>CM021107.1:645856961-645977569 GCA_007115665.2 Sequoiadendron giganteum | reverse complement strand
CCCCCACCTCCTCTCTCTCACTCCCTCCATCTCTCTCCAATCCCTCTATCCCGAGTACTCCCTCTACCTCGAGTACTCCCTCTCCCTCCCACCTCCTCTCCATATCTCAAGTCTCTCTCTCACTCCTTGCATCTCTCCCATCCCTCTATCTCCTACTCCCTCTCATAATCTCTTAGTTATCTCCTTCCTACCTCCTCTCTCTCACTTTGTCTCCCTCTCCTTCTCTCTCGGGTGTCTCCCTCACACCCTCTCTCCCTCTCACAGTTATGACCTTTATCTCTCTTCCACTCCCTCACTATCTCACTCACTCTATCTCTCCATCTCTCTCAAGTATCTCCCTCCCACCACCTCTCCCTCTCTCTCTCTCAAGTCCCCCTCCCTCTCTCTCTCAAGTCTCTCCCTTCTACCCCCTCTCCCTCTGTTAGGTCTCTCTTTCTCTCTCTTAATCACTCCCTCTATCTCTCTCCCACATCCTCTCTCTCTCTCTCTCTCTCCCCCTATCTCTCTCTCCCTCTCTCTCCCTCTCTCTTAGGTATCTCCCTCCCACCCCCTCCCACTCTCTCTCCCTCTCTCTTAGGTATCTCCCTCCACCCCCCTCTCTCTATCTCTCTCTAACTCCCTCCATCTCTCTCCAATCCCTCTATCCTCCACTCCCTCCCTCTCCTAATCTCTTAGGTCTCTCCTTCCCACCTCCTCTCTTCGGTGTCTCCCTCCAACCCTCTCTCCCACTCCCTCTCTCTCAAGTCTCTCCCTCTCTCTCTCTCCCACTCCCTCTCTCTCTCTCTCACCCCCTCTATCTCTCTCCCCCTTTTTATCTCTCCCTCTCTCTTAGGTTTCTCCTTCCCAACCCCTCTCCCTCTCTCACTCTCAAGTATCTCCGTCCTACCCCTTCTCCCTTTCTCTCTTTTTCAAGTCTCCCACTCCTACCCCCTCTCCCTCTCACAGTCACTCCCTCTATCTCTCTTCCACTCCCTCACTATCTCACTCCCTCTATCTCTCTCCCTCTACCTCTCCATCTCTCTCAAGTATCTCCCTCCCACCACCTCTCCCTCTGTTTCCCACACCCTTTATCTCTTTCCCTCTCCCTCTCTCTCAAGTCTCTCCCTCCCTCTCTCTCTCTCAAGTCTCACCCTTCTACCTCCTCTACCTCTGTTAGGTATCTCTTTGTCTCTCTCACTCACTCCCTATATATCTCTCCCACATCCTCTCTCTCTCTCTCACTCCCTCTATCTCTCTCCCTCTCTCTCAACTATCTCCCTCCTACCCCCTCCCACTCTCTCTCGCCCTCTCTCTTAGGTATCTCCCCCAACCCCCGCTCTCTCTCTATCTCTATCTCACTCTCTCCATCTCTCTCCAATCCCTCTATCCTGAGTATGCCCTCTCCCCCGAGTACTCCTTCTCCCTCCCACCCCATCTCCATCTCTCAAGTCTCTCTCTCTCACTCCTTGTATCTCTCCCATCCCTCTTTACCCCACTCCCTCCCTCTCCTAATATCTTAGGTCTCTCCTTCACACCTCCTATCTCCCACTTTGTCTCCCTCTCCTTCTCTCTTAGGTGTCTCCCTCCCACCCTCTCTCTTAGGTTTCTCCCTCCCACCCACTCTCCCTCCCCCTCTCTCTCTCTCATGTCTCTCCCTCCTACCCCTCTCTCTCTCTATGTCTCTCCCTCTCTCTCTCCCACTCTCTCCCTCCCTCTCTCTCTCTCTCAAGTATCTTTGCCCTACCCCCTCTCCCCCCTCTCTTTGTCAAGTCTCACCCTCCTACACCCTCCCCCTCTCACAGTCACTCCCTATATCTCTCTTCCACTCTCACTATCTCACTCCCTCTATCTCTCTCCCTCTACCTCTCCATCTCTCTCAAGTATCTCCCTCCCACCACCTCTCCCACCACCTCTCCCTGTCTCTCTCAAGTAGAGGGTTTAGGGTTAAGGGTAGAGGGTAGAAGGTTTAGTGATTTAGGGTTTATAGTTTAAGGGTTTACGGTTTAACCTAGTTAAGCATAGAGGATTGAGGGTTTAGGGTTTAAGGGTTAAGGGTTTAGGGTTTAGGGTTGAGGGTTTAGGGTTTAGGGTTTACAAATTAAGGGTTAAGGGTAGAGGTTTTAGGGTTTAGGGATTACGATTTATGGTCTAAGGGTAGATGGTGTAGGGTTGAGAGAGAGAGGGGGTGTTGAGGGTAGAGGGTTTGGGGAGATAGGGTTTATAGTTTAAGGGTAGAGGGTTTAAGGGTTTAGGGTTTAACCTGGTTAAGGGTAGAGGGTTGAGGGTTGAGGGTTTAGGGTGTAAGGGTTGAGGGTTGAGGGTTGAGGGTTGAGGGTTGAGGGTTAAGGGTTGAGGGTTGAGGGTTGAGGGTTTATAGACTAATTGTTAATGGTAGAGGGTTTAGGGTTTAGGGATTATGATTTATGGTCTAAGGGTAGATGGTGTAGGTTTGAGAGAGAGGCGGTTGTTGAGGGTAGAGGGTAGAGGGTTAAGGGTAGAGGGTTTAGGGATATATGGTTTATATTTTAAGGGTAGAGGGTTTAAGGGTTTAGGGTTTAACCTGGTTAAGGGTAGACGGTTGAGGGTTTAGGGTTTAAGGGTTGAGGGTTGAGGGTGGAGGGATTTGGGTTTAGGGTTTACAGATTAAGGGTTAAGGGTAGAGGGTTTAGGTTTTAGGGATTATTATTTATGGTTTAAGGGTAGATGGTGTAGGGTTGAGAGAGAGAGGGGGGTCTTGAGGGTAGAGGGTAGAGGGTTTAGGGATTTAGGATTTATAGTTTAAGGGTATAGGGTTTAAGGGTTTAGGGTTTAACTTGGTTAAGGGTAGAGGCTTGAGGGTTGAGTGTTTAGGGTTTAAGGGTTGACTGTAGAGGGTAGAGGGTAGAGGGTAGAGGGTTTAGGGTTTAGGGTTTAGGGGTTGGTGGATTAGGGTTTTGGGGTTGAGGGTTGAGGGATTAAGAGCGTATAGGGGTTGAGGGATTAGGGTTTGAGGGTTGAGGGATTAAGAGGTATGGGGGTTGAGGTTTTAGGGTTTAAGGGTTAAGGGTTGAGGGTTGAGGGATTAAGAGGGTATGGGGGTTGAGCGATTAGGGTTTAAGGTTTAAGGGTTGAGGGTTGACGGATTAAGAGGGTGTAGGGGCTGTGGGATTAGGGTTTAAGGGTGGAGGGTTAAGGGTTGAGGGATTAAGAGTGTAGAGGGGTTGAGGGATTAGGGTTTAAGGGTAGAGGGTTGAGGGATTAAGAGGGCATAGTGGTTGAGGGATTAGGGTTTAAGGGTAGAGGGTTGAGGGATTAAGAGGGTATAGGGTAGAGGGTTTAGGGTTTAGGGATTAAGGGTTAAGAGTAGAGGGTTTAGGGATTAAGAGGGTATAGGGTAGAGGGTTTAGGGATTAAGGGTTAAGAGTAGAGGGTTTAGGGATTGTGATTTATGATTTAAGGGTAGATGGTGTAGGTTTGAGAGAGAGAGGGGGGGTTGAGGGTACAGGGTAGAGGGTTAAGGGTTTAGGGTTTAATGGTTTAAGGGTTAATGGTATAGGGTTTACTATTTAAGGGTCCCACTCCCTCTCTTAGGTCTTCCCCCCACCATAACTAAATAAATCTCTCCCTCTCAAGTCTCTCTCTCCAGGGTCTCACTCCCTCCCATGCTACCTAGACTAATCTATGTCACTCCAATGTCATTTCTCACAGTTCCTCTTTGCCAGGCCTCACTTACCTCCCACCCTACCTAGACAAATATATTTCTCTCCCCCCCCACTCTCCTCCTCTCTCTCTCTCTCTCTCTCCCCCTTTGGTCTTTTTGTATCTCTCGGGTCTCATCCCTCCCAACCGCTCTCTCATTGTCAATTATTTTCCCCATTGTAATTGGATAACTCTCTATCCCTATCAAGTCTCTATTTCTCTCAAGTCTCAATCGCTACTGCACTACCTAGACTAATCTCTCTCACTCCTATCACCTCTCTCTCTATCTCGAGTGTCAGTCCCTTTGTCTCTATAGAATCTCTCCCTTTCAAAACAACACATTTGGTGCTCGCCAAATGTGTTTTACCTTGAAACAGTAAAATAGGGGTTGACCCCATGATTCAAGCTCACATGCTTCTATATTTTTCTGGTTCAGCACTTTATCCGATTGAGAAACACCTTTTTTTATGTAGTTGACTTCATATTGTACCAATCTATGCTTGATCCATCACCTTTTTACCACCAATACACATAGTAGACAACGTAGAAGAAGACATTTTGAAGTTTCTACATCATTTTACATTATTTGAGATAATATATTCATTTTGGTAATATTGAAATATTTATATTTAGTATATTTGTTTATTTTTGACAATATAAAGTAAATTTCTTTAATGATTTTATTAATCATAACAATTAGACATAGAATTCAACATTGAATTAGATGGGATTTACATGAAAACAATTTAATTTTTATGATTTTGAAGAACAAAAAAATGAAAAACATGGCATTTACTTAACAAAAATTTACTTATGAATTCTATTTGCATTACTTATAGTAGTCCATTTCCAGTAGGGCTAGTGGAATTCACTCTATTTCATTTTATTTTCAACTAATTTGGAAAACCTAATAGCTTTCATCAATGTTAATGCAAGTGTCCATTAATTTTTTTGTTTCATAAAAAATTCACCTTCATTGAACATGTGCTTAGATAAATTCAAGTGAGTTAACATGGTTGTTAATGCAAGTTTTCATTCATGCATACCATTACCTTTATAATAAATAAAAAAATGGAAAATTTTTTGCAATTGAGAATGCTTATTGTCTTTCTAAGTTACCTCGTTTCCAAAGAAATAGTGAATAATTATAAGATATAGCATCACAAACCGTTCTTTGAATTCATATTTTTCATGACTTCGTTGATAATCACAAATTTTGTTTTGATAACAATAAACACAAGATTCTCTAGTTTTCATTTAGGTGGCAACAACTTATACCCTATGTTTGTGACGCAAAGTAGGGAGAAAAAACCTTCAACAATCATAATTAGATCAGTTTCAAAAATCTTCAATCTCAAAAACCTCAATTCAATGCTCAAATGACCAATTCACATCCGCTTAAGTTGGTTTCTCTCACTTTTCTTGTTGTTGTGGGTATGTGTAGGATCATCATGCAAAAAAAAGCCCTTAAGTGGTAAAAAATTCAAAAAAATTAGAGTTAGGAAACTTGACATAAAAATTTGAATAAGTTATCTATATTATTTCAAAAATATGTAAGAATGGAATTTGTAGAAAATTGAATGTAGTTTCTAAATTACTAGGTTTATTTACAAAAAAAATAAAATCTATTTGGTGAAAATTTGAAATTTCAATACAGTAGTACTTAAATTTTAGGGAAAAAATAAGAAGCAGGTGTCTATCTAACCACCCTAACCACATTAAAATAATAATATTTTTTTATAATATTTTATATATAAGTAGACGACTCATGTCATGATGTGATGCATATTATTTTATAATTTTTTTCCAAGTAAATAATTAATTATAACTTTTTTATGACAACTTTTAAAAAATATAAAGACTCGTATGTCTAACCACCTTAACTTGGTCAAAACTTCATGAAATTCATTTTTTTCTTTTTTAATCTTATATTATGCAAAGCATAGAATGTGACAAATGTTTTGGATTCAAAAAATATGATACTATTTGAAAGCTATAAATGTTTTTCAATTAGCCTAAAAATCAGGACTTTAGTCGTAATTCAATAGAAAATGAATAATAATAATTTATTAAATTCAAAGTAAAGAATAATTTATATTGGTGGAAATCTGATAATATCCTTTAAAAACCCTTTTCGTTTCATCAATTTTGGATAAAAAAAATTCATCAGCCACATACCCATCATATTGCCACTTTTTGCCCCATCATGATCCTGCACACACCCTTGTATGACTTGTATGGACTCTAAGATGATCTAAAAATAGTTGTATGTTGTATATTAATGAGTTATCTTTCATTTTCACCTATTTAGAGGTTCTAACTCTTTGTATAGCAAAAGTTATCTTGTTTTTACTGCTGCTACCTACTTTCACAGTGTTCTTGGATTGAAGGGTTTTATGATGTAATTCGACCCATTCCACTTTTTGTGCCTATTGTAACTTGTCAAATGGGTCCTTTAACTTGTAAAATACATGCATAACCTGTTTAGAATGTTTTGGGGTCAAGGTTGGGTGTTTGGGATGGTGTTTTAGGATAGTAGCAAGGTATTTTCATGGTGAAAATGAGGGCTTCAAGTGTTGTTTTGAAAAAATGTGGCAAGGAATGTCCAAGTAATGCATTATTCACCATTTTCAGGGTTTGGTAAGTGTGTTTGGTTCTTTGTATGGGTCTGGCAGGTCCAAGAGATAGGAGTTTCATTAAAACCCCAAGTATTTTGCTTGAAATTGAGGGTTTGGTGTATTAGGGGTCTAGAGGTCTTGGACCTGGAAATAAATCAGGAAATTGGAGGTTTTGACACATAACATACTATTGTTTGAAGAATTTTATTGAATATATAGTGTTTAAAAGGTACTCTCTTTGTAAATTAGGCCAATTG
The DNA here is from genome assembly GCA_007115665.2 of Sequoiadendron giganteum. Taxonomy (NCBI): domain Eukaryota; kingdom Viridiplantae; phylum Streptophyta; class Pinopsida; order Cupressales; family Cupressaceae; genus Sequoiadendron; species Sequoiadendron giganteum. The sequence continues at coordinate 645,971,037 of CM021107.1, read as the reverse complement.
AATAGCCTTTTCCAAGGTGGGTCTATTGGAAGTCAATATTCGTCCAAAGGAGTTAATGTTGGGGTCTACCTATGTTTTATAGCTTGAAAATGGGTATCTTAATCATCTCTAATTTTGTCAAGTTTTTTGGAAAATATTGGTGAAAAATCCCTTTAACCGGGTTACCTATGTTACAAGGGAAAGCTTGGTAGAAGTTGGGATTTTCAATTGAACATCTGATTTTTCTTTGGAATTTGATTGATTCTCATTGATTTGGTGTATTGAATGGTTTCCACCCCTCTCTGCATCAAAAATGGTGTTTCTTGGTAAGTTAAGTGATCAAGTTATGTGTAAGTCTATTAAGAGCCTTCCTCTAAATATTTGAACAAGTTCATTGTGGATTCCTACATGTACTACATCAGCCTCTAGCTACTTTTCCAACTCTTCAAGCACACTCAAAATCCCTACTCTAATATCTAACCCTATAGACATCTAACTCCACCATGTATGAAAAATTTTGTCTAGCATAGACATGTTTGATCATTCCAAACAACTCACCGCCTTCTTTCATAAAATGCTTTGGTGTGTTTCATATTTAATGCAATGTAATCAGCGATATAAATATTTGCATAAAATTCATTACTTAATTTTTCTCTGTGTGTTTGTGAACATGTAGCATTCAAGGCCATGTCGAGGAAATGATTGAAGCCTCTAACACTGGAAGAACATGCAGTTAAAAATGCAAGGAGAAGATAATAAAAAAAATGTAGCTCGTGAAGCAAAGGAATTGCAGCCCATACAACCAAAAATTCCCGTGCAATCTAAGAGAGATGTCAAATTGGAAAAAAAAAGGGCACGAATGAGGAAAGTTCATGGAAGGAGAAGAATGGATACCAAAGTTGGGGGCACATCATCGACCATAGGTGAAGCTCAATGCACATCTCTAGTTGAAGACACATGGGCAACAACATGCACTTTTCTAGGTACATCAGAAATCACATCTCCAATTGAAGACACACCATCAACAACATTGTGTTTTTAAATTACATCAACAAAAACTTCTCTATTTCAAGGCACTCCACAAACGACATCTCAAGTTGGAGGTAAACCATTGTTTACATGTCAATCTCAAGGTATGTCATCAATTGCACCTTCGATTGAAGGTATGTGAGCTATCCCTAATGTTGTTGACCTTCCCAATGTTGACACAAATTTACATTTGAGAACTCCCCATAGAGTTTTGCATAGAAAACCTACAATTTTGATTAATATTGATTCCAATGTTTTGAAATGGATGCCAAATAAGATTCCAAAATGTACATGTCAAAGATATGCACAAAGGATATGGAGTTTTTTTTTTTGCAAAGCTAAGTGAGGTTGGAAGAGGCCAACTATTTGTTGAAATGATGAGGCAACTCAAATTTAGGCCCACCATCAAGTCTCTTGGGCTAAGAGTTCTAAATGACTCAAGTGAAAATTCCATTGTAAAGAACTTGATGAGCGCATATGAGAACGTGGGTTCCACCTCACGCATGAAGGATAGTTGTGGGCTTGAGATCTTTAATTGTGAATTATTGGAAGGATAACACGAGGGCCTCTCCTAATCAAAGAGATGTTGTAATAAGGAGAATTTCTAGTAAAAACCATGAGCCACATCCAATGCATTTTTTGGATACCACTCAAACCCATTTTTTGCTGATTTTGTACAGAAGTTTCCTGAAATTAAAATATGTCAAAGGTATTTTGAAATGATAAAGCCTTTTTATGTAAAAATAAATCACACACACACTACTTGTTGTTGTAGGGTTCATATTGATTTTTCTAACCATTCTATGTTTATCAACATAAATGTGTAGATATGCATACTGACAATGTTTTGCAAGAATGTAACATAATGCCTCCACCTCAATTGTCAAGGAAATTTTTGTCTTCCATTTTATGTGAAAGAGAGGATTGTCAATTTTTTACAAAAAATCATGTTTGGATGGCACATGTGATAGTTGTGGTGGCATGCAACATTTTCCAACACATGGCTAGTACACACACAATTGGAGACAAAATTATGGAATTTGGAAAATATAAGATAGTGGCATACAGTCTAAAAGATGGGAAAGAAGCAAAGAAGTGTGAATTGGTCAGTGATAAGATTCCAGTGTATCAGTTTATGGTCATTTTCTATGATCAAGTGGTCTATGAGTATGCAAGGCATACACACAGATCACAATGGTTAGACTAACAATTCAAGTTATGCAAAGACACATTTCCACTTTGTCATATCGTTTCAGTTGTCGACTTCGCTGAGAACTACACACAACAACCACAAAACAAGGTGCAATCATAGTACTACAACTCCACACAAGTTGCTATATTTGTGCTTATAGCATTCATTCATGCAAATGATACTACAAAGGAAAATAGGAAAGTATTGAGGGAGTATCACTTTTACATCAATGATGATCACACACATTCTATAGATTTTGTGCAAGGTTTTTTTCATTTGTTCTATGTTGATCTGGCTAGTAGGGGCATATCATTTAGTCAGCATATCATATGGTCAGATAATTGTACATCGTAATTCAAGAATGCCATAATGTTTTACTAGTTGAAAAAGATGCATAGGATCAGTGGTGTTCAACATATGTGGAACTTCTTAGAGATTGGGCATGGAAAGGGGGAGCATGATGGAGTAGGTGCATGTATCAAAAGAGCCCTAGCATGAGAAGAGTTAAAGTACACAAATAGTGTAAAGTTGACAAATGCAAGATCAATTGTCTAGTGGTGCAATGGTGCAATGGGTCCAAGTAGTGAAGGTAATTCTTTAGTTCATATATTTTTTCATTTAGTAGATGATACTAACATTGCAAAATATGAGGGTTGTTGTACACTAACAAGATCAAGTGAGCTACACTCTTTTAGAAGCTCTAATGTAGGTACATGGACTATCCATACGCGGTAGATGGAATGATTTTTTTATGCATGTACACTTCAAGCATGGAATGATTGTGAGTCAACAGAGTGGGTTGACGAATGGTCTGTAAGAATTCTAACCCCACTTGACACTTATCAGCTCTCGATGGCTCTAAAAATCATAGAGATGCAATCATCCATTGACTTTGATCATGTAGCGGACCTACTAGGACCAGGTAATATATCTTACTTATAGGTTTTATTATGTTGCTGAGTAAATACATCTACCAAGATGTACGGATCAATGCAAGGCACCTTTATGTGGTGATTGTAGATGAAGATAATGAAGAGGGTACAAATTATTACTTGTGTCATTGTATCGAGGGCAAAAAGAAATTGGAGGCCCCAGTTATAGATGGAGAAAATATAGAATATCCTACAGGTTCGGTGGTTTTTATTGGAACATGGCTTCGAATGTATCCAGTTAAGAATGTTGCAATTTGGTTGTTTGAGGACTTCGAGATGCATCAAAAGATTCTTCACTACTTGAAGCTTGTCATCACCACCAACGTTCATTTGATCAAATATAAGGGCAGACCTACGAACAAGAACTTGTGGAAAGTGCATGAGTCTGACCATGAGGAAATGCTTGACACAATAAAGAGTAGAGCAGACCCAGAAGGTTCCCTAGATTGATTTTTAAGTATGCACATTGAATTTGTAAAGTCATGTTATTGATCACTCTTTTGGACCAACACCTTGCAATCAGGATTTTTCACCATTTGTGTTTGATGTCATATGCATTTACAACTGCCATTGATCCTTTTCTGATTGTGATTGTAGGAAATATTGAAGTTTGTCAAAGTATATAAGAAAATAACATTGGTTGGTGGTGCAAGTGTGTAGTGGTATGAGAAACATCGGTTGCTAGTGCATTTTATGGTTGTCAATATTCTCTTTCTTTTCCATCTTGTAGATTTATCAGATTCTTATATGCTACATGTTTTATGTTAATTATGTCAGTGATATATTTGAAATTTATGCGTAGGATCATTGAGAGATGATAAAGTAGCGAAGGGGCACATCACCATTGTAGGAAGTTCAATCGACCTCCTTATCTAGCATGCATGAAGGTGATAGTAGGTCTTTTTAGCTGTATGACTAATATTATTTAGTTATTACTCTTTTAATGATTTTTATGTGAGTCCATGTCTAAGATTGATAGGATTTTGCAAGTTTTTTGTGGACCAAATTCCTATGATACTACACAACCACAGAGAGGATACTACCCATGTGTTTCAAAGGGAGCAGGGGATGTACATGTTTTGAACCATTTTGGAATGCAAATAACTAGGCCAGCTGAGGTGGAATGGAGAAACAAAACTGGGTAGTAGCTCATTTTGTTTCTTCTCAAGTACAATATATTTCATGATATGTGCTACAAATGGGAAGATTATTTCCCTGCATGTATTGCTACAAGTATTGACAAATGGGTAGATTTTCAAGATGTTATTCCATCACTATTGTAATATTTTTCATTGAATTAGTTTATTTTTTCATATACAAAAATTATGAGAAATTAATACATGCAAATGTGTATATTCCTTAATATATGCCTCAATTAAATGTGTATATTACATTTAAAATTAGTTTTAATGCTTCATAGTCAACATTTAAAGTTGTCTTCAAGGAAAAACATGTGGATTTATGAGTAAGAATGAAATAATATCTAATATAATTTTAGAAAGATATATTTTATTGCCCCTACTGATGCAGAGGTGGTGGTAACCCAAGACACAAATTGACACAACTTCTCTCAAATATGCCAAACAAGACATCAACTTTCAGTTAACTCAACCTTGTAAAATAGCATCAAACTCAACAAGGACCCTATAGAGGTTGTCAAAATCCAAGTAATGATAATTAAATCAACTTTACACAATCCCGAAGGAAGATTCATTGAATTCCTCAAAACTCACCTATTGACATATGTTTCCCTTGCAGTAGTTGGAAACCGATTGTTTAGACTTTTGGAAAAAAAATTCCAAAACACTTAGGAAAATAATCATGGATTAAAATACCCTTCTCAGAGATACACAACATACAGGAAAATCAGATACACCTTCTTAGGACCAAGCATCTCAAAATTGGACTTTCACAGTTGTAAGCCTCAAATTAGGCCATTTTCACTAAGAGACTACCTTTAGATCTCCACACCATACCTTCTAACCCAAAAAAATTCTTGAATCAAGTTCCCAAATCAAGGACTTTCCAAGTCTCCTAACCCCAAATTCTCAAACAAGCCTCCAATGAAAAAACCCTCCTTATAGCCTAAATAACTAGGGTTTTAGGGTACTATTATTGAATATTCACCTTCCCAGCCATTCCTACCCAATGTAATTGTGTATAAATCTTTCAATAGGTCCACCCATGCTTAAGGAACACTCAGTTGACCATTAACAGTATGGATTATTCATTCCATAGGTCTGACCCACCAATTTCCAAGGGAAAACACACACCTCCAACCCCTCCTTTCATTCTTCAAGCCAAGGGATCATCCTTCCATGCCTCCTACTCCTAAGGTAACATTAACTACACTCAAATGCATCATCCCACTGAGTTACATTTGATGACACTAGGTGAGATGATGTTTATTCCATTAGAATAACCCCAAACCCTTAAGGTTGTTCAGGAACCCGGTAGGAGCAATTTGATGAATTAAAACACTAAAAGATTAAACCAAACCTTTCCAAGGCACCAAACACAAGTTATAAAATTTATCTACTATTTATCAAGGGATTTCAATACATATAAGACCTTTCCGGCTTGTACACAGGTAGGGAACTCAGAAAAATCAATAAAACTATGAGAAAACAAAGTAATTTCCAAGCTTTATTCTTTTCCCTCCAATCCAACAAACACAAATCGAGCCTCTCCAGGCTTTAAATATCATTTCTCATCCTAATATAACTAATAAATTCCCCTAACCACCAAGAAACCAACATTTCAAAACACATAACTATTGCAATTACAAATTTGTTGCATTATACAACTCACAAATTTACAACTTTTATCACTTTTCCTACTAACTAAACTAATGACTCCATTATGTCATTGAGATACAATATTTAGTGTTTCCTTTTAGGCTTAAAAAATCACTTGTTGACACATTTTTAATGCAAGGGTGCATTCTAACCATCAAACATGGAGATTTGTGACTAGGTGCCTAGGTGCTCCTGCACCACCTACCTTGTCAATCCTACCGAATTGGCAAGCTAGTGAGCTCATTGGCTTGCCAAATCCGTAGGGTTGACAAGGTAGGGGCATCATTTGCCTCATAGAAATTGATGTAACCTAGGTCATCTCTAACATACCTCAATTCCACCTAAGACTCCTTTGGAGAAACTTGCTAAAAACTTGAAAACAACATTGTCCAACCTCACTTCTTCATGTAAAAACACCCCAAATACCACACAGGGCATCACCAAAAATCGGTATGCATACCTCTTGATGCAGAGTGGATTAACCAAGATGTGATTTTACATAAATTCTTTCAAATATTCCCACTAATACATCAACATTCACTTGACTCAATAGGGTACCTCAACTTCCCAGCCATGGAGTTCATTAGACTAGACATGATCAGAGGCTTGGGAATATCTGCAACATCCCTTACTTGAATGATCAACACCCACCAATAGGAATTTTCACTTTAGGAACAGCCAATGAATCTTCAAAACAATATTATGCCTTAACTTCCTTGTAGCCCTGTCAACTAGGACAATAAAAAATAAAACTTATTGGAGGAAAGAACCCATTGGTCCCCTTATGCTGACCTCTTCAAACCCCTAAGACCTCAAGGTATGAAATTCAACAAAACAACTACTATGGACCAATCTACAATGCCACAAGGGGACCTAATGAGGCTGTTCCAAACAAGAACCAAGGTATCTAGGCACTCCCCATGATGCAGAGTGGATCAACCAAATATGAGAGACGACACAACTTCTCTCAAATATGCCCACTTGGACATCAATTCACCAAATTCACAACAGGGTAACCTTGCCACTTGACATGGGATTTTGGCCAATCATACTGAGATGGAGGTTTAGACTATATTTTTTACCCCAAAACATGTTTCTCCTGACCACTCTAGGACATAACACCCTAACTTGCACCTAAGGAATTCCATTTTCTCATCTCTCTAGCCTTTAGGCCTCTTTTACCCGTAACCCTTGTAGCATTGCCTTGTAGGATGGTCAAGATAAAAAACACATACAAGCCTATACCAAGCCCAAACTAATGAATTTGGACAAAAAATGGATGCCCCTACAAAGTCTCAAAGCCTCCCTTCTTGACAATCAAAGGTAAAGTCACAACAAGCCAAAAGGTAATGCTACAAGGTAGGCTGAATAGGCTGCTCAACTCAAGGAAATTAGTACCTAGGCACTCCCCAACACCCCTCAGCCACAAGTAAGTTCCTATAATCTTCTTAAATTCATTTCAAAAGTCCCTACAAGATTGTATTTACAAAAAATTCTCACAAAGACCAAAAATTAGACTTTTCCCCTTGATTCTAGGCTTGTCACATGATGATGCAAGGCCTAGATCTTCAAAGATCCTTCCCAAACCTGTATGCAACTCTCTAAAACAATTATAAGATCAAATTTCATATTTCACTCTCCCATTACACCCAGTCCTTGCCTTAATGCATGGTGAGAATGGAAGATACAAGCAAAATTTAGTCAAACACCTTGATTTTGGAGGGTTTAAGACCACCCGATAGAGAAATATGAATATCTCCCTTGTCCCTCAATTAAATTACTCCACACCAATTCAAAAAGAGAGCCAACTCAACCCCATTTCAAAAAATTATAGCCTTGGATTCTGACAACAAACCTAAAAATTGTACCAAGTATGAGATAAAAAATTCTTGCACAGGAAATCAAAAAACAAAGAAAACTTTTTATTGAATCTTCTTTCTTTCTTCATCAACAACCTTGCCTCAACCAAGAGAGGCATATTTAATCTCTAACAACCTCCCTCTAGTGTCCCTTAACTACATTTTGAATTGGAGGGACGTTGGAATCCAACTAACTCTTATTTAGACCTCTAATTGCCTAGTTAAGGCAATTAACACTACAACAAGAACCCGACTAGGTAGAACACTCCAAAGGTGTTAAAGGCTCTTCAAAACACAACAAATGAACAAGGTGACTCCCCTCAAATTCTTGGTTGCATCATGGAACCATGATTCATTAGTTGGCCTAGATGCACCAATGCTACATGGTGAGAAGGAGACCTACTACAAACATCAAAACTCAATACTAAGCTTAAAGGCTTATTACAAATATTGAAGATGGACCTTAGGACCTTATTACATTCAAATCAACTTGAAAAAAAAAAAATATTCATTCAAGCCTCATGGAGGCATTTGGACCCCAAGGTTCCCCTACACCACCCCAAATCCCCTAAGCCCTAAACATGGTTCTTAAAACATCAATACACACATCTCAACACCCTTAAACAACCCCTCTCAACAGATTCCACTCACAACTCATCAAACTCAGACTTTCTTACACAAAATTAGGCTTGTCACATGAGGATGCCAAGCCTAAGGTAACCAAGAAATCACTCCAAACTCCATTTCGTTCTCCAAAACCTCTTCAAACATAAAGTACATGATGAACTCTGCTATTCCACCAAGAATTAAGCCTTGACCAAAAGGGAATGGCGAGTTGTGTGCATTCTTGTGATCAAACCCTAATTTTTGAGGGTTTTTGACCAGTTCTAGAAGAATGATGATAACTCCCTCTATTTTTTATGAAATTGGACCAAACCACTGCCAAAAGTAAGCTATCCCACTCCTCTATTGAACCATGTTAGCCTTGCAGATGTATAGATAAGTTATAGGCCGTACCAAGCATGGCATCAACAAATTTACACAGAAAATAAAAAAACCAGATAAGAGTGAATAATTATTATTAGATCTTCTCTAAATGTTCAACAACAACCTCCTTTAATGCACATCTCAAGGCTTTCCATAGTCGTTTACACCCTTCTCTAACTGATCCATGCCCTCAACTAACTAGATACCAACTTTTAAAACAAGTAATTGTTGCATTTCAAATTTGTTATTGTAAGCAACTTAAAAATTTGCAACTTTAGACTCCTCCAACCTAATGAATACAACTAATGACCTATAAACCCACACAAATGGCATATAAATAGCCTTATTACATCAAAAAAACTCTATTATTGCACACTCATATACAAATACAGAAATTTGCCTTCAAAGGCTACAAAGACAACTTCTAGTGCAAGATTGAAATTTTCACATTTTTGATCACTAGACCCAAAACCCATTCTAAAACATACCTAATGGTCTTAATTGACCTTATTCAAGGCAAATCATATTCAAAATACCCACAACAACCTATTGACCATCAAAGAATCAAATATTAAGGGTGAGGTGTAGGCAAGGGTTTATTGAAAAACCATACTCCAAACCTTCCCACAACCAACCAAAGTCTAAAACACTTTCAAAAAGGTTTTCACAAGCTTAAAAGTTTAAGATATATCACTACCCCCAAAGATTTCTTCAAACCCTAGCACTAAGACACCATTTTCCACTAAAAAATGCACCATTTGACATCTACGACATCACCTAAAAAACCATCTATTCATCTCCCTTGCACAAAAAACTTTTCACACATGTTTTATAACCCTAACTAAGCATTTTCATCAGGTTATAGAAGCATAAAGTGGGTGGAAGGCTTAATATGACATTTTAATGCACTCAAAACCCTTAAAATAGGGTATACAAACTGACCCTCAGTAATTGGCTTCTAAAATGCACAAAATCACTTGAAATCCAACCAAACCAAAATTAAAATAGAGTTAAATATTTTTTGCACCTAATTCCATCGAAAAAATAGCACAATCGCTCTAAGATACATTTAATCGACTCAATCCCTTAAGGGTCAAAAGTGCAAAAGGGCAACAATCTTTGACAGGGTATTACTAGTAAACTGTGGTGATTACCAAATATCTATCTAAATCTATGAGATCATGTTGGGCCCCTATACAATAACCTCTTTCTATTTTTTCTATCTCAGGGGTATTTTCTTGTGGTTTCTAATTTTCACTTGATGGAAAAAATGTCAAATGCAAGTAGTTAAAAGTTGCAAAGTGGTGCTACTTTTCTTCTGCAGCTCATTTGACCAAATGGATTGTTACAACACATCCGGGTGGGTAAGTTTACGCTAGGAATGGTCCTCTTTTTGACCCAAAGACGTGAGATCACTTCAAGCTACGTTCAACCAGATCGATCCCTTAAGGGTCGAAAGTGCAAAATGTATGTAAAATTCAGCATGCTATTACTTGAGTACCGTGATTCTTTGAAACTTCTTGTATAATCCTATGAGGTTTTTTTGGTCACCTCTACAATAACCTCTCTCATTTTTTTCTATCTCAGAGGCATTTTCCTATGGTGGCGAATTTTCACTTGGGGAAAAAGTTGTCAAATGCAAGTAGTTGAAAGTTACAAAGTGGTGCAAATTTTGTTCTGCAGCTCACGTGACCAAATGGATTGTTCCAACGCATTTCAGTGGGTATTTTTATGCTAGGCATGGTCCTCTTTCGCACCCAAACACACGAAATCGCTATGAGCTACATTCAACTGGATCGATCCCGTAAGGGTCCAAAGTGCAAAATGGCTGCAAAATTTAGCATACTTGTATTCGAACACCATGATGCTTAGAAACTTCTTGTTTGAGCCTATGTGATCATGTTGGACCCTTCTACAATTACCTCTCTCAATTTTTGCTATATCGGAGGCATTTTCCTGCAGTGTCCAATTTTCACTTGATGGAAAAAGTATCAAATGCAAGTAGTTAAAAGTTGCAAAATGGTGCAACTTTCATTCTACAACTCATGTGACCAAACACACTATTTCAACATATATGAATAGGTATTTTTATGCTAGGAATGGTCCTCTTTTGCACCCAAATACACGAATTCACTCTGAGCTACGCTCAATCAGATCAATTCCTTAAGGGTCCAAAGTGCAAAATGGCTGCAAAATTCAACATGCTATTATTCGAGTACCATGATGCTTAGAAACTTCTCGTCTAATCCTACAAGATTGTGTTGGGCCCCTCTAAATAATCTCTCTCATTTTTTTTCTATCCCGGAGGCATTTTCCTGTGGTGGCAAATTTTCACTTGGAGAAAAAGTTGTCAAATGCAAGTAGTTGAAAGTTGCAAAGTGGTGCAACTTTCATTCTACAGCTCGTGTAACCAAATTAATTGTTCTAAAACATTTGGGTGGATACATTTACGCTAGGAATTTTTCTCTTTCAAACCCAAACACACGAAATCGCTATGAAATACGTTCAACCAGATCAATCCCTTAAAGGTCCAAAGTGCAAAATGGCTACGTACTTCAACATGCTCGTATTCGGACATCATGATGGTTAGAAACTTCTCATCTGAGCCTATGGGATCATGTTGGTCTCCTCTACAATAAAATATCTCAGGTTTTTCTATCTTAGATGCATTTTCGTGTGTTGTCTAGTTTCCACTTGATGGAAAAAGTGTCAAATGCAAGTAGTTAAAAGTTACAAAGTGGTGCAACTTTCATTCTACAGATCATGTGACCAAACGAATTGTTCCAACACATTCGAATAAGTATTTTTACACTAGGAATGGTCCTCTTTCACACACCCAAAAATGCAGAGTCACTTCGAGCTATGCTAAACCGGATTGATTCCTTAAGGGTCCATAGTGCAAAATGGTTGCAAACTTCATCATGTTATTACTTAGGTATCGTGATGCTTAGAAAATTCTTGTCTGATCCTAAAAGATCGCTTTGGTCCCCTCTACAATAACCTCTCTCAATTTTTTCTATCTCAGAAGCATTTTCTTGTGGTGGAAAATTTTCACTTAGGGAAAAAACTGTCAAATGCAAGTAGTTGAAATTTGCAAAGTCGTGCAAATTTCGTTTTGCAGCTCGTGTGAACAAACAGATTGTTCCAATGCATCTAGGTGGGTATGGTTATGCTAGGAATAGTCCTCCTTTTCACCCAAACATGTGAAATCACTCTAAGCTACATTCAACCAGATCGATCCCTTAAGCGTCCAAAGTGAAAAATGGGTGTGAACTTCAACATGATCGTATTCGGACACTGTGGTGCTTAGAAACTTTGTATTTGAGCCTTTGGTGTCATGTTGGGCCCTCTACAATAACCTCTTTCATTTTTTTCTATCTCGGAGGCATTTTCTTGTGGTGTCCAGTTTTCACTTGATGGAAAAAGTGTCAAATGCAAGTAGTTAAAAGTTGCAAAGTGGTGCAACTTTCGTTCTGTAGCTCGTGTGACCAAAATGACTATTCCAACACATCCGAATAGGTATTTTTATGTTAGGAATGGTCCTCTTTCACACCCAAACACACGGAGTCACTCTGAGCTATGCTCAACCAAATCGATTCTTTGAGGGTCTAAAGTGCAAAATAGCTGCAAACTTCAGCATGTTATTACTCAGGTACCATGATACTTAGAAACTTTTTGTTTGATCGTACAAGATTGCATTCAGACCCTCTACAATAACCTCTCTCGATTTTTTCTATCTTGGAGTAATTTTCCTATGGTGGCGAATTTCCACTTGGGGAAAAAGTTGTCAAATGCAACTATTTGAAAGTTGCAAAGTGGTGCAACTTTCGTTCTGCAGCTCATGTGACCAAAAATATTGTTCCAATGCATAACCTTGATGCTTAGAAACTTATCATCTGATCCTATGAGATCATGTTGGGTCCCTCTACAATAACCTCTCTCATTTTTTTCTATATCGGAAGCATTTTCTTGTGGTGGCAAATTTTCACTTGGAGAAAAGTTGTCAAATGCAAGTAGTCAAAAGTTGCAAAGTGGTACAACTTTCGTTCTGCAGCTCGTGTGACCAAATGGATTGTTCCAAAATGTTTGGGTGGGTACGTTTACGCTAGGAATGGTCCTATTTTTCATCCAAACACACGAAATCACTCTGAGCTACGTTCAACCAGATCAATCCCTTAAGGGTCCAAAGTGCAAAATGGTTGCGAACTTCAACATGCTCATATTCAGACATCATGATGCTTAGAAACTTCTTGTATGAGCCTATGAGATCATGTTGGGCCCTCTAAAATAACCTCTCTTTTTTTTCACTATCTCAGAGGCTTTTTCCTATAGTGGCAATTTCTCACTTGGGGAAAAAGTTGTCAAATGTAAGCAATTGAGTGTGTAAAAATGACTTTATAGCCATTCCACCCATTGTATCCTATTGTAACTTAGTGGAATGGCATAATTAGGGGTAGAGAACATATGTGAATGGTTTCTAGAGTAGGGGAGGTGAGTTGAGTGGTTTGGTGTGATGCCCTAGTTGGCAATTTGATGAGTTTTGGTGAAATTCAGTGGTTTAAGAGTAGAAATGGTTGAAATCCTTTGGGGCAGCAGTTTGTCAGGGAATTTGAAGCATGTGCAGGTTATTTTAAGTATGTTTGATGCATGGGAAAGGTTTTATGAGTTGTGGGAATAGGATTTTCAATAAACCCACCCGTTTTAGGCTTTTAGCGATAGTAGCAAGGCAGTGAACTATTTGATAAAATGTTTTGGTAAACATGTATGAAAAATGTGGTAGCATAGACAAGGTAGTGAATTGTTTGAAAAATGCCTCAAAGAAACATGGTCTCATGGTGATGGAATGTCATAAAAATCCATAGTTGTGAGGATTGTGATGGGTATGTCTAGAATCATCATGGAAAAAATAGGCCCTTAAGTGGCAATAAAATCTAGAAAATCAGAGTTAGGTAACTTGACGTAAAAATTTGAATAAGTTATCTATATGATTTCAAAAATATGTAAGAATAAAATCTGTAGCAAATTGAATGTAGTTTCTAAACTACTAGGTTTATTTTATTTTATTTTAAATCTATTTGGTGAAATTTTAAAATTTCAATGCATTAGTACTTAAATTTCAGGGAAAAAATAAGTAGGTGTTTGTCTAACCACCCTAACCACAATAAAATGATAATATTTTAGATATAAGTAGGGGACTCATGTTCAGATGTGATACATATTTTTTTGTAATTTTTTACCAAGTAAATAATTAATTATGATTTTTTATTGCAAATTTTAGAAAATATAAAAAATCGTATGTCTAACCACCTTAACTTGGTCAAAACTTCATGAAAATCAATTTTTTTTTAATCCTATAGTATGCGAAGCATAGAATGGGACACATATTTTGGATTCAAAAAATATGATACCATTTGAAAGTTATAGATTTTTTTCAACCAACCTATCAATCAGGAATTTAGTCGTAATTCAAATAGAAAATGAATAATAATTATTTATTAAATTCAAAGTAAAGCATAATTTATATTGGTGGAAAGCTGAGAATCTCCTTTAAAATTCCTTTTCATTTCATCAATTTTGGGTAAAAAAAAAGTTGTCAGCCACATGGGTCATCATATCACTTAGATATCACCACTTTTTGGCCCATCATGATCCTGCACATACCTTGATTAATGATTGGAATCGTGTTTAGTGAGATTGCAAGACCTCCCCTATTGCATCAATGTTTTAGGGTTTTATCCATAGCAGCAAGGCAAATAACTATTTGATATAATGCTTTGATTGACATGTATGAAAAATGTGGTAGCATAGAAAAGGTAGTGAACTCTTTAAAAAAATGCCTCAAAAAAATGAGGTCTCATGGTGATGGAATGCCATGACAATCAAAAGCAATTTGATTTCCATGGCATTATGTCACCATTAGACCACATTTATTTGAGGCATCTCTTTGAACTGGTGCAGGGGCACCTACAACCATGTTACAAAGTTCATTTTGGTAGCAGTCTGTCCTGAGGGACATTAGGTGAATCTTGAAGTTTCAAATGTTTTATCTTAGTAGGTATTTAAAATAAGGTCTAAATAGACCACTCTTTCATGTATTTAGAGGTTTTGGTGTTTTGATGGTCAAATGTGGACAAGTGCACTCATGTATCAAATTTGAAATTTGTAAGCCTTGGAGGCAAAAACATTTGAATTTATAGGTAGGTGGGAAGAGTGAGGTATTTTTGGTGTCATGGGATTTAATTCAAGGTGATTGGGATTCATAAAGTCTTAAATGTCAATGGTTGCACAATAATGTTATTAAGTGCACAATTAAGTTGTCAAAACACAATTTTAGGGGTAATTAGGAGTCGGGATTTTAAAAGATAGTTAAAAGGAGTTAGGCAGTTGGATGTTGATGCAAAAATGTATTTAAAGCTAGAAAAAGCTCAAATCAAAGGTTGTTCAATGATTTTTGAAGGATTTCATAAGAGAAACAATGTGCATTTTGCTGCTACATCACAGTTTTTTCCTGATTTCCAGAACTTCTTCTCTTCTGTATGGCCTATACAATCAAGGTGATGAATTAGAATTCTTGTATTTTCATATAATCATGTGTTGTGTCATTTGGAAAAAAAATGAGTGTTTTCCATCAGGTTTTGGGAAAGAAATCTCATTTTTTCTGAAAACTGTTTGTTGGGGCAGTGAAAGCACAGTTTTGAGGAAGAAAATGAAAAATCAGTCATC
Organism: Sequoiadendron giganteum; assembly: GCA_007115665.2. Classification (NCBI taxonomy): domain Eukaryota; kingdom Viridiplantae; phylum Streptophyta; class Pinopsida; order Cupressales; family Cupressaceae; genus Sequoiadendron; species Sequoiadendron giganteum. Next base: position 645,955,538 of record CM021107.1, on the reverse strand, counting down.
ACACCTACTGTAAAACTCTGTGTTTTGATGGGATGACATATTTAATGTTTTTTTGTGTGTTCAAATGGTTGGCCAGGTTGTGGAGTCATAGTTTTGACATGGAGTAGTGTTCTAAGGGTTGGTAACAGTGATTTTATATGAAAAATGGTGGGTTCAAGGGTGCTTTTTGTGAGTCATTGATGGAAAAAACTTGGGAATGGTGTGAAATGCTTGTGTATAACCTAAACAAGTAGTTTGATGTTTTGGTTGTGCTTGGAAGGCCTTGTGAGGGTGAAATGTTGAAAACCCTAGGCTTTTACATGTAAAAGTAGGGTTTGGTGAACTTACAGTCTAGAGGTCAGTTGTCTAAGTTTTGAAGGGTGAATTGGTGGTTTTTCATCATAACACAACTCTGTCCAAAGAAATTTTGTAAAAAAAAAAGGATCTGAGGGTACTTTGTTTGGAAAGGAGGGCTAGTTCTTGTAGCCTTTTGAGCACGACAGTCTAGTGAAACTAGGTGTTGGCCTAATGAACCTTGAAGAATTTGATTGGAATATTATATTGAGTTTGAGTAGATGCCTAAATGATGTTGAGATAGGTCTTTGTGTGATCAGATTGTGTTGAGTAGTTGAGTTGCCCTATTGTGTGTTTGAGGATTGGTGTCAAAGTGGGCATATTTGAGAGAAGTTGTGTCAGTTTGTTTCTTGGGTTACCACCACCTCTGCATCATGAACTAGTTCACTACCTTGTCTATGGCTTGTCATGGCATTCCATCACCATATTTATTTGATGCATTTTTTCAAACAGTTCACTAGATTTTCTATGCTATTGCTTACTATTATGCTTTTGATATTTTTTTCGAAGGATCCATAGCTTGTTCAAAATCACTTGTTTTAGGCTTTTAGCCATAGCAACAAGGTAGTGAACTGTTTGACAAGATGATTTGGTAGACATGTATGAAAAATGTGGTAACATAGACAAGGCAAGGAACTATTTGAAAAAATACCTCAAAGAAATTTGGTCTCATAGAATGCCATGATAAGAAAATGCAATTGGCAGCTGATCCTAGTTATTAGTTATGCAATGTGAATAAATTGTATAACTACTTAGGCTGACTTTGTACAAACTATATTGTAATTGAAATTTTGTCATCTATTGACATCTACTTATTAGCTATGCAAAGTGAAGTAATGCTTTGACTTTGAAAGATGTGCAATGCAATGTAATCAACGATATGAATATAAACTAAAAAAAACCATTTTTTACAATTCATTAGTTAAAATATTTATTTTATTTTCTCTCTATATCTTTATATGCTATGGAAATACTTTTCAATTTTTTTTAAATTTTTTTTTATCTCTTGTGTAGTTAGGGTAAAAATATTAGAGCAAAATGGATAAACAAATCATAATGAAAAAACCTAATAAGCACAATAGAGCACAAACTAGCATGAAAATCAAAACAAGAAAGCAAAGCAAACCGATCTCCAAGCTATATTTGATTTATCTCCATTTCTCTTATCCACCTGCATGAGAATGCATGATTTTGAAGGTTTGATTGTTGATATGTTGATTGCTCATTTTCGCAGCATAATGATAAGATGAAGATGATAGAAGAAAAATAGATAGATAGATAAGAAGATTGAAAAAAAAAATTGTAGAGTAAGGATGCTAGAAGAAGGTTCTCCCCAATGGCCTGTGAAGGCTTGATTTATAGGAAAGAGTTGATTTGATTCGATGGCCAAGATTAAAAGTCAAATGTGTGATGTGTATGGCTAGGATTAAAAGTTGATTTTAGTGTTTATGCCACACATTAAGTGGGTTATGACATGAGGCTAAAATTAGGATGTGACAAAGTAAGTGAGATTCTTTTATTTATTTTGCAACTAAAGATGCTTATGACGCACAATGAATGGGGCTAAATATAGGATGTGAGTGGGAATCTCATAATTTAAATAATAAAATTATTTAAATTATGTGTGCATGTGAAGAGTTGTAGTCAAGTGACACATGTTGCAATGTGACAATAAGTGAGAAATTAATTCAAATATTTAATTTGAATTATTTTGAGACATGTGAAGGGAGAATTAATTAAATAAATGAGATTTATTTAATTAATTGAGAAGGTGATTAAGTGAAATAAATGGGATAAGGTGGATAATGTAATGGCCTAGGACAAAATATTACAAGATGTTTTACAAGGTCATGTATTGACTAGCTAATGTTATGACATGGAGAATTTTGGGTGTCTACATTTTGAGATGATGTTTGAGATGATGGGATTTATGTCGAGTAACGTCATTTCAAAGAAGCTAAGGTATGGATAGAGAAAAAAAATATGATGCCCAAACCACTTGAGGAAGTGAGGAGTAAGATGAATGAAGAAAAGGGATGATAGAAGAATATGATGATGCAAAAGATATGAAAAAAATGAGATGATGCCCCCTCGAGAGGATAGGCAGGTTGGACAAACATGAATATGCTCTCAAAATGAATGAGACAATAAAGGAGGGATAAAATAAATGATACAAGATAATAAGTAGATGAAAAAGAAGAATGGCACGCTATGCTGCAATAAAGTGAGCAATCATATGTTTGATATAGCACTAGACGTTATGCACCAAGGTATAAAGACCAAGGTGATGATGTGTCGAGTGCCCCAACATAATACAACCTTGTCTAGATACAAGATATGAATATTAGCTAGGAGTGACTCGGATTTGATGCAAATGCAAGATAAAAATGATAACACACACAAGCAAGAAAGCAAGCATGCACAAATGATACAAAAACAAACAAGGTAGTGCCTGTGTCAAGCTGTAAACAAATGATTAATTTGTTGATTGATGATGATGATAGTGTTTTCATTGTGGGGAACAATATATCCCTAGATCAACACGAGGATGATTGATTGATTGATTGATTGGGTTTACAACAAGATTAGGATCAAGACCATTGATGCAATTGGATTATTGCTCGGAATGAGTGAAGATGATTGATATGAAGATTTGATGATGATTGATGAATTAAATTGAAGAATGATTTTGATTGATTGGATTGATGAAAAAATTATTCGATTTGATGATAATGATTGGATTGATTAGAAGAATGGGTTTGATTAGAGGAAGTGATGTGTTTGATTAGAAGAATGGATTTGATTGGAAGAAGTGATGTGATTGATTAGAATAATGGATTTGATTGGAAGAAGTGATGAATTGATTTTTGGAATTTGAAGATTTGATTTTATTGCTTGGATTTTTTATAGATGTTTGATTTTTTGGATGTTTGAAATGTTTTGATTTTTTTATATTTTTGAAATGTTTTGAATTTTTTTGGATTTTTGTTATGTTTTGATTTTTTGGATTTTTGAAATGTTTTAATTTTTGGATTTTGAAATGTTTTGATTTTTGGATTTTGAAATGTTTTGATTTTTGGATTTTGAAATGTTTAGATTTTGGATTTTTGAAATTTTAATTTTTGGATTTTTGAAATGTTTTATTTTTTTTTGGATTTTTGAAATGTTTTGAGATGCCAATGGATGACAATTTGGGTAGCCTTTATGCTAGATACCAATGACAAGGGAAAACCAATTCTAGGTGTAAGGAGATAGATGGATGAAAGGGCAGGTGATAGGAATGGGGATAGAAGGCTCGTGATAAATGGATGGATAAAAAGGATAGGTCATAGTGAATGAAATGAATGTATGCATCATAAGGGAGCTAGGATGTGATCTCCAAAGACTATGTTGCATAGGAATAACATACCCCATTCCATGTGTACAATACTTAATATTTTTCATGACAAAGCTTATGACACTAGGATAATGATAGGCTTGTTTGGAAGGATGAGGTATATAAAAAGATATCCAAAGCATGTTTCAACATTTTAGCCCATATTTTTATCGAGATCAAAAGGAGGAAGAGAGGATGAATGGATTCAATATGATAAGTATATGGGTATGATGGCTAAAGATGGTAGGTAGGATGGAAATGATATGATAAGAAGTGACATGATAGGATAGATAGTGGGGATGAGACAAAGTGCCCCCAAGTGTAAGTGACGTTGAAGATCAACCTACACATGATGCCTGTTTGCCAAGTTTTCATCATGGTACTTATCCAAGGCACTTGTTTCCCAGGTTTTCATAGTTGGATGAAATGATTTCTCTTTACTCTTTTTTTTTTCTTTTTTTTTCTCTTTTTTCTTTTTGACTTTTTTGATTTTTTTGAATTTTTTTGAATTTTTAGATAAGAGAAGGGGAATATGGATAGGAGGGACTCAAGTTTCTAGTTCCATAAAAGGTGATAATCCCACTAGAGATGGATGACATCACATGGACCATGTCAAATGTGCTCATAGATGTTGGTAAATAATTACATGAGTGTGAGATGGATTAAGTAGATAATGGATTATGATGTGGATTATGGATGGATTGGTGGATTATGATGTGGATTATGTAGGGAAGATGAAGGGGGGGCTTAGCCAAAATCATGGACCATAGGAAGGTGATGAGGGAGATATGTAGGATAATGAGTGAAGGATGAGGAGATGGAAGTAGGTGGAATTGTTGTGAAATGAAATGGAACCATGACCAATGGTTGCACACACTATGATAAACGTTGAAGCTTGTGATGTGGAGGGGGTGTAGGAAGTAATGAAGATGTTTTATTAAGAGATGGGTGATGAAGTGCTTTAGGTACCCACATAGACTTAGTATTTTTATGACTTTTATTTTGCTTGTGAGATGGAATATGAGATTATTGAATAGAGTGGGAATGTGAGGTGGAAATGGATGGTTAGGATTTTTGAGATTTAGATGCCTCGTTTGACTTGTTTTCCTTTTTCTTAGGTACCCAAACCAATTTGTTTTTAGACTTTTATTTTGAAGGTATGGGCTTATATTTCTTTTTTTATGGATCCTATTTTGATTCTTTGCTTTTGTATCCTAATAGATTTGGACCCTTAGGATTTTTTACTTTATAGGTAGAGGTATAGAATGTTTTGCATTTGAATCCCATGGGTATGGTGAAATGAGTGGAAGATTCATGTTTAGACAATGTGTGCATTGATTGGTCATGATTAGGATTTTTAGAAGATTTATGGATGGATGGATAAGGGGATTGTATAATGGTGATATTAGGTGTTGGGAGTAATGATGGTAGATTATATGGATGGATATTAGGATTTGGAAGAAATGGTGGCAAAGTTGATGGTGGAAGGTGTACGGTCACATTCTTTTGGAATTTGTAGGATGATGGAGGAGGGATGGCAACATATGCTTTAGATGTATGATAGGATTTATGGTGGAAAGAGGACTTAGGATGGATGAAGTACCAAAATCTTTAGCTTGTTTTCTTTGAGGTGAGTATCCAAGGCCAAATGAGCATGGAGGGACTTTGACATGGATGGGCTCCAAAATACCTTGTTCATGAAGGCCTAAACCTTTACCTTGGTAGTTTGTGTTTTGGAGTATGTGATGGACAATAGGACTAGGTGTAGGTGGAACACTAGACACGAGTTCCTTATTGGATGGGGAAAGTGAAGCAACAAAAGATAATGATTGTTGTTGTTCTAAGGAGGAACATTCATGAATGGGGGTGGAAATACCAAGTGGATATGATGGATTTGAAATGGAGTTGATGATGGATGTGGAAGGATCATTTGTATTTTCATTAACATTGCGTTCATTAAGATCCAAGATATTTGTTTGATCTTCTATGTTGACTTGGGAGGCATATGTCTCATCAGGGGAAGTGGATGTCGGTGGATCATGGATAGGACTAGGTGAAGGTGTATTTATGATATCTTGCTCATGGATAAGCTCTTCATCATCATGGATATCATCTTGATCATAGAAAAGATATAGATTATGGATAGGTTCGATGAAAGTGTTTTGATCTTGATTAGGACTAGGGCTTGATGTTTCCACATGCTTAGGATCAGGCTCTTGATACAACTCTTGGGTTGCTTGAATGGAAGTGGAAGAGGATGAATCTTGAATAGATTTGATATGTTCTAGATGGTCAACAACATGGAGACATGATGGAGGTTGACTTGGGCTCAATGGGGGAGACTCTTGAATAGGCTCAAGGGGGAGACTACATGATGGGGTTGTAAGAATGGGCATGGTGTTTGAAGACTCTTTGGTAGGTCAAACATATGGGTTGGATGACATGGTGATGTTTGATTCCTTGCTAGTAGCCCTTGGGTCACATATTTTGTAGGTGGATGGGTGAATTTGAGTAATGCCATAGGTTTACTTTTGAAATTTTATGAACTTAGGGCGTGGATTTCATGGAGGATTAGATGATGGTGTGGGTAATGAAGAGTTTGATGGTTTGGAATGTATGGGGACCAATGGATTTGGACTAGGAAATGGTGGATTTAGGAGAGGCCTTTAATTAGATGGTGGTATAATATATTTATAGGATGCATGATCTAGATTGGTATTTCCATTGTCAAAGGTGGAATTAAGACTTAAAGGCTTTTGATCTTGTTGTGAAGGTGGACTTTGGCTCACATATTCTTGTTGTGAAGTGAATTGATATGATGATGTGGCATTGACATGAAAAGAGGTGGGATAAGGTGATGTGGAATTTTTTTGATAGGTGGATGGATTAAATTGATATGGAATGGAGGGAGATGCCACATAGGAATGAGGTAAAATTTATTGGTGTTGAATGAATAGAGGATGATGTGCTTGTTGGGTTTGACAATTGGCTATGAGATATTGGGCTTGTGCTATGAGGTGTTGCATTTGAGGTGATTGGCTTGCTTGAATTTTTTGGATCATGTCATGGATTCCTTGAATGATTTTTTCATTTAAAGGTGATTGGCTTGTTTGAGCTATGTGAAGTATGTGAATGAGAATTTTTGCTATGTCTTCTAATGTTGGCATGGTGTCACTTTTGAAAAATATTTGATTAAGATTATGATGATGATTTAAAATGATATAATTGTTTGAATGACTACAATGATTTGGATTGGAAAGATTAGATGATGTAGAAAATTTTTATTGAAAGTTTGACTTGGGCAATATCAAACACAAGATCTCACATGTAAGCTCATGAACACATAGACCAAACACAATGATAAATTTTTGTTTCAAGATTAAATTTTATGATTAAAAAAATATATGAATACACAACAACAAGTCTAATGTTAGTCAAGTGGGTATGGCCAATTAGGTCTTAAGCTAGGATGTACGAGGTTGACTAGGGATGATTTGAAAACAAAATCCTGCCACATAGCTGGGAGAAAGGGGTAACCCACCCTTCACCTTCACTTCCCAAAGGTATAAAGTTCTTTGGGGCTTAGCCAAGAGTGACAAAATTTTAATTCTCAAAGAAGCGTGTCTTTCAATTCACACCTTGATTGAGGTCATCCCTAGGGGTGATGAAATCCCCTAGTAGGCCTCCTATGAAGGGTTTGACAAAAGAAAACAAAGTGAGGTGTTTTTGATCACACACACACTTGATTCACACTCACAATCATTAATTTCCCTTTAGAAAATCAAAATGTGTGTAAAACAGTTTAAGCACTTGTTCTTTCTAACCCAAAGCCAAAATTTGTGATGGGAAAACAATGGTTCTTTTTTTTTTAAGCCCAATTTAAACGTGTGATTGTAAACAAGATGTTCATTTTAAAGCCCCAAATTGAAGTGTTTTGCAAACAAGATTGATTGATTAAATGAGAGATAAAGATAATAGAATGAGTGCACCCAAAAAAAATTTATTTCTAATTTGTTGTGTATGACTGATATTGCTACTACTAAAGCTCCTTATGAGTTTTGTCCAAAAACTGGCAGATCTGCAACAAAAAGTTAATGAAACCTACAAAAAAGCAAGCTAGATCAAATGATTCACGTTGGGTTCACCAATGTAGTTAGGGTAAAAATATTAGAGAAAAATGGATAAACAAATCATAATGAAAAACCCTAACAAGCACAATAGAGCAGAAACTAGCATGAAAATCAAAACAAGAAAGCAAAGCAAACCGATCTCCAAGCTATATTTGATTTATCTCCATTGCTCTTCTCCACCTGCATGAGAATGCATGATTTTGAAGGTTTGATTGTTGATATGTTGATTGCTCATTTTCGCAGCATAATGATAAGATGAAGATGATATAATAAAAATAGATAGATAGGTAAGAAGATTGAAAAAAAAATTGGCAGAGTAAGGATGCTAGAAGAAGGTTCTCCCCAATGGCTTGTGAAGGCTTGATTTATAGGAAAGAGTTGATTTGATTTGATGGCCAAGATTAAAAGTCAAATGTGTGATGTGTATGGCGAGGATTAAAAGTTGATTTTAGTGTTTATGACACACATTAAGTGGGTTATGACATGAGGCTAAAATTAGGATGTGAGGAAATAAGTGAGATTCTTTTATTTATTTTGGAACAAAAGATGCTTATGACGCACAATGAATGGGGCTAAATATAGGATGTGAATGGGAATCTCATTATTTAAATAATAAAATTATTTAAATTATGTGTGCATGTGAAGAGTTGTAGTCAAGTGAAACATGTTTCAATGTGACAATAAGTGAGAAATTAATTCAAATTATTTTGAGACATGTGAAGGGGGAATTAATTAAATAAATGAGATTTATTTAATTAATTGGGAAGGTGATTAAGTGAAATAAATGGGATACGGGGGATAATGTAATGGCCTAGGATAAAATATTACAAGATGTTTAACAAGGTCATGTATCGACTAGGTAATGTCACGACATGGAAAATTTTGGGTGTCTACATCTTGTTCTGTAATTTTTCTCGGTTTTTTCACAAACTATTATACTTTTAGTTTTTCAAAATTTCCCCCAAAAGTTTTTTGCTGCTATGCATTGGAAGCATGAATCACACATGTGAATACACACAATATAGGTGAACTATGCATGTGAATAAGTGAGTCACAAGTAATTGAAGCATTCCAAAGGAAACAAACCACCATGAATGGATCTTATTTACACAATACACTTTAGATGGGGCTTATTGAGCATTCAACAATAATTAATTAAGCATTAGATGTAAAAAAAATCCATGCCTACAACATTCAAGCATAAAACTTACATGATACACATGATAACATCATTCAAGAATGACAATAGAAAAATAATATTTTCTTTAATCAAAAAGCCGAAAGGCTATACAATGATATATAATGATAAAAGTATATACAATATATCCAAAAAAACCATACAGGCTTAGTATAAAGGAGCCATATGGACATAAAAGCTCACGTATATATCGATAACTTACAAAACATATGTTCCAAAATGCCACATAGGCATACAACAAACAACACTAATACATAGTCATTTCCCTCTAGGGGAAGAAAATAGATCATGTGCTACCTTCAAAATTTGGCTGGATGGAGTGATTGTTGCTTCTCTTGTCTTTTGAACATGCTCACTAGTCCTCCTCTCTTCACTTTGGACCTTCAACTGATACAATAAAAATTAAAGATGTTAAAACATAGAAATTGAATTATGGAATGGACAATAATAGAATATATAATCACTTATCACATACATATAGTCATCATGCACATTTATGACATCACCATGTCCACAATCTGGAGTGACAACCACCTGTAGAAACCATGAAGATAGAAATTAAACTACATAAAAGTATTGTGAAATTTTTCTATAATAGACCATAAAAGAGAAAATATAATGTCAAATCGACTAGTCTATTCCATACCTCTCTCAATGGATCAGAACTAGATATTGCTGCAGCAACTCCATGGTCCATCATGCCACCAACATCACCAGGGTTGTCTCTTTTCAACAACTACAAATGAAACAATATCTCAGGTATCATGTTGATATAAAAACTAAGAAGGGATAATGGAACATAAGGTGAAATAAGAGAGGGTAATGGGATGGAAATAAAAGGGTGATGCAAAGAGGGGGCTCAAACTCATTCAAAGTGACAACATGCATTCAAGAGGAATATAACAAAATTAAAATGGCCTATTAGAGTAATCCAAACAATCCTCAAAGCTTGACAACAATCAGGAGTCTAACTTCTCACTTTCACCCATGTAACCTAATAGTAGTGCAAACTCATTTTTTGGCCTTTAACTCCCATGCTTTCCAAAACACTTGACAATCAGAAGGTGGATTTAGATAATCATTTCAAATTTATACAACATATCTCTTAACTAGATAAAATTGTTTTGGACCAATCCCTTGAAATTAGACCCTCAACATTGTCCTAGGCCATGAATTAGGCCAGATTTACAAAGAAACATACCTTTAAACTTAACATAGACCCTTGAAACCTTGGGGAAGAATTTACTATGCCCTCAAACCTATAAAACCACAATCAACACCCAAGGTTGACACCTCCAACATATAAAACTACAAAACCCTTAATTTCATGCCAAGTCAAGAGGGTTTATTCAAAGTCCCACTTGCACAACCTCCTAGACCATGCCACCAAATCAAACATTTATATTTTGACCCCAATATGCTCAAAAGCTGGAAAAAACTCCACATTCTCATTGTTTTCCATAAACCCTAGACCCAAGGCTCCATCTTCATGTGTTTTTCTTCACAAAACTCATCAAGACAACAGGTTTATCTCCTTAGTTCCTTCTCCACAACTCTAATCATGTAACCTACAACCTAGTCATACTCCCTAGGGCCCATTACACTAGTTATAGTAGGTAAAGTCAATGTAAGGGCCCTTAAATGATGATTTTGGTTACAAAACCCTCAAACAGTATGTCATCGGCCCGTCACAGGTAAACAAGGATATTTACCACATATCACAATGGATCTCCCTCAAACTGGTTCCAAAAGATTTTTAACACCTAACACCACAAATTAAAATGATTTACATTTCACAATCAATCTATACGATCTTGTACAAGCTTACAAATGACAAGAAAACTCAAAAAGTTGGTGAAAAATAGATATATTCTTATTGCCAATGTTTCAAACTTCAAGCCAACATTACAAAACAAGTTTTCATTCCTTTTTAAAGGCTTCCCCTAATCAAACCAACACCCAATTTCCTTACAACTACTTTTTAAACCTCTCATGACCATTGCATTACAAATTTGTTGCATTTATGCAACTCAGAAATTTGGCACTTTCAAGTTTTGAATGTTTATATTTTCCTAGACCCTCTTAAACACCTAAACTATTACAAATATTCTCATGAGACCTTATTCAACTAATAAATTATGAAATACTCAAGAAAAAATCATCCTATCTACCTTGACACCCCTTGTCAACTATGACAATTCCTTCCACATGATTTGCAAACCTTACAAGATGAATACAAAAGCCTCTCAAGTTGATCAATTACAATCGAATGGTCACATTGGACCTTATTAAGACTCAAGGACTCAACTCAAAAATCCTAACACACATTGACTATCAAAAAATTAATGAAGAAACATAGAAAATAGTGGTGTCCCTACACTAAAGAGATTAATGGAACATAAGATGGACTAGTATAGATTGATGGGATGGGCTACGATGGGATAACAAAATATAGGGTGGAAAATTAGATGTTAATGAGATACGATTATTAGGCAATAATTCAACATAGGGTGAATTATGAGGTGTCTAGGGTTTGACTATAGTACACGAAGTGCGAACTTAACCTGTGTGTAGCAATAATAGAGAAGAGTTATCTAGGATGAAACGTGGATAAATATGGTATAACATAGGATGCTATAAAGGAACATAGGGTATCATGGAACATCTAGGGTGAAATAATAATGGGTACAATAAGATGGAGTAGAAGGACATAAGGACACATAACATGGACTAGAAGATATTAGTGGGATGGGCTAGGAGGGGATCATGAAAAATAGGGTGAACTATTAAATGTTATTGGTAAGGGATTAGGAAGGAATAAAGGAACACAAATTGAATTAGGAAAAACATAATGTGACACAATCAAGGAATACTTGAATGCAATGTTTCTGTTTCTCATCAATTTTTTATATTTGTATATACGTAAAATTATGAAAATTAGCTAACATAGATTTACAACACCATTAATGAATAAAGTCAACGTGAGTGTATGTTGTTTGAGGTTATGAATTGTGATGTGTTGAGGAAGAAGGTGCACCAAGAAACTATTTAAAATCCAAAGCATGTTATGAGACAAACATTCAAATATAACATTCAACTGCTCAAATGCAGTAATAATATCTTTAATAATAGTTGCATACTTGTGGAATCATCGTTGAGAATGTATAAGGGTATATAGGAATAGATTATGCCTCATGAACAATGCGACCCTAAAATTTCATCATATCAAAATTCTACTAATTTAGTTATTCTTAAATTTCAAAATTGTTGATAAATAGCATCAGTCAAGATAAAGGTTTATTGATCACTGATTAAACAAGTAACAAAGGTTAAATAAAGAGACACATCTGCTCAAGGGACGTGTCTCCCACATTAACACTTATATTGTCTCCTTCCTCATTCGGGAAATATAAAAATAAAAAAATGTTCACCTGTGAGGATCGACACTTAAAAGATTGCAAACCTATTCATTAACATGGTATCAGAGCCTAGGTTTAAGAAGTCGTCGATAGTTGTTTATGGAGGAATGAGGTGTCATTGTGTTTAGTAATGTTTATTCTTTATATCACCAAAAAGAAAACATAAGCTCTTTGCTGAGGAGTTGAAATATATAAGGGAATCGGGAGGAATTGATCGCCTTCTAATATACAAATCGAAGTCATATGTGTTGTGCACAATTACCAGGAGGAGAATTATGAGATAATACCAATAGGAAGTAATTGAAAATTGACCTGATCCATCATTGATCCAAAGTATGTGGTGATGCGATGGCGATTAAGGAACCTGATGCTTTCAACTGTGAGCCTTCGTGTTTGGATAAACTGCCCAATCCGCTAAATCTTGTCGATATGAAGATGTCACTGGAATGGCATGTGAGGACCTAGATGTGGCCCGCGTCCTGACTCTAAGTCTTGCTCGTGTTGATGGATGTTGCTGGAACCATAAGTGATGTCCTTCAGATCAGACTCTAAGTATCAGATGTATGGTGGCAGCCAGAGCCAAGGGCTCAGCCTAATCGCCCTCTGATCACTTCTTCACCTATGCACCCCTACAAGTATATTGAATCCTGATTCGGTTTCCGCTCAGTCTCTCATCGATACAGAAATGACTAGGAAGACATCGGTTCCATTATTTTGGCTCTATGTGAAGGCATATGTTAATAGAAGGGTCGAATTTTGAATTCATGATTCCATAATACATGGGCATTGGAAGGAGCACGTCACCATTATTGTTGGAGTTATGACTATCCTTGAAGCCATTGTTGTTTGGTTGGTCTTCTCGACTAGGATGAATTAGTGAATTGCAAGTCAAATATCAGGTGATCTTATTATGCCTAACTTGTAATTTTGAAGACACCTCTCTACAACACCGCTCAGAGAAAGTAATATATTAATGGCATGAATTATTTGGGTTGTCATATTTGCTTGCAAAGAGCCGATATTTATAAAGGAAAGTAACTCAATTTAATTCGAGTCATGAGGGAATTGGAATCTAAATAAGCTTTATCGGGAGCTATTAAGAGGAAGAATTGATGGGCGCTCAATTCTACAGGCAGGAACAAAGTCTAATTCCTTAGCCTAGGTATTATTATTTTTTAAGAGTCGGATAAACATTAAGAAGTCTTGCGAGCTTGCCATTTGTGACTTGGAAGAATGAATGATGGAAGCAGACAATGATCAAGTTATCATTACCAATTCAAGCCACGGGATAATAAAGATTGAAATATTATTATCTGCCAGTTGATTATCGGGCCAAATATGAAGGAGTCGGGAAGTTTTAAAAAAATAAAAAAATAAATAAAATAAAATAAAAAAATTGAGCGACCATGTCACATAAATATTTAATTCTATGAAGGAGCTTACAGGAGATATAGGTGTCCGATTGGGGAGTTGAGTATAATATTGATCAAAGGGAAGTGATAGTATTTACGTGATTACAAATTCAACTCACATTCGCCATAGTTGGGGACTTGGCTCATATTGTTTAAGCAGATCTCAGGAAAGATAAGTGCAGACCTGAAAAGCATTTAAGTGCAACATTTAAGGAGATCCTGATTTCAATGAGATAAGTATTGCATAGTTGAAAAGTATTCATTAATTTTCTATGTAGTTATTAATTCATGATATAAAATTGAGATAGTCAATCATGTATGCTTCTAGCAATGGTACTTCTGTTCTAGATAGTTGAGTTCCATGAACTATTAGTAATCTCTTCTTAAATGATTTTAGGACTAATCAAGAAGTGTAAGAGATTGCTTTCAAGAAAAGCTTGATGCATTCCATAGGTTGAAATATGGAGGCACTACTTGCAGCTATGAGACTGAGTGAATGGCTGAAGACATCTCTTCGAAAAGGAAGCATTAACCTTCAGAGGGAGTCACATCATCACTTATTATGATGCATAATTCTCTAAGATAAAGAGATATGAGGTGAAAGCCCTTGTTCATCTCTGAGACTGAGATGAGGCATCATGTTGAGAGACTCCATGACGACATCACATTGAGAGACTCTGTGACAAATATGCAAACTAAAGAAATCCCTCTATGGACTTAAACAGGCTCCCAGGGTCTGGAAAAGATCATCTCATTGCTCAAGGAAAGAAGGATCTAACGTCAGAAGAGCCCCTAGCACCTGCAGTGTGGCTTAAAGGGGGGTGGTGGATATAATTCACACCCGGAATGATGATGGGCTGGCCATTAGAGGCCAGTAGCTCAGTTGATAGAGCACTCCAACAATAAATGGAATTTCCTAGTGAATGCTCTAAGCCAGTTCATATGCGAACCAAAGGAAATTCACCTTATGGTTGTAAAACATATATTGAGATATCTTCAAAGCACTATTGGATTTGATTGGGCTGGGAGTGTAACCGATCAAGAAAATCACATCAGGATCTTGCTTCAGTTTAGGATCAGCTATGATCTCTTGGATCTGCAGAAAACATTCTTCAGTGACACAAAGCTCGACAAAAACTGAATACATTGCAGCCTTTATGAAGGCAAGAGAAGCAGTTTGGCTTCGTAAATTGCTTGTGGGACTCCTTGATCTAAGCACATTGAGATCCCCTACCATTATGAGACATGGTATAAAGGAATGTGATCTAGTTGGAGTATGTTAATACAAATGATCAAACAATAGACATTCTCACCACACCTCTCTCCTAAATCAAGGTAGAACACTTCAGGAAGAAACTGGCATGGTTGAAATGTAATTTGATATTATGTTGAAATTAAAATTGTTTATAAGTTGTACTAATATATATAAAGATGTTTAATGTGTAAACTCTTTTGTCATGTGTGTGACTCCATGACCTTATGGGCCCGCTCCCCCTGTGTACATTATTGAAAGGTAATGATCTTTCTAATAATGAACACTTGTATTTGACATTGTAAAGTGATGACTCTACAATGATAAACTATCATGATAGATATCATGTGACTTGATATCTGTGGACATGTCATGATAGTATCTCTTGGACACTTTGATGGATATCATGGGACTTGATGTCATCTGAAGATCATTATGATCCTTAAGAGATAATCATGGTGGATATTTATATATCCATGGATATGCCATGAATTATGGTAGACATCATGTGACTTGATGTCAGTGCAGATACCATAATGAAGATATGCTATGAAGAATGTCATATGACTTGACACTTTCAGAAGCATACCATATCTTCTGATATCACGAGTTAGGTGATATCAATTTTACTTGAAGGAAGTTATCCTCTCTAGTTAAAGAGGGAGTGTTGAATAAAGAAGATGTGTTATGAAGAATGTCATGTGACTTGACACTTTCAGAAGCATACCATATCTTCTGATATCATGAGTTAGGTGATATCAATTTTTAATTGGTGGAAGTTATTTTCCTAGCTAAGAGGGAGTGTTGAATAATGAAGATGTGTTATGAAGAATGTCATGTGACTTGACACTTTCTGAAGCATACCATATCTTCTGATATCATGAGCTAGGTGAGATCTCTTTATACTTGTTTGGAGTTTATCTTCCCTAGCTAAGAGGGAGTGTTGATAAATAGCATCAGTCAAGATAAAGGTTTATTGATCGCTGATTAAACAAGTAACAAAGGTTAAATAAAGAGACACGTCTCTTGAGCCGACGTGTCTCCACTTTGTGGAGACACATCCGCTCAAGGGACGCATCTCCCACATTAATACTTATATTATCTCCTTCCTCATCCGGGAAATATAAAAATCAAAAATTGTTCACCTGTGAGGATCGACACTTAAAAGATTGTGTAGCTACATCACTTAAAAATCAATTGTGAAAGCCATCGCCTCTGCAACTGATGTAGGTTGTGTAGCTACATCACTATCACTCTGATAAGCGTACGTGCAAACAACACCACAAGTGCCACAATGGTGGGGTGGAGCTCGAGGCATAAACATCACCTCCACACCAATCTCTACTAGAGGACTCACACACTGTAAAATGGTCTGGGTGAGTGATCCAATAAAATTCATCGTGTCCACCTCTACACTATCCTTAACATTAGAAGGAATAGTGACATGCTCCACCATGGGTCTGCCCAAGGCTCTCGGTGCCAACTATGGATTACATTGTGCAACAGGTCTATCATGTGTGGATCCCCCACCTCTACCCTAAAAGTCTAAGATGTCAA
This sequence comes from Sequoiadendron giganteum, assembly GCA_007115665.2. Taxonomy (NCBI): domain Eukaryota; kingdom Viridiplantae; phylum Streptophyta; class Pinopsida; order Cupressales; family Cupressaceae; genus Sequoiadendron; species Sequoiadendron giganteum. The sequence goes on along the minus strand of CM021107.1, from coordinate 645,938,861 downwards.
AATATTTTGGCATTTTATTGAGGAAAAACTCGCAATAGAGTTTCCCCAAAAAGTGTTGTGGTACCTCATGGTTATTGCATGGATTTTGGTCAAATACCATCCACCACCACTCCCAAAATTTGTTTTTAATTAACTCATGGTGGCACCAATGGATGGGGAACCTCCTGCATGCATGAGACAAAGGTTCATTGGTTTTCGAGTCTATAAATAGGGCACACAAGTCGGCTTTGCTAATTTTTAGGTTTTTGACGTGCATATGACAAACCACTAGCATGAAATTATCTCATCTCATGCCTCTTATTTGACCAAAAATTCATTTCCTCGTTCATTTCTCCTACATGAGTTATAATTGACTTCAATGATTCAACAATCCCTCTCCTATAAGGGTGGGTTTCGACATGCTCGGTTAATCTTGAAATTAATTGTTGAATGTCTCTTTTATTGTTTTCAATTTGATTTTGAATATTTTCTTGTGTTCCTTGAGGATTCCTATGAATTTATGGAGGGGTTTCAGGTTGTTCTTGTATAGGAGGCTCTTCATGAAGGGGTGATTGTGAATTCTCAATGTTTCGAGGTGGAGATTCATTCCCTGAGAATTAGAAAAAAGTTTTATTATAAAAACCTATTTAAATTTGTATTCTAAATCAAATTCAAAATAATAGAATAAAAATACACGCCTCTTTGCAATCTTCGACCTCTCCGACGTGTTGGCAGCATCCTCGTGGAAAATGGCAAGCTAAGGATGCAAACAATGGAAGAGATTTGGTGAGCGTGAGTTGCAGACCTAAAATCCTCTTCCTCAAGCCAAGGGTTGAAGACAAAATGAGGGTTTGAAACCCGATTTTTGGCTTTTATGTCTATTGATCCATTTGGCACATGCCAAATTTGGTGCATACCAAATGGCTTATTTTGGGTTTTTTTTTTAACATTTTTTCAATTTGGCACCTAAATTGTGTCACAGATTGGTGCACTTACCCCCATATGTTGTTAATTCTCAAAAGGAGGAGGAAGGTGAGTGCATCCCATTCCAACTCACCATCACCTCAACCATGAATATCACAACAAATTAAGACACAACAATAATTAAATGACAAGGGTGAGGTTTCTCAAATCTCTCACCCACCCTATACCCACAAAATACCTCAAACAAACATTGAGGTCATTTCTTGAAAAAGGAAAAGGATATATCTTCATCGTTTACCAATAATATCATATGTGTATTAGTTTATGCACTAAGGATTTACCACCAAAATTTCCACCTTGGGAGCCAGAATGGGCTTCTTGAGAAAAAGGGGTATCTCGGCCTTAGTGAGATATCAAAGAAGAAGACCATTGTAAGATCTATGGTAAAGAGCATTAGATAGGATGATATAATGGGTTGAAATATTTTGTATCTAGACAAAAGTATTCTTATTCACAACATTGAGAAATTTTCAAATTTTTGATAATTATAAATATGAGAGTACCATTCCCTTGAGTCTATATATGCACACAAAAGACTATCAAGCTTAGGTTTATCCTAGATAGTAGGAGAGTGCAGAATTTTCACCATAAAGTGGTACTCATTTGTGTTATTGTTAGGGAATACAAGGGATACAATGCTCTCCATTGCATCCACATGACAATTTTCTCTCCTAGGAACATTGTCAATGGTATAGGAAGAAAAGTGACTAAGAAAAGATAAAGTCAAATCCTAATATTGAGATAGCTTACACTTCTTAGCTCAGTACATTATTGTGTTTTGATTTATGATTAGTATAGAATCACCATGAATATAGATATTTTTAATTTTAGAATCTATCACAGAATGCAAGTCAACAATGAGGGCTTCATACTTAGTGATGGTGTTTGTACAATGAAATTCTAACCAAACGGAAAGAGGAATTGCCTTTCGTTCATGTGAAATAAAAACTATGCCTCCTCAAGAACCTATTTGACATATCAATCCATCAAAATATATTTCCCATATAAGATCATGATTTAAAATAAAAAGAGTTTCATCTAGGAATAGGTCTAGGTTAGGAAAAGAATTAGGTGAGGGAGCTTTTTCCAAATGATCAGCAATAGATTTACCTTTGATTTCTTTGAGTACAAACTTAAGATCAAACTAAAAAATCAACATCACCATTTCGCTAACTTTCTAGAGAGATCAGTTATTAAAAACAAGTTCTTAAGAAGATCACTTTTAACGAACACATGAGTCTCTACATGTCTTATCTTTTGCATTGTAAAGATGAGAGCAGGACATTCTTTTTCCATTGTATTGTAGCTTGTTTCATAGTTGACCAGAACACTACTAATTAATATACTACTCTTTCCTTACCATCATTGTCATGTTGAGCTAGAAAAGCTACTAAAGTATGAGATGATGTTGAAATATAGAATAAAAAAGGTTTATCTTGCATAGCCAAAATTAATATGTGAGGGTTAGTAAAATATTTTTTGATGGACTCAAAATCTTGCCACCTATCATCCCACCAAAAGTACACATATTTCTTCAATAATAATGTGAATGGAAGGGTATGATCAATCATTTGAGATATGAATCTATAAATTTCTTTAATTTTCCCTTACAAACTACCAAGTTGAGAGATGTTCTTAGGTGGAGGTATGTTAATGATCAAGCATTGATATTATTTGTGTCAACTTCAATTCCATGATGAGAGATAATAAATCCTAGTAGTTTTTCGGCACCTAAATTGAAGACACACTTAAGAGGATTTAATCTCATCTTATAGAGTTGAAGCCTTTCAAAGATAAGGAAGATTTTTAACGTGATCTTGACGATTTATAGGTTTAGCCAAGAATTCATCGATGTAATATTCTAAGATCTTATGAATGAAATCATGAAAGATTAGAGTCATCGCATGTTGATAGGTTGCTATGGAATTCTTCAACCCAATAGCATGTTTACATAGTAAAACATACCCCAAGGGGTTGTAAAGTTTTTCTTATATTGATCTTTTAGATTAATAAGAATTTGATTGTATTCCGAGAAGCCATCCATAAAGGAAAGTAAGGCATGACCTACAATCGAATCTACAATCATATTGATGTTTGGAAACATAAAATCATTTTTAAGAGAATCCTTATTAAGGCCATGAAATTCAATGTAGATACAAATACGACCATCAAGTTTAATAATAGGTAAAATATTCGATATCTAAGGTGAGTATTCAATGGGATAGATAAAATCAACTTTTATAAGCTTTTATATCTCACTCTTGACTAACAAGGCCACCTTGGGATTTATTTTATGAGTCTTTTTTTTAACGGCCTTGGCATTAGGACATAGAGTTGTAAAATTATTTTCTTTTGCAAGATAAATTAGTTAAAAGGAAAAATGAAGGGGGTAGTTATGTTTTGATTTCTTACATTGAAAAAAAGGGAGTTTATTTTGTCAAAAAATGTTTATTTCCCACTTTTAATGTGATAAAATGTAAAAATTTTACATTCTTAAGTTGGAAATGACAAAATTATCATTTCCTTAAGTTTGATAAAGCTTTATTTCTCCTATGTCAACATTGGGGAATGGAGGTAAAAGAAAATAAATTTTTTTTTTGTAGGAAAAATAGATATTGTGTTCACGTGAACAAAGACGAAAAATCACACCAAAATGGAGAACAACATTTTATGAGGAGAAAAAATTAGGTTGAAGAGAAGAGAACTTCAGTTTCATGGCGCCAAGAGGGTTTTCACAATAGTAAGTTTGAGTTTTAAGCACGGATAAGGAGGAAATAGTGCATTACAAGGAGCTTTTTGGATTATTTCTCAAGTCATCTTCCTTTTTTCTAGGTTTGATCATCCTCATCTTTCAATCTTGCATTTTTTTGAACAAGGAGTTGCATATTTTCAACATGGGTTTTGAGTGAAGATTCTTCCTTTTTTCATATCATTTTATGTGCTTTTGAGTTGTCATTGTTTTAATACATGCATGGAATATCCATTAAAATGAGAAAAGGCATTAGGCAGTGATAGCAGGGTTTTATGTTTGTTGGTTTTTAAAGTGGGGTTTGAATGCCATTTAAGAAAGATCATAGCCATTGTGGAAAAGAAATGGTAAATGCAATAAAATAAATAGGGTTTAAGCTTTAAAACCCTAGGTCACTATGGTGACAAGAAGAGGTAACTATAGCAATGAAATGACATGATGTAACATAACCATAAAGGATAGCGACTCTTGGAATGGGTAGTAAAGGATTTCAAGGGTTTTGAATTGATCAAAACCTAGTAGAAGGATAGAAAATCAAAGAGAGAGTTATAAACCCTTGGTGTAAAGTGCCAAAAGAAAAGTAGATGCAAAGATAGAAGGAAAAACTACAGGACTGTCATAGACAAAAAGAGGAGAAAAGAAACCCATGAAGATGCAATGATAGTCATGAGGAGAATTTTTCAATATGTGCAAAATTAATGAGGAAGAAAGGAAGGGTCTATGCAAAGGAAATTAGTAATAAGACAATCTTATTCAAGATAAGGACAACCACATAGCAAATCACATGACAATGAGACTCAAAATACAAGGGAAATTCCTCATAAATCTAATGACAACCATGAAAGAGGACAACAAAAGCATTGATAAATGTGCAGCAATATGAGGGTAAGTGCACCAATCTGTGACAAAATTTTGGCTCTTAAGATAACACTTTTTTTCTGAAATCAGCAAAATCTGATTTGCATGAGAAAATGAAGATAGTTACGCTCAAAATTTCAAGATGCGGCAAGAAAAAAAGTTGAAGTGCTCTGAGTCTAGTTTCTAAGCTAATTTTTTTTTTTAAAATTAATGAATATTAAGGATCTCAAAAAGGAGGTCTTGTTTTTATTTAAAAAAATAGCATAATGCCTAAGGGCTCCCCCCTTTTTGGGGTTAACCTTTTTTTAGAATTTCAAAAATCCCAATGGTGAGAAAGTAGCTAACAATCATTTAGTTTATCCTCCTTCTTTTGGATAGTTTTTTAATGAATATATAATATTTTATGAATTTTCAAAGTGGACACATCCTGAAAAGCTAAAATTTGAGCGTGCTCCCCCCAAAAAGTTTTGTAAACTAATCAAAAATTGAATTTTTTTTCATCATGTGTAGAATGGAGTCTAGTTTCAAAAAATGTAATTTGTTTCACGTTCCAATGAACATGTTTGTTTTTGACCAAAAATGAAGGAATTTACAATAGAAGCCATGGACCAAAACCTTAACTAAATCAAAATGAAAAAAAGAATTATATATCTAGATAGCTATGAGAGAGGTTAACGTTATCACATTTTTTTAATAAACTTTCATTTAAAGACATGCAAATGAGACAGGAAGCACAGATGAAAATATGAGAAAATTTGGCAAATCCTATTAATTAACATGTCCAAAGTAGGCCATTTGGCAAGCGCCAAATGGCCTGCTTTGCACAGAACTAGAATTTCCCCTCTTTTGTGAACAACTTTGATAATGCTTAGAGTGCACAGTTTATGATCTTAGATGGATAGTCGAGGTTTTACCTTTCATACCTTTTCTAACTCGTTATCGTAACTGGATAACTCTTTATCCCTCTAAAGTCTATCTCTCAGGTCTCACTCCCTCCCACCTGACCTAGACTACTTTCTTAGTCCAATCCCCTCTCTCAGGTCTCTTTCCCTCCCACATAGGTACCTAAATAAATATATCTCACTCCAACCCACTTTCTCCCTCTCCCTCTCTCTCTCTCCCTCTTTGGTCTTTTTATCTCTCTCACTCCATCTCCCTCTCTTAGGTTGTTATCTTTCTCTCTTTGTCTCTCTCTCTCAATTCTCTCCCTCCTACCCCCTCTCCCTCTCGTAGGTTTTTCACTCACTCACTCCCTCTATCTCTCTCCCATTCCCTCTCTCCCACTCACTCACTCTATCTCTCTCTCTCTCTCTCTCTCTTATCTCCATCCCCCCTCTCTCTCTCTCTCTCTCACACACACACTCCCTCTCTCACTCTCTCCCACTCTGTCTCTCTCCCTCTCTCTCAGGTCTCTCCCTCCATCCCCCTCTCCCTATCTCTCTCTCTCAAGCATCTCCATCCTACCCCCTCTCCTTCTCACTCTTTGTCTTGAGTCTCCCCCTCCTACCCCCTCTCCCTCTCATAGTCACTCCCTCTATCTCTCTTCCACTCCCTCCCTATCTCACTCCCTCTATCTATCTTCATCTACCTCTCCATCTCTCTCAAGTATCTTCCTCCCACCACCTCTCCCTCTCTCTCAAGTCCCTCTCTCTCTCATGCCCTCTATCTCTCTCCCACTCTCTCTCCCTCCCACCCACTTTCCCTCCCTCTTTGTCTCTCAAGTCTCTCCCTTCTACCCTCTCTCCCTCTTTTTGACCTCTCTTTGTCTCTCTCAGTCACTCCCTCTATCTCTCTCCCACATCCTCTCTCTCTCTCACTCCCTTTATCTCTCTCCCTCTCTCTCTCTCAGATATCTCCCTCCCACTCTCTCTCTCCCTCTATCTCATGTATCTCCCCCCACCCCCTCCATCTCTCTCAAATCCCTCTATCCCAAGTACTCCCTCTCCTCCCACCCCCTCCCCATCTCTCAAGTCTCTATCTCTCTCTCTCACTCCTTGTATCTCTCCCATCCCTCTATTTCTCACTCCCTCTCCTTCCTAATCTCTTAGGTATCTCCTTCCAACCCCGTCTCTCCCACTTTGTATCCCTCTCCTTCTCTCTCGAGTGTCTCTCTCCCACCCTCTCTCCCTCTCCCTCTCTCTTAGGTTTCTCCCTCACCCCTCATCTCCCTCCCTCTCTCTCTCTCTCTCTCTCTCTTTGTCTCTATGTCTCTCCCTCTCTCTCTCTCCCTCTCCCTCTCTCTCACTCCCTCTCTCTCTCTCCCACTTTGTCTCTCTCCCTCCCTCTCTCACTCCCTCTATCTCTCTCCCACTTTGTATCTCTCCCTCTCTCTCTCTAACTCCCTCTATCTCTCTCCCACTTTTTCTCTCTCCCTCTCTCTCAGTTCTCTCCTTCCCACCCTATCTCCCTCTTTCTCTCTCTCAAGTATCTTCATCCCCCCTCCTACACCCTCTCCTCTCACAGTGACTCCATCTATATCTCTTCCACTCCCTCCCTCTCTCACTCCCTCTCCCTATCACTCTCCCTCAAGTATGTCCCTCCCACCACCTCTCCCTCTCTCTATCTCTCTCTCAAGTAGATAGTTTAGGGATTAAGGGTTAAGGGTTGAGGGCTGAGGGTTGAGTGATTAAGAGGGTATTGGGGTTGAGGGATTAGGGTATAAGGGTTAAGGTTTGACTATTGAGGGATTAGGGTTTAAGGGTTGAGGGTTAGGGGTTGAGGGATTAAGATTGTAGAGGGGTTGATGGATTAGGGTTTAAGGGTTGAGGGTTGAGAGGTTGAGGGATTAAGGTTTAAGGGTTGAGGGTTGAGGGATTAAGAGGGTATAGGGGTTGAGGGATTAGGGTTTAAGGGTTGAGGGCTTAGGAGGGTATAGGGGTTGAGGGATTAAGAGGGTATAGGGGTTGATGGATTAGGGTTTAAGGGTTGAGGGTTGATGGATTAAGAGGGTATAGGGGTAGAGGGATTAGGGTTTAATGGTTGAGCATTGAGGGATTAAGAGGGTATGGGGGTCGATGGATTAGGGGTTAAGGATTAAGGTTTGAGGGTCTAGGGACTAATAGGGTATAGGGGTTGAGGGATTAGGGTTTAAGGGTTGAGGGTTGAGGGATTAAGAGGATATGGGGGTTGATGGATTAGGGTTTAAGGGTTAAGGGTTGAGGGTTGATAGGGGATGATGGATTAGGGTTTAAGGGTTAAGGGTTAAGGGATTAAGAGTGTATAGGGGTTGAGGGATTAGGGTTTAAGGGTTGATGGTTGAGGGTTGAGGGATTAAGAGGGTATAGGGATTGAGGGATTATGGTTTAAGGGTTGAGGGTTGAGGGTTGAGGGATTAAGAGGGTATAGGGATTGAGGGATTATGGTTTAAGGGTTGAGGGTTGAGGGTTGAGGGATTACGGTTTAAGGGTTGAGGGTTGAGGGATTAAAAGTGTATGGGGGTTGATGGATTAGGGTTTAAGTGTTAAGGGTTGAGGGACTAAGAGGGTATATGGGATGAGGGATTAGGATTTAAGGGTTGACAATTGAGGGACTAAGAGGGTATGGGGGTTGGTGGATTAGGGTTTAAGGGTGAAGGGTTGAGGGTTGAGGGATTAATAGGGTATATGGGTTAAGGGATTAGGGTTTTAGGGTTGAGGGATTAAGAGGGTATAGGGGTTTAGGGATTAGGGTTTAAGGGTTGAGTGTTGAGGGTTGAGGGATTAAGAGGGTATAGGGATTGAGGGATTAGGGTTTAAGGGTTGAGGGTTGAGGGATTACGAGGGTATGGGGGTTGATGGATTAAGGTTTAAGGGTTAAGGGTTGAGGGGTTAAGGGATTAAGAGGATATAGGGGTTGAAGGATTAGGGTTTAAGGGTTAAGGGTTGAGGGTTGGCAAGGTATAAGGGTTGAGTGATTAGGGTTTAAGGGTTGAGGGTTGAGGGTTAAGGGTTGAGGGATTAATATTATAGAGTGGTTGACTGATTAGGGTTTAAGGGTTGAGGGGTTGAGGGATTAGGGTTTAAGGGTTGAGGGTTAAGGGTTAAGAGTTGAGGGATTAAGATTGTAGAGGGGTTGAGGGATTAGGGTGTAAGGGTTGAGGGATTAAGAGGGTATAGGGGTTGAGGTATTAAGGTTTAAGGGTTGAGGGTTGAGGGATTAAGAGGGTATGGGGGTTGAAGGATTAGGTTTTAAGGGTTAAGGGTTGCGGATTGAGGGATTAAGAGGGTATGGGGGTTGAGGGATTAGGGTTTAAGGGTTAAGGGTTGAGGGTTGAGGGATTAAGAGGGTATATGGGTTGAGGGATTAGGTTTTAAGGGGTGAGGGTTGAGTTATTAAGAGGGTATAGGGGTTGAGGGATTAGGTTTTAAGGGTTGAGAGTTAAGGGTTGAGGGATTAAGATTATAGAGGGGTTGAGGGATTAGGATTTAAGGTTTGAGGGTTTATTAGGGTATGGGGGTTGATGGATTAGGTTTTAAGGGTTAATGGTACAGGGTTCATGGTTTAAGGGTCCCACTCCCTCTCTCTCCCACTCCCTATCTCAAGTCTTTCGCCCCCCCATCATAATTGAATAAATTCTTTGCCTCTCAAGTCTGTATCTCTTGGGTCTCACTCCCTCCCATGCTACCTACACTAATCAATATTAGTCCAATGCCCTCTCTCCCAATCCCTCTTTTTTAGGCCTCACTTACCTCCCACCCTACTTAGGTCTCTCCTTCCCACCCCCTCTCTCCCACTTTGACTCTCTCTCCTTCTCTCAGGTGTCTCCCTCCCACCCTCTCTCTCTTAGGTTTCTCCCTCCCATGCCCTCTCCCTTCCCCCCTCTCTCTCTCAAGTCTCTCCCTCCTACCCCTCTCTCTCTCTCCCACTCCCTCTCTCTATCACTCCATCTATTTTTCTCCCACTTTGTCTCTCTCCCTCTCTCTCAGGTCTCTCCTTTTCAAAACAACATATTTGGTGCTCGCCAAATGTGTTTTACCTTGAAATGGTAAAATAAGACTTGAACCCATGATTTAGGCCCGCATTCTCATGTATTTGTCTGGTTCAATGCTTTATCCAAGTCAAAAACACCTTTTTTTATGCAATTGACTTCATGTTGTACCAATCTATTCTTGATCCATCACCTTTTTATCACCAATCTGCATGGTAGACAATGTAGAAGAAGAAATTTTGAAGTTTCTACATCATTTTACATTATTTGAGGTAATATATTCATTTTTTTAAATTTAAATGTTTATATTTAGTATATTTGTTTGTTTTTGACAATATAAACTAAATTTCCTTAATGATTTTATTAATCATACTAATTGGACATAGAATTCAACATTGAATTAGATGGGAGTTGCATTAAAAAGTTTAATTTTTATGAGTTTGAAGAACAAAAAAATTAAAAACATGGCATTTACTTAACATAGATTTACTTGTGAATTCTATTTGTGTTGCTTATAGTAGTCCATTTCCAGCATGGCTAGTGGAATTCACTGTATTTCATTCTTTTTTCAACTAATTTTGAAAACTTTTATTTTCATCTAATTTAGAAAACCTAATAGCTTTCATCAATGTTAATGCAAGTGTCCATTAATTTTTTTGTTCCATAAAAGAACACCTTCATCACATGTGCTTAGATAAATTCAAGTGAGTTGACATAGTTGTTAATGCAAGTTTTCATTCACTCATACCATTTACCTTTCTAATAAATAAAAAAATGGAAAATTTGGTGCAATTGAGAATGCTTATTGTCTTTCTAAGTTACCTCATTGCCAAAGAAATAGGGAATAATTATAAGATAAAGCATCACAAACCCTTCTTTGAATTCATATTCTTCATGACTTCATTGACAATCAAAAATTTGGTTTTGAGAAAAATAAACACAAGAGTCTCTAGTTTTCATTTAGGTGGAAAAAACTTAAATACCCTAGGTCAGTGATGCAGAGCAGGGAGATGAAACCTTCAACAATCATTTAATTAAATCAGTTTCAAACAATCTTCAATCTCAAAAACCTCAATTCAATGTTGAAATGACCAATCCACATCTAAAACAAAACAAAGATCATCCATAAATAACAAGCTATGCTTTTCAAGTTGACTACCATTCTAAACCTCTGGAAGATTTTAACAAAACCCACCATATGTAAGTCTATTGCTAGAAATATTGTATTCATACAACATTCACTACTAACATAATGAAACAAACTCAATATTAATAGAAACTCTAATCCATGAATTTTTCATCATGACCTTTATAAAGTTCAAGTTCAATAATGCTAGTCAAAAGGTCCACAACTTCAAAATCAACATTCCAGGCCTCTGGTGCAGGAGCACCTTGTAAGCTCAATTTTGTCAAAAATGTCATCTTTAGTGAGCATGGTAAAATGCTAGGATTTTAGTTAATGTTGAGTATATTGTGTTCAGTAAGGTCAATTAGACCATTTTATTATGTATTTGGAGCTAAGGGAGTTTAGTTGTGTCAGATCTTGCAATTTGGCTAAATGTGGTCAGAAAAGTTGCTAAAAGATGCAAAAGTTGCAAAGTTCAAGGGAGTTGGAATGAAATCAAAATATGTTTAACAACCTTCAATTCCTCAAAGGAGAGGTTTTTGGTTGATTTGTACCCCATTTTTTATCAAGAAGAACGTTATTTTCTAGAAATTTACTGGTTTCTCTCACTTTTCTTGTTGTACGGCTTGTACGAACTTTAAGATGATATGAAACTAGTTGGATGTTTTATATTAATGAATTTTATTTCATTTTCATCTATTTAGAGGTTCTTACTCTTTGTATAGAAAAATTTATATTGTTTTTACTACTGCTACCTACTTTCACAGTGTTCTTGGATTGAGGGGTTTCATTATGTAATTTGACCCATTACACTTTTTCTACCTACTATAACTTGTGGAATGGGTCCTCTTACTTTTAAAATACATATCTAACATATCTATAATGTTGTGGGGTCAAGGTTGGGTGTTTGGGATGATGTTCTAGGGCTATAGCAGGGTCTTTTCATGGTGAAAATCAGGGCTTCAAGTGGTGTTTTCATAAAATGTGGGAAGGAATTTGGTGCAAGAGCACCCATAGGTTGTCTAGGAAAACTAAGCAATCTATCCTAGTGGAATTTTTGTTGTGATTAGATGAAGGTCATGTTGACCACAGAGTAGGTGTAATAGAGTTGTAGATCAAATGAGGCTTAAGACTTTTGCAAGATGCAAATAGGGCTAAGAAGTTGTAAAGCCTTCTAATTGGCACCAGTTGGAGGAGCTGAAATGACCAAGCAGAGCCCAAGGGAGAAGATAACTATTTGGTGACCCTATTTAGGGGATGCCTCGGCATTGGAGTGAGGTTGGATGCCTATTACACTTTTTAAGTTTTGAATTCAAGGAAAAGCAGATGTGACTGTGTGTGAAGTTTTTGGTTTTTGTATTGCAGTGATGCTTTGATGGATTAGTTTTGGAACTATAACTCATGCATGATGTAGGTTAGTTGTTCTTTGAATTATGTGTGGCATTAGATATTTTGTTTGTTTAGTTTTAAGTACTTCTTGTAAATATTTTGTGTTCTACACTATCGTTGGTCTGAACCAGACAATTTGTAAAGAATGGAGTGTTAGTTCATTTTGCCACCGTACACATTGTACAAACCTTTGGGAATAGTGACTAGACTCCATGGGTGTACATATAATGGGAGTTGGGGCCTTTGAAAACACAGGAGCTACTGTTGGAGTCTTGTCCTAGGTGATCCAGAGAAGAGCTCGGTTAGAAAAGACCATAGTGTAGAGCACTTAATTTGCAGAGGTGTTAACTTAGAGACAAAATTCCTTTAGGAGAAGGAAGATATTAGTCTTACCAGGATATGGTAAAGAGGAAGAGTCTCTACCAATCCATTTGTGGGGGAGAGAACTTAGCAAGTTGCAGAGAAGCCAGGAAAGGGCCTAAAAAGCCTTAATTTTGCTCATTTTCTGTTAGGGCATTGTACGGCCAGTTGTGGCCCAAGACCCCAAAAATCCTTGAGAGGTGGGAATATGAACTAGGAATCCCAAGAAAATATTGGGGTTTTCTTTGGAGGGACTTTGGGAAAAACCCCGATTTCTCGGAGAAGGAGACCTAATAGGGCTAGTAGCCTTCTAGGCCTAATGAAGGAGTTTGGTGAAAGCGACTTGCAGATGGAGCTAGGTGGATCCCTAATGCCACTAGTAGGATGGATTGAAGCTTTTGGAAGTACCTCCACACCTCTGTAAAACCATTTCAATAAATTTGGAGGTTAGTAGCCTTTAAGGTAGTTTAAGGGCTAAAGGTTAGTGCTACAAGATTGCACCAAGTTTTGATTTGGAAGAAGAAACTTTGTTGATAGTTGGGTTGGTAAGGAGAACCAGGGGATCCTATAGGTTGCAAGTGGTGGAGAAAGACACCCTAGAGGTCTTCCAATAAAGACCTAGAGCATGAGTCGGTGAGTGATTCATACAACCTCCGTATCAGATTGGTATCAGAGCCCCAAAAGATTTGGGATTGATTATTGTATGTTAGAGATTGAGTCTAGTGGTTCTAAAATCATGGTGACAAATATAGAATTGGCCAAGAGGGTCAATGAGAATGAGGAAGACAATAGGCTATTGAGGGAAAGAATAGCCCAACTTGAGCAATCATTGAGTAATGTATAGTCCAAGACTAATGAGGTCAGTGATAAATTGGAAGGAAGAGTACCCAAGGGTGAAGAGGTTGCAGAGGAAGACAAGACCCCTGAACCTGACCCTGTTTTGCAAGAAGAGCCTTTCTTGAAGGCATTGAAGGCTATGAGTGGAAAAGCACTTGAAGGCATACCACTATTTAGTGGAAAATTGGAAGCAAATCTAGTCATGGACTGGATAGAGGGAATGGAAAACCACTTTGAGTGTGATGGAGTCACTAAAGCATAGAAGGTGAAAAGTGGAAAAATCAAGATTGAGAGGTTCTGCTTTGACATGGTGGAAGGTCATCCAGATAGAGAGAGAAAAGGAAGGCAAGAAACCTATTTCCACTTGGAAGGGAATGGTTGTCAAAGTGAGAGAGGCATACATGCTAGATGACTATGAAATTAAATTGCATAAGAAAAGACAGAGCTTGAGACAAAGAGACCAAGATGTAAATTCCTATACAAAGGTGTTTCAAAAACTTTGCATGAGGTCTAATGTATCTGAGGATGAAAGCCTTAAGGTGGCAAGATACCTTAATGGTTTGAAGTGGAACATACAAGAAGAGATGACTCTTCTAAGTCCCAAAACAATGCACCAATGTTATCAATTGGCTATAAAGATTGAAGAGAAAATTAAAAGGAAATAAGATGAAGCTTCCAAGAGCAGAGGAAAAGGCAGAGATGAAAGAGGACATAGAGGTGGATACCAAGGTAGAGGGACTGAACAAAGAAGTCAAGGAGAGTCTAAACTCACAGAGCATGGAAGTGAAACAACTTCTAGAGGAGGTTATGGAAGAGGTAAAGGATCTCAAGGAGGTTCTAACAGAGGAAGAGGTGCGGGTAGAAGTAACTCTTACTTTGCTAGCATGAAATTTTATAACTGTGGCCAAGTGGGACATCCTACTTATAGGTGCCTGGAGAAAGAATCTTCTTCTAACATAGAGAAGAGAATAGCATATGCTCAAGAAGACACTATGAGTGTCAAATCACCATAGGTTAGCCATATTGAGTTAGAAATGGGGGAGAACTTGATGTTTAGAAGGGTTCTAATCAGGCAACCAGTCAAGGAGGAGCCAAAGCAAAGGAGAGCCTTATTCAGAGTGAGATGCAAAATACTTGGGAAGGTGTGCAAAGTTATAGTGGATTCAGGGTCCACTGATAACATCATCTCAGAGGAAATAGTAAAGAAGCTAAAATTGGAGAAGATGCCCCATACTAATCCTTACAAGGTGACATGGCTGAATAAAGGGCAGAGTGTCCTTATGAATGAGCAGACATCAGTGGAATTCTCTATTGGAGGATACAAAGACAAATTGGTTTGTGATGTGTTTCCTATGGATGCATGCCATCTTCTATTGGGTAGGCCATGGAAATATGAAAGAGCAACTATCTATGATGGAAAGGAGAACACCATCTCATTCAAGAAGGATGGTAAAACATTTAAGATACAGTCACTGTTGGATGAAGAAGAAGTACAGTCAAAGACCCCTAGTGTCTTGTTAAGAAATGGCAAGGAGTTTATCAACACTCTTCAGCAAGGACATGAAGGATATGTTACTATGGTGTAACCCAAGGAAGAAGAAAAGACTAAGCAGACACCTATACCAGAGGAGGTCTAGAAGTTACTTGAGAAGTTCAAGGAAATAGTCAGTGATGGGACACCAACAATATTACCTCCAAAGAGAGCTATCAGTCATCAAATTGATTTCATACCAGGGGCTTCATTACCGAACAAAGCAGCCTAATAACTCACACCAGATCAAAACCTAGAAGTGGCTAGGCAAGTGCAAGAGTTATTAGACCAAGGACTAATCAGGAAGAGCATTAGTCCATGTGCAGTACCAGTGGTCTTAGCAACCAATAAAGGTGGTAAGTGGAGACTTTGCACTGACTCTAGGGCTATCAATAGGATTACAATCAGATATAGATTTCCTATTCCTAGGATAGAGGATTTGATGGACTGTCTTGGAGGGGCAAAGTACTTCACTAAGTTGGACCTCAAAAGTGGGTACCACCAGATTAGAATCAAATATGGGTATGAATGGAAGACAAATTTTAAGACAACTGATGGGTTGTATGAGTGGAGAGTTATGCCATTTGGCCTCTCAAATGCCCCTAGCACATTCATGAGGCTCATGAATGAAGTGATTAAGGATTTCACAGGGATATTTGTGGTAGTGTATCTAGATGATATACTCATCTTTAGTAAGACAACAGAGGAACATTTGAATCATGTGGAGATGGTACTTAATAGGTTGCAGGAGGAGAGGTTATCAATCAATCTAGAAAAGTGTGAGTTCTTCAAGCAAGAGCTTGTGTATTTTGGGTTTGTAGTATCCCAAGGGTCATTGAAGATGGACCCAAGCAAGGTGGAAGCTATTCTAAATTGGCCTACACCAACCACTGGGATAGAGGTAAGGAGTTTTCATGGGTTAGCTCAGTTTTATAGAAAGTTTATAAGAAACTTCAGTGGAATTTGTGCACCAGTGCTTGATACTATCAAGGGTGGTCTAAAGACTAAATTTAAATGGACTCTTGAAGTAGAGAAGGGTTTTGAGAAGTTGAAGCAAGAAGTGGCAACTCAACCCATCCTTTTGTTACCTAACTTTGATAAGCTATTCACAGTGGAATGTGATGCCAGTGGAATTGCAGTAGGAGTACTAAGCCAAGAAGGTAGGCCTATAGCTTTTTTTAGTGAAAAGCTCAATGAGGCTAAAAAGAAGTATTCTACTTATGACTTAGAGCTATATGCTCTAGTGCAGTCTCTTAGAAAGTGGAGACATTATCTCCTACCTAAGGATTTTTTAGTGTTCACAGATAACGAGGCACTTAGCTACATCAACACACAAGAAAAGCTAAGTAATAGGCACTTGAAATGGATGGAGTACCTCCATGCCTTCACCTTTACTATCAAACACAAGAAAGGAAAGTTGAACAAGGTGGCATATGCACTAAGTAGGAGGTTGCTGACAGTGCAAGAGATTCAATTCCAAAGCATTGGGATAGAGAGTTTCAAGGATCTCTATGGAGAAGATGAAGACTTCTTTGAAGCATATAAGGTATGTTCTGATTTTGATAATCATTTTCATAGTCAATTCTCAGAGTATACACTATATAGTGGAATCAGTTGTGTGTTCCCAAAGGTTCAAT
The DNA here is from genome assembly GCA_007115665.2 of Sequoiadendron giganteum. Lineage (NCBI taxonomy): Eukaryota > Viridiplantae > Streptophyta > Pinopsida > Cupressales > Cupressaceae > Sequoiadendron > Sequoiadendron giganteum. Next base: position 645,922,505 of record CM021107.1, on the reverse strand, counting down.
GGGAGAGAATCTCATTCAGGAGAAGCATAATGGTAGTCTTAGTGGCCATTTCGGTATCAACAAGACAATGGAGTTGGTACAGAGGTTATATTATTGGCCCAAGTTGCCAAGGGATGTCAGAAGATATGTAGAGCAGTGTGTAGTTTGTATGAAAGCCAAGGGGGGAGCTAGAAATGCAGGTTTGTATCAACCTCTACCTATTCCCAACAGACCATGGGAATGCATTAGTATGGATTTTGTGGTAGGACTCCCTAAAACCAAGACAGGGTTTGATAGTGTTTATGTGGTGGTAGATAGGTTCAGTAAAATGAGTCATTTTGTTCCTTGCAAGACCACCCATGATGCTGGTTATATTTCTCATATCTTCTTCAAAGATATTGTGAGGATCCATGGATTACCATTGAGCATAGTATCAGACAGAGATGTGAAGTTTATGAGTCATTTTTGGAAAACTCTATGGAGCAGACTGGGTACTAACTTATCTTTTGGTTCAGCTTACCATCCTCAGACAGATGAAGAAACTGAGGTGATAAATAGAGTGTTAGGTAACCTTCTAAGATTCCTAACCAAGGAGTATGGTTATACATGGGACTTGGTCATATCACAAGCCGAATATGCATACAATGACAGTGTGAATAGGACCATAGGTAGGAGTCCTTTTGAGATAGTATATGGTATGCACCCAAGAGGTGTGTGTGAGCTCAAAGATCTAGGAGCTATGGAGCATAGGAGTGTCCATGCAGAGGATTTCTCTCAAACCATGAAGGAGATTGAGGAGAAAATGAAGAAAACAATCACAGAGGCTACTCATAAGCTGAAAACTAAGGTGGATATGTCTAGGAAAGATATCCAATTTATAGTAGGTGACTATGTCATGGTCCATCTCAACAAATCCAGTTTTCAAAAAGGAGTACCAACAAAGTTGGAGATGAAGAGAGTTGGACCATGTAAAGTATTAGCTAAGTATGGAAAGAATGCTTACAAGGTGGAGCTTCCTGCAGAATTAAGTATTTCACCAGTGTTTAATGTAGCTGACTTCATCAAGTATAAAGGACCAGTGACTGTTATGAATCTGACAGGTATGGATGTCTTAGAGGATGTGAGTACTGTAGTCTTACCTCCTAAGGACAAGCTACAAGCAGATAAGATATTGGAATCCAGAGTGAAGAAGTCTACTCGACACAAGGTGTGCATGGAACACCTCATACAGTGGAAAGACAAACTAGAGTCTGAGGCTACATGGGTGGAAGAAGCTCATTTCAAGAAGTATGGCATTGATCTGTCTCTAATCTCTCCCCACATTCCTTAGTGTGTGAAGAGGGGGGATAATGGTGCAGGAGCACCCATAGGTTGTCTAGGAAAACTAAGCAATCTATCCTAGTGGCATTTTTGTTGTGATTAGATGAAGGTCATGTTGACCACATAGTAGGTGTAATAGAGTTGTAGATCAAACGAGGCTTAGGAATTTTGCAAGATGCAAATAGGGCTAAGAAGTTGTAAAGCTTTCTAATTGGCACCAGTTGGAGGAGCTGAAATGACCAAGCAGAGCCCAAGGGAGAAGATAACTATTTGGTGACCCTATTTAGGGGATGCCTCGGCACTGGAGTGAGGTTGGATGCCTATTACACTTTTTAAGTTTTGAATTCAATGAAAAGCAGATGTGACTGTGTGTGAAGTTTCTGGTTTTTGTATTCCAGTAATGCTTTGATGGATTAGTTTTGGCACTATAACTCATGCATGATGTAGGGTAGTTTTTCTTTTAATTATGTGTGGCATTAGATAGTTTGTTTGTTTAGTTTTAAGTACTTCTTGTAAATATTTTGTGTTGTACACTGTTGCTGGTCTAAACCAGACAATTTGTAAACAATGGAGTGTTAGTTCATTTTTCCACCATACACATTGTATGACCCTTTGGGAATAGTGACTAGAATCCATGGGTGTACATATAATGGGATTTGGGGCCTTTGAAAACATAGGAGCTATTGTTGGAGTCTTGTCCTAGGCGAGCCAGAGAAGAGCCCGGTTAGGAAAGACCATAGTGTAGAGCACTTAATTTGCAGAGGTGTTAACTTAGAGACAAAATTCCTTTAGGAGAAGGAAGATACGAGTCTTACCAAGTTATGGTAAAGAGGAAGAGTCTCTACCAATCCATTTGTGGGGGGGAGAACTTAGCAAGTTGGAGAGAAGCCAGGAAAGGGCCTAAAAAGCCTTAATTTTGCTCGTTTTCTGTTAAGGCATTGTACAACCAGTTGTGGCCCAGGACCCCAAAAATCCTTGAGAGGTGGGCATATGAACTAGGAATCCCAAGAAAAGATTGGGGTTTTCTTTGGAGGGACTTTGGGAAAAACCCCGATTTCTCGGAGAAGGAGACCTAATAGGGCTAGTAGCCTTCTAGGCCTAATGAAGGAGTTTGGTGAAAGTGACTTGTAGATGGAGCTAGGTGGATCCCTAATGACCCTAGTAGGATGGATTGAATCTTTTGGAAGCACATCCACACCTCTGTAAAACCATTTCAAGAAATTTGGAGGTTAGTAGCGTTTAAGGTATCTTAAGGGCTAAGGTTAGTGCTACAAGATTACACTAAGTTTTGATTTGGAAGAAGGAACTTTGTTGATAGTTGGGTTGGTAAGGAGAACTAGGGGATCCTAAGCAAGAAGAGATCCTATAGGTTGCAAGTGGTGGAGAAAGACACCCTAGAGGTCTTCCAAGAAAGACCTAGAGCATGAGTCAGTGAGTGATTCATACAACCTCCCTATTAGAATTTCCATGTAATGTATTATTCACCACGTGTAGGGTTTGGTAAGTGTGTTTGGTGCTTTGTATGGGTCTGATAGGTCCGAGAGATAGGAGTTTCATTAAAACCCCAAGTATTTTTCTTGAAATTGAGGGTTTGGTGTATTAGGGGTCTAGATGTCTTGGACTTGGAAACAAATCAGGAAATTGGAGGTTTTGACACATAAAATACTTATGTTTGAGGATTTTGAGTGAATATGTAGTGTTTAAAAGGTAATCTCTTTGTAAACTAGGCCAATTGAATAGCCTTTTCCAAGGTGGGTCTATTGGAAGTCAATGTTTGTCCAAAGGAGTTGATGTTGCGGTTTACCTATGCTTTATAACTTGCAAATGGGTATCTTAATCATACCTGATTTCGTCAAGTGTTTTGGAAAATCTTGGTGAAAAGGCCCTTGAACCGGGTTACCTATGCTACAAGGGAAAGCTTGGTAGAAGTTGGGATTTTCAGTTGAACATCTATTTTTTCTTTGGAATCTAATTGATTCTCATTGATTTTCTATATTGAATGGTTTCCACCTGTCTCTTCATCAAAAATGGTGTTTCTTGGTAAGTTAAGTGATCAAGTTGTGTGTAATTCTATTAAGATCCTTCCTATAAATCTTTGAACAAGTTCATTGTGGATCCATAAATGTACTGCATCAGCCTCTAGGTACTTTGTCAACTCTTCAAAGACACTCAAAATCCCTACTCTAATATCTAACCCTACAGACATATAACTCCATGTATGAAAAATATTGTCTAGCATAGACATGTTTGATAATTCCAAATAGCTTGCTACCTTCTTTCATAAAATGCTTTGGTGTGTTTCATATTTAATGCAATGTAATCAATGATATAAATATTTTTGTAAAATGCATTACTTACTTTTGTTCTATGTGTGTTTGTGAACATGTAGCATTCAAGGTCATGCCGAGGAAACAACCGAAGCCTCTAACACTAGAAGAACGTACGGCAAATAAATGCAAGGAGAAGAGAATCAAAAAATGTACCTCGTGAAGCAAAGGAATTGCAGCCCATACAACCACAAATTCTCATGCAATCTAAGAGAGATGTCAAATTGGGAAAACAAAGGGCACGAATGAGGAAATTTCATGGAAGGACAAGAATGGATAAAAAAGTTGGGGGCACATTATCAACCATAGGTGAATCTCAATGCACATCTCTAGTTGAAGAGACATTGACAATAAAATGTGGTTTTCCAGGTACATCGGAAATCACATATCCAATTGAAGACACACCATAAAAAACATTTTGTTTTGAAAGTACATCAGCAAACACATCTCTATTTGAAGGCACTCCACAAATGACATCTCAAGTTGGAGGTACAACATCGTTTACATGTCAATCTCATGGCATGTCATCAATTGCACCTCCAATTGAAGGTACACGATCTATCCTCAATGTTGTTGACCTTCCCAATATTGACACAAATTTACATTTGAGAACTCCTCCTAGAGTTTTGCATAGAAAACCTACTTTTTTGATTGATATTGATTCCAATGTTTTGAAATGGATGCCTAATAAGATTCCAAAATGTACATGTCAAAGATATGCACAAAGGATGTGGAGTTTGTTTTTTGTGAAGCTAAGTAAGGGTGGAAGATGCCAACTATTTGTTGAAATGATGAGGCAACTCAAATTTAGGCCCACCATGAAGGCTCTTGGGCTAAGATTTTTTAATGACTCAAGTGAAAATTCTATTGTAAATAACTTGATGAGTGCATACGAGAGTGTGGGTTCCACCTCACGCACGAATGATAGTTGTGCCACATGACATGTGATGAAAACAACACTATTAAGTAGTCAAACAAGGAAAAAGGTGAACCTTACAAAGCCAAGTAAGTCTTTGAAAATAAGTAGATCATGGGCATGTCCAGGATGATCATGGAAAAATAGGCCCTTAAGTGGCAATAAAATTTAGAAAAATAAGCGTTAGGCAACTTGACGTAAAAATTTGAATACGTTATCTATATTATTTCAAAAATATGTAAGAATAAAATTTGTAGCAAATTGAATGTAGTTTCTAAACTACTAGGTTTATTTTTATTTAAAAAAAATCTATTTGGTGAAAATTTGAAACTTCAATGCAGTAGTACTTAAATTTCAGGGAAAAAATAAGAAGTAGGTGTTTGTCTCACCACCCTAACCACAATAAAATGATAATATTTTTTTATAATATTTAGATATAAGTAGAAGACTCATGTCCCGATTTGATGCATATTTGTTTGTAATTTTTTTCCAAGTAAATAATTAATTATGAATTTTTTATCACAAATATTTTTAAATATAAAAAACTAGTATGTCTGACCTCCTTAAATTGGTCAAAACTACATAAAATTCAATTATTTTTTTTTTAATCCTATTTTATGTGAAGCATAGAATGTGACGCATGTTTTGCATTCAAAAAATGTGATACCGTTTGAAAGCTATAGATATTTTTCAATCAGCTTATCAATTAGGACTTTAGTCATAATTCAAATAGAAAATCAATAATAATTATTTATTAAAATCAAACTAAAGTATAATTTATATTGGTGGGAAGCTGAGAATCTCCTTTAAAAACCCTTTTCGTTTCATCAATTTGGGGTAAAAAAAAATTCGTCAGCCACATGGGCCATTATATCACTTACATATTGTTACTTTTTGGGCCATCATGATCTTGCACATACCTTCATCTCTAATGAGAGCCAAAGGAAGGCATGAAAGAGTGGAGGATCTAAATAGTAATGACATATGTTCATTTTTGGGTAGAGTGCCATGGAAAGACATAATAATTTCTCAAGGCTTGAGATATTTAATTGTGAATTATTGGAAGGATAAGACAAGGACCTCTCCTAATCAAAGAGATGTTGTAAGAAGGAGAATTGGTAGTAAAAACCGTGAGCCACATCCAATGCATTATTTGGATACCACTCAAACCCAATTTTTTGCTGATTTTGTAAAAAAAAATTCTGAAATTAAAATATGTCAAAGGTATTTTGAAATGCTAAAGCCTTTTTATGTCAAAATAAATCACACACGCACTACTTGTTGTTGTAGGGTTCATATTGAGTTTTCTAACCATTATGATGTTTATCGACGTATATGTGTAGATATGCATACTGACAATGTTTTGCAAGAATGTAACATAATATCTCCACCTAAATCGTCAAGGAAATTTTTGTCTTCCATTTTATGTGAAAGAGAGGATGGTCAAATATTTTACAAAAAATTATGTTTGGGTGGCATGCAACATTTTCCAATCTGCCAACACATGGCTAGTACACACACAATTGGAGAAAAATTATGGAATTTGGCAAATATAAGACAGTAACATATAGTATAAAAGATGGGAAAGAAGCAAAGATGTGTGAATTGGTCAGTGATAAGATTCCAGTGTATCAGTTTATGGGCATTTTTTGTGATCGGGTGGTCTATGATTATGCAAGGAATACACAAAGAGCACAATGGTTGGAATCACAGTTCGAGTTATGCAAGGAAACATTTCCACTTCATCATATCGTTTCAGTTATTGACTTCACTGAGAACTACACACTACAACCACAGAATGAGGTGCAATCACAGTGGGTGATCCCACAAAGCTGGTTTACAATTTCTAGGAGATTCTGATTTTTACTGAAATCACATATTTTTAGAAAATATAATAATTTAAGCTTTAAAAATTTCCATTTTAAGGATTCCAATTGAAGAGGGTTTGATCAAACCACCTTAGATAAAATCCCCTTGGATAGAACCCCGCTAGTTTTAAACCATACCTACAATGGAGTCTCCTTTACACCTATCAAAATGCTGATAAAAAACCACTTTTGATTTACCTTTTGGGGGATCAAATCAATTCATTTAAAATTTATTTCAAATGATCATGGTAGTCCTCAGAACGATCTATCCAATGAATATAATTTTAATATGTTTTGGTTTTATTATGTATGTGTTTTTTTAGTTTTATTAAACATAGGGTTTTCACAGAAAATCAAGCTCTATGTTCTACACATGTGGAAAAATATTAGATTATCAAAATAATTGTTTAAAAGATATTTTCAGGCTGGGTATTGATGCCCTTGATCCATTAAAGAAAACAAAATTGAATTTTTATACATACAGAAAATGTTATGTTGTATACAGTTCGCCTATGTTTCAATTGTAATTTGTTTGACTTCGAAACTTGATTAAGGAAAAAATATTTAATAAAACACTATGAAAGCAAATGAAATTGCTAGATATTTTAGTTACAAATCTAAATTTGAAAAAATTAGAATTTTATCCTTCATACAAAAAAATTTATGTTGTATACAGTGAGCGTCACTCCTTAAAAATGTTGTTTTTTTCAAAGGAGATAGAAAAATAAGTGCAATCTGATCCCAAATTTTTTGAAAAAAATATACTTAGAATCTATAGAAAAAATGTCACAAATCACTAGTTTGTATCATCTTCAAATTCCTCACAGTTTAGCCACTATAGGAGCCCAAAAGTGAAGATTTAGTTTTAAAAAAACAGATCAGTGTCCAGTTTGCCCAAAAATTGTAAACCAGTATTGTGGGATCACCCCAATACTACAACTCCATACAGGTTGCTATATTTGTGCATATAACATTCATTCATGCAAATGATAGTACAGAGGAAAATAGGAAAGTATTGAGGGAGTATCACTTTTACATCAGTGATGATCACACACATTCTATAGAATTTACAGTTTGAGGTTGCTTTCATATGTTCTATGTTGATCTGGCTAGTAGGGGCATATCATTTAGTCAACATATCATATGGTTAGATAATTGTACATCACAATTCAAGAATGCTAGAATGTTTTACTGGTTGAGTAGGATGCATAGGATTAGTGGTGTTTAGAATATGTAGAGCTTCCCAGAGGTGGGGACTGGAAAGGGGGAGCATGTTGGAACAAGTGCATGTATCAAAAGAGCCCTAGCACGAGAAGAGTTAAAGTACACAAACAGTGTAAAGTTGATAGATGCAAGATCAATTGTCCAGTGGTGCAATGGATCCAGGTAGTGAATGTAATTCTTTAGTTCATAGAGTTTTTCATTTAGTATATGATACTAACATTGTAAAATATGAGGATTGTTGTACACTAACAGGATCAAGCGAGCTGCACTATTTTAGAAGCTCCAATGTAGGTACATGGACTATCCATACAAGGAAGATGGAATTCTTTTTTTATGCATGTACACTTCAATCATGGAATGATTGTGAGTCAATAGAGTGGGTTGACGAATGGTCTATAATAATTCTAACCCCACTTGACACTAATCAGCTCCCGATGGCTCTACAAATCATGGAGATGCAATCATCCATTGACTTTGATCATGTATCAGACCTACTAGAACTAGGTAATATATCTTACAAGTTTTATTATGTTGCTCAGTAAATAAATATAACAAGATGAACATATCAATGCATGGCACGTTTATGCGGTGATTGCAGATGAATACAATGAAGAGGGTACAGATTATTACCTATACCATTGTATCGAGGCCAAAAATAAATTGGAGTCCCCAGTTATAGATGAAGAAAACATAGAATATCCTACAGGTTTGGTGCTTGTTATTGGAACATGGCTTCAAAGGTATCCAATTAAGAATGTTGTGGTTTGGTTGTTTGAGGACTTCAACACGCATCAAAAAATTCTTCACTATTCGAACCTTGTCGTCGCCACCAACGTTCATTTGATCAAATATAAGGGTAGACCTATGAACACGAACTTGTGGAAAGTGCATGAGTCTGACCATGAGGCAATACTCAACACAACAAAGAGTAGAGAAGACCCAGATGGTTCCCTGGATTGATTTGTAAGTATGCACATTGAATTTGTAAAGTCATGTTATTGATCACTCTTTTGGACCAACACCTTGCAATAAGGCTTTTTCACCATTACTGTTTGATGTCATATGCATTTATGATTGTCATTGATCCTTTTCTCATTGTGACTGTAGGTAATACTGAAGTTTGTCAAAGTATATAAGAAAAGACAAACATCGGTTGGTGGTGCAAGTGTTCAATGGTATGAGAAATATTGGTTGCTGGTGCATTTTCTAGTTGTCAATCTTCTCTTTCTTTTCCATCTCCTAGATTTATCAGATTCTTATATGCTACATGTTTTATGTTCAGCCTCTCAGTGATATATTTGAAATTTATACGTAGGGTCATTGAGAGATAATAAAGTAGTGAAGGGGAACATCACCATTGTAGGACCTTCAATAGACCTCCTTATCTAGCATGCATGAAGGTGATAGTAGGTCACGTCAGCTATATGATTGACATTATTTAGTTATTTCTCTTTTAATGATTTTTTATGTGAGTTTATGTCTAAGATTGAGAGGCTTTTGCAAATTTTATGTGGACCAAATTCCTATGATACTAGACAACCACAAAGAGGCTACTACCCATTTGTTTCGTAGGGAGTAGGGGATGTACATGTTTTAAACCATTTTGGAATGCAAATAGCTAGGCTAGCTAAGGTGGAATGGAAAAACAAAATTGGGCAACAACTCCTTTTGTTTCTTCTCAAGTACAATATATTTCATGATCTATGCTGGAAATGGGAGGATTGTTTCCCTGCATGTATTGCTACAAGTATTGACAAATGGGAAGATTTTCAAGATGTTCTTCCATCACTATTGTAATATTTGTCATTGACTTAGTGTATTTTTTTATATACTAAAATTATGAGAAATTAATACATGCAAATGTGTATATTCCTTAATATATGCCTCAATTAAATGTGTCAATTACATTTAAAATTAGTTGTAATGGTTCATGGTTTACATTTAAAGTTTTCTTCAAGGAAAAACATGTGGATTTATTAGTAAGAATGAAATAATGTTTAATATAATTGTAGAAAGGCATATTTTATTGCCCCTACTAATGCATATTTTTCAAGCCAAGGGATCATCCTTCCACACCTCTTAATCCTAAAATAACATTCCCTAAACTCAACTACATCATCCCACTGAGTTACATTTGATGACAGTAGGTGGGATGATGGTTATGCCATTAGAATAACCCCAAACCCTTAAGGTTGTTCAGGAACCTAGTAGGAGCAATTTGATGAATTAAGACACTAAAAAATTAAACAAAACCTTGCCAAGGAACCAAACACAAGTTAGAACATTTATCTACTATTGCTCAAGGGAATTCAATACATATAAGACCTGTTCAGCCTGTACACAAGTAGGGAACTCAAAAAAATCAGTAAAACTATGAAAAAACAAAGTAATTTCCAAGCTTTATTCTTTTCCCTTCAATCCAACAACGACAACTCAAGCCTCTCCAGGGTTTACATAAAATTTCTCATCCTCCTATAACTGATCAATGCCCCTAACCACCAAGAAACCAAGTTTTCAAAACACATAACCATTGCAATTACAAATTTGTTGCATTATGCAACTCACAAATTTGCAACTGTATCACTTTTCCTACTAACTAAAATAATGACTCCATTATGTCATTGAGATACAATCTTTCATGTTTCCTTTTAGGCTTTCAAACTCACTTGTTGACACATTTTTAATGCAAGGGTGCATTCTGACCATCAAACATGGAGATATGTGACTAGTTGCCAAGGTGCTCTTGCACCACCTACCTTGTCAATCCTACCGCATTGGCAAGGTAGTGAGCTCATTGGATTTCCAAATCCGTAGGGTTGACAAGGTAGGGGAAATGTATGCCTCATAGAAATCAATGCAACCTAGGTCATCTCTAACATACCTTAGGGTATGACATTCAATTAAACAACTAGTATGCACCAATCTACAATGCCACAAGGGGACCTAATGAGGTTGTTCCAAACAAGAACCATGATGCAGAGTGGATCAACCAAATAGGAGAGATGACACAACTTCTCTCAAATATGCCCACTTGGACATAAATTCACCAAACTCACAATAGGATAACCTTGCCACTCGACATGGGATTTTGGCCAATCAGACTGAGATAGAGGTTTAGACCAGATTTGTTACCCTAGAACATGTTTCTCCTGACCACTTGAAATCCAACCAAACTATAACTAAAATGGAGTTAAGTCTGCTTCCCACCTAATTCCATTGAAAAGAGAGCACAATCACTCAGACATAGGTTCAACCGACTCGATCCCTTAAGGGTCCAAAGTGCAAAAGGGAAACAATCTTTGATAAGGTATTACTCATAAACCATGGTGATTAAGAAATCTTTGTCTGAACCTATGAGATCATGTTGGGCTTCTCTACAATAACCTCTCTCGCTTTTCACTATCTCGAAGGCATTTTCCTATGGTGTTGAATTTTCACTCGAGGAAAAAGTTGTCAAATGCAAGTAGTTGAAAGTTGCAAAGTGGTCCAACTTTCATTATGCATCTCGCATGACCAAACGAACCATTCCAACATGTCCGGGTGGGTACATTTACGCTAGACATGGTCCTCTTTCGCACCCAAACACCCGAAATCGCTCTGAGCTAGGTTCAACCAGATCAATCCCTTAAGGGTCCAAAGTGCAAAATGGCTGCAAATTTCATCATGCTATTACTCGAACACCGTAATTCTTAGCAAATTCTCGTCTAATCCTACAAGATCGTTTTGGGCCCATATACAATAACCTCTCTTTTTTTTCTATCTCAAAGGCGTTTTCTCGTGGTGGTGAATTTTCACTTGGGGAAAAGTTGTAAAGTGGTGCAACTTTCATTTTGCATCTCGTGTGACCAAAAAAACTATTCCAACACATCTGGGTGGGTACGTTTACACTAGACATCATCCTCTTTTACACCCAAACAAATGAAATCGCTCTGAGCTACGTTCAACTGGATCGATCCCTTAAGGGTCCAAAGTGTAGAATAGCTACAAACTTCATCATGCTATTACTCAGACACCATGATGCTTAGAATCTTCTCATTTGATCCTACAAGATCATGTTGGGCCCATATACAATAAACTCTCTCATTTTTTTCTATCTCGGAGGTGTTTTCTTGTGGTGGCGAATTTTCACTTGGGGAAAAAGTTGTCAAATGCAAGTAGTTGAAAGATGCAAAGTGGTGCAACTTTCATTATGCATCTCCTGTGACCAAACGAACCATTCCAACACATCCGGGTGGGTACGTTGATGCTAGGAATGGTCCTCTTTCACACGCAAAATCGCTCTGAGCTACGTTCAACCGGATCGATCCCTATGGGTACAAAGTGCAAAATGGATGCAAAATCAGCATGCTATTACTCAGACACTGCAATGCTTAGAAAATTCTCATCTGATCCTATAAGATCATGTTGGGCCCATCTACAATAACCTCACTTTTTTTTTTATCTCAGAGGAATTTTCCTATGGTGGTGAATTTTCACTTGGGGAAAAAGTTGTCAAATGCAAGTAGTTGAAAGTTGCAAAGTGGTGCAACTTTCATTCTGCATCTCGTGTGACCAAACGAACCATTCCAACACGTCCGAGTGGGTACGTTTATGCTAGCTATGGTCCTTTTTCACACCCAAACATGCGAAATCGCTCCAAGCTACGTTCAACCAGATCGATCCCTTAAGGGTCCAAAGTGCAAAATGACTACAAACTTCAACATGCTATTACTCAGACACTGTAACACTTATAAACTTCCCATTTGATCATAGATGATGATGTTGGGCCCATATATAATAACCTCTCTTTGTTTTTGCTATGTTGGAGGCATTTTCCTGTGGTGGCAAATTTTCACTTGGGGAAAAAGTTGTCAAATGCAAGTAGTTGAAAGTTGCAAAGTGGTGCAACTTTAATTTTGCATCTTGTGTGACCAAACAAACCATTCCAAATCATCCAGATGGGTATGTTTACGCTAGGCATGGTCCTCTTTCGCACCAAAAAATGTGAAATCACTCTGAGCTACATTCAACCGGATTGATCCTTTAAGGGTCCAAAGTGCAAAATGGCTGCAAACTTCAACATGCTATTAATCAGACACCATGATGCTTAGAAATTTTTTGTCTAATCTTAAAATATTATTTTGCGCCCATCTACAATAACCTCTCTCAATTTTGTCTATCTCGGAGGCATTTTCCTATGGTGGCGAAATTTCACTCGGAGAAAAAGTTGTCAAATGCAAGTAGTTAAAGTTGCAAAGTGGTGCAAATTTCATTTTGCATCTTGTGTGACCAAAAAAACCATTCCAACGCATCTGAGTGGGTATGTTTACTCTAGGCATAGTCCTCTTTCACACCCAAACGCATGAAATTGCTCTGAGCTACATTCAATAGGATCGATCCCTTAAGGGTCCAAAGTGAAAAATGGTTGCAAACTTCAGCATGCTATTACTCGGACACTGTGATGCTTAGAAACTTCTCATCTGATCCTACAATATCATGTTGGGAATATCTACAATGACCTCTCTTTTTTTTCTATCTCGAAGGCATTTGTGCGTGGTGGCGAATTTTCACTTGGGGAAAAAGTTGTCAAATGCAAGTAGTTGAAAGTTGCAAAGTGGTGCAACTTTAATTTTGCATCTCGTGTGACCAAATGAACCATTCCAATGCATCCATGTGGGTACGTTTATGCTTGGAATGGTCCTCGTTCACACCCAAACATGTGAAATCGCTCCGAGCTACATTCAACCAGATCGATCCCTTAAGGGTCCAAAGTGCAAAATGGCTGCGAACTTCAACATGCTAGTATTTAGACACCGAGATGCTTAGAAATTTCTCATCTGAGCCTATGGCATCAATTTGGGCCCCTCTACAATAACCTCACTTGGTTTTTTTCTATCTCAGAGGCATTTTCCTATGGTGGCAAATTTTCACTCGGGAAAAAAGTTGACAAACCTGATCTCTTTCACAGTTAAAATAATAATGTTCTTTTGACAGTTAAAATAATATCCCAACAAATGAACCAAGGAACCACATCATCCCAATTTTATTTTTTCAACTTTCATTCCTAATTCATATCTTGAGATTCAAAGCCTGCTTGAAAAGGGTAACAATCTAACAATCATTTCAGGCTGCATAGTAGCAAGTCTTCAAATTAAGAGATTTATTTGGCATATAGGGTCTTGATGAATTCTTTGTCAACCGGTTGCCAACACTATCTCAATTTTTTCTACACTTAATGGCCATATATAGGATTCATTGTCCTAAGAAATTTTCTATAAAAGCTTATCAACTTGCTCTATTTCTCTCGACATAGATCTATTTGTATCTTGTATACTAAAATGCATGATGAATGAATTTTTTCACCATTAACATTTTTGCATTTTACCAACATATGGTATCAGAGTCTCTATGCTTGTGATATGTTTTGATGTGTGTAACAGATCGTGCCATCTAAGGTACGATGTTTTGATGTGAAAGATCTGTAGTCTACCACCATTGTTTCCCAAGTTAGAAATCTTGTACTTACATGGTGAGTTTTGTGAAGAGTGTGGTGTTGCGAAGAATTTTTTGAGAAGAGATTGATGTGCCAAACTCAACTACCTTAGTCGCATGCTACACAAAAGTGTCATTCTCTAGCATGTGATAAAATGCATGATCCTTTCTAAACAGATGAAGGATCCATAACACACAAGTAATGTGTTGGTTACAAGCATCCACTACCTTTTGGGGCAAGCAAATGGGGGATCTTCTATGACCAGATCAAAGGAGTGGCTGCCTGGAATTTTAGGCATGGAGTTTTCAAAGAGGATCAGATTGACCTCTTACATTACTTAGGCCAAACAACGTGAGTGATATGTGTAGATTTCTTGAGAAACAAAATTCATCCTCACCTATTTATAGATGTCGTTGCAAAATAGTAGATAAATATTTTGTTGGAGCATGCAGAATTGGTGCTCAATAGAAAAGAATGAGAAGAAATCAAGAAACATAGTAAATTCTCAGTGTTCCATGGGGTTTTGGGGATGAGGACGGGGGTACGATAGGGGACATTTTTTCGAGACGTGGGGATAGGGGGCCTAAGTTTAGGAATGATAGGGGGACAATAGGGGATGGTGGCAAGGGGGCAGTAGGGTGTTGAAATACATATAGTACTTGAACAAAAAGTTATAAAAAGATGTATAAGTATAAGAATTATACATCTTAGAGACAACTAGGAGTCCCCTAGATGTCTTGAGGACACCCCAACATCCTCAAAGTCCTATCAGTGTCTTGGAGACAACAACACTAGTGGTGGGATGGTGGCGTTGGTGGTGGCCTAGTGGGGGGACATCTCCCCCAATTCCCCAAGTCTTCGAGATGTCCTCCTCTAGGAAACATGAGGTTTTTTGGGGGCGACATGTCCCCATGGAACACTATTAAAATTCTTGAACCTGTGTGTCTAGATTAGTTAAGTGAGTGACCTTGCAATGGTTGAATATTGTTAAAAATCAGGCCGTGCCATACTTTGAGTCATCACTTCTCATGATCAATAAGCATTTTTTATCAAAGTGTGATCTCATTTGATTGCAATATTATATTGTTTAATACCATAGGTGGGAGCAAGAAGTACAATTCTCATATTTTTGATATGATGACCTAATAATGAAAATTGCATTAGCAAGTGTAAGGTATAGTTTTAAAAACATCCAATAGTATATTTCTATAGATGCTTTGGTAGACATGTATGAAAAATGTGGTAACATAGACAAGGTAGGGAACTATTTGAAAAATTATCTCAATGAAATTTGGTCTCATAGAATGCCATGATAAAAAAATGCAATTGGTAGCTGCTCCTAGTTATTAGTTATGTAATGTGAAAAAATTGTGTAACTGCTTAGGTTGAATTTGTACAAACTATATTGTAATTAAATTTTTGGCATCTCTCAAAATCTACTTATTAGTTATGCAAAGTGAAGTAATGCTTTGCCTTTGAAATATGTGCAATGCAATGTAATCAACGACATGAATATAAACTACAAAAATCCATTTTTTACAAGCATTAGTTAAAATATTTATTTTATTTTCTCTCTATATCTCTATATGCTATGGAAATACCTTTCAATTTAAAAATAAAAAGTTTTTATCTTTTGTTGTACAATTTTTCCCAGTTTTTTCACAAAGTATTATACTTCTGGTTTGTTAAATTTTTCCCCAAAATATTTTTGTTGGAATGCATTGGAAGCATTAAGCATATACGTGAATACACACAATATAGGTGAAGTTTACATGTGAATAAGTGAAGCATACATGTGAATAAGTGAGTCACAAGTAATTGAAGCATTCCAAAGGATACAAACCACCATGAATGAAGCTTATTTATACAATACACTTTAGATGGGGATTATTGAGCATTCAATAGTAATTAATTAAGCATTAGATGTAAAAAAAATCCATGCCTACAACATTCAAGCATACAACTTACACGATATGCATGATAACATCATTCAAGAATGGTAGTAGCAAAATAAGATTTTCTTTAATCAAAAATCCAAAACGCTATACAATGATATATATTGATAAAATTATATACAATATATCCAAAAAAACCATATAGGCTTAGTACAAAGGAGCCATATGGACATAAAATATCACATATATATATCAATAGTACAAAACATATGTTCCAAAATGCCACATAGGCATACAAAAAACAACACTAATACATAGTCATTTCCCTTTAGGGGAAGGATATAGATCTCGTGCTACCTTCGAAATTTGACTGGATGGAGTGAATGTTGCTTGTCTTGTCTTTCGAACACACTTGCTAGTCCTCCTCTCTTCACTCTGGAACTTCAACTGATAAAATTAAAAGTAAAGATGTTAAAACATAGAAATTGAATTGTGGAATGGCATATAACAAAATATATAATCACTTACCGCATACATATAGTTATCATGCACATTTACAACATCACCATGTCCACGATCTGGAGTGACAACCACCTATAGCAACCATGAAGATATAAATTAAACTACATAAAGTTATTGTGAAAATTTTATATAATATACCATAAAAGAGAAAATATAATGTCAAATCGACTAATCTATTCCATACCTCCCTCAATGGATTAGAACTGGCTATTGCTGCAACAAATCCATGGTTCATTGTGCCACCAACATCACTGGGGCTATCTCTTGTCAAAATCTACAAATGAAACAATATCTCAGGTATCATGCTGATATAAATACCAAGAGGGGATAATGAAACATAAGGTGAAATAAGAGAGGGTAATGCGATGGGAATAGAAGGGTGATGCTGAGAGGGGGCTCAAACTCATTCAAAGTGATAACTTGCATTCAAGAGACATCTAAAAAGATTAAAATGGCCTATTAGAGTTATCCAAACAATCCTCAAAGCTTGACAACAACCGGGAGTCTAACTTCTCACTTTCACCCATGTAACCTAATAGTAGTGCAAACTTAGTTTTTGGCCTTTAACTCCCATACTTTCCAAAACACTTGACAATCAGAAGGTGGATTCAAATACCCATTTCAGATTTATACAACATATCTCTTAACCAGATACAATTCATTTGTACCAATCCCTTGAAATTAGACCCTCAACGCTATCCTAGACAATGAATTAGGCCAGATTTACAAAGCAACATACCTTTAAACTTAACACAAACCCTTGAAACTTATTTCCAATGCTTCAAACTTCAAGCCGATGTTATAAAATGAGTTTTCATGCCTTTTTAAAGGCTTCTCCTCATCAAACCAATTCCCAATTTCCTTACAACTACTTTTTAAACCTCTCATGACCGTTGCATTACAAATTTGTTGCATTTATGCAACTCACAAATTTAGCACTTTCAAGTTTTGACTCTTTATATTTTCCTAGACCCTCTTAAACACCTAAACTGTTACAAATAGTCTAATGAGACCTTATTCAACTAATAAATCATGACTTACTTGAGAAAAAATCATTCTATTTACCTTGACACCCCCTGTCAACTTTGAGAATTCTTTCAACGTGATTTGAAAACCTTACAAGATGAATAAAAAATCCCCTCAAAGTGGATCAATTACAATAGAATGGTCACAATGGACCTTATTAAGAATCAAGGACTCAAATCAAAGATCCTAACACACCTTGCCTATCTAATGCAGAGTGGCAGGGAAGGTAAACACACAACTATGATGGAAAAGACAATCCAATTCAATGCTTCTCTCATATACTCTTAAAAGGAGTCATAAACTCCATTATTCTTTAAATGATCAGCCCCCACACACCTAGGGTTCACAACTCATAACACCCACAAAACCTGAAATCATTTGGATCATGTCACATAAGGGCAAAACAAGGTTCAACAACCCTCTAACACTTAGGTTTCAACAAAAAACTATCACTATGGTGATTTAGAACTCACTCGCTCTTAATAGTAAAATCATATACTTTCCATCCCACCAGGGTTTAGCAACTCTACAATGTATGGATGGAAGAAACACCCATAATTCACTCAAAACCCTAATTTTGAGGGTTTTCATACCACCTAGGAGTAAAATTAAGATATCTCCCTTGATACTCAATAGAATCTCATCACTCCAATGCCAAAATAAATATTATTCAATTACCTATCCATCCATTATAGGCTTGGAGCATGAAACAACATGTAAAGACCATACCAAGTACAGGATCAGCAATTTCTTCAAGAAAACACAGAAATCGAAAAATCTTTATTGAAAAATTCTTCCAAACTTCAAGAACATCCTTTCCTCGACCAAGAGAGGCATATATGAAGCCTTACAACATCCTCCAAATTCCTCCAACTGAAATTTAAATCAGTTGGTCATTGGAAACACAAAAAGACATCATTTTTTACTCTTTAATGCCTAATTAAGGCAATTTTGCCAATTTTCACCAACCCAACTACAAAGATACCTCCAAATTGTGTGAAAGGAATCCAAAACTCCTCAAAATGAAAAATATGACTCCCCTTAGGTGTCTAGATACATCAAGGAATCCTTTTTTCTTAATTTTCCAAAATGCACTAGACTTACAAAGGAGGATGGAGACCTTGTTTGTACAAAAAGTTGGTCATCAAGACCAAAACTCCACCAAATCCCTAGGAGATCTATTAAAAATAAATGAAATGGTCCATGAGACATTATTCCAACATTAAACAAAGAAACAAAACATAACAAATGATTCTAGGCCCCTTAGACCCATGGGTGCTCCTGCACCACTATCAAACACTTAATAAAGAAACATAGAAAAGAGTGGTGCCCCTGCACCAAAGGGATTAATGGAACATACGATGGACTAGTATAGATTGATGGGATGGGCTAGGATGGGATAAAAAAATATAGGGTGGATAATTTGAGGTTAACGGGATGCAATTATTAGGGAATAATGCAACATAGGGTGAATTAGGAGGTGTCTAGGGTTTGACTATAGTATGTACGAGGTGAAAACTTGACATGTGTGTAGCAATAATAGAGAAGAGTTATCTAGGATGAAACGTGGATAAATATGGTATAACATAGGATGATATAAAGGAACATAGGGTGGAACATAGGGGATCATGGAATATCTAGGGTGATATAATAATGGGTACAATAAGATGGGAGTAGGACATAATGACACATAGCATGGACTAGAAGATATTAGTGGGATGGGCTAGGAGGGGATCATGGAAAATAGGGTGAACTATTAAATGTTAATGGTAAGGGATTACGAAGGAATAAAGGAATAAAAATTGAATTAGGAGAACATAATGTGACATGATCAAGGAATACTTGAATGCAATGTTTGTGTTTCTCATCAATTTTTTAGATTTGTATATACACAAAATTACAAAAACTAGCTAACATAGATTTACAACACCATTAATGAATAAAGGCTACATGAGTGTACATTGTTTGAGGTTATGAATGGAGAGGTGTGGAGGAAGAAGGTGCACTAGGAAACTGTTTGAAATCTAAAGCATGTTATGACACAAACATTCAAATATAACATTCAATTGTTCAAATGCAATAATAATATCTTCAATACTAGTTTCATACCTATCGAATCATCGTCAAGAATGTATAAGGGTCTATAGGAATAGAGCATCCCTCATGAACAATGCGACCCTAAAATTTCATCATATCAAAATTCTACTAATTTAGTTATTCTTAAATTTCAAAATATATTTTAATAAACAACATTAAAATAACTTGCTAAATTTTATCTGAGTGTCAATGTTGAATGTATCATTTAGAATATCATCTATGAAAGCCATCACCTCTGCAACCAACGTAGGTTGTGTAGTTGCATCACGAGAACCCTGATATTCGTACGTGCAAACAACACCACAAGTGCCACAATGGTGGGGTGGAGCTCGGGGCCTACACATCTCCTCCACACCAGGCTCTACTAGAGGACTCGCACACTGTAAAATGCTCTGGGTGAGTGAGCCAATCAACTTCATCGTGTCCACCTCTACACTGTCCTTAACAATGGAAGGAACAATGGCATGCTCCACCATGGGTCTTCCCAAGGATCTCGGTGCCAACTGTGGATTACGTCGTGCAGCGGGTCTATTGTGTGTGGAGCCCCCACCTCTACCCTGAAAGTCTAAGATGTCAAAATAGTTTGACATTTTATTGAGGACAAACCTGCAATAGAGTTTCCTCAAAAATTATTGTGGCACCTCATGGTTATTACATGGAGGTTGGTCAAATACCATCCACCACCACTCCCAAAATTTGTTTTTAATTAACTCATGGTGGCACCAATGGATGGGGAACCTCCTGCATGCATGGGACAAAGGTTCATTGGTTTTTGGGTCTATAAATAGGGCACACAACTTAGCTTTGCTAATTTTTAGTTTTTTGACATCTGCATATGACAAACCATTAGCATAAAATTGTCTCATCTCATGCCTCTTAGTTGACCAAAAATTCATTTGCTTGCTCATTTCTCCTACATGAGTTAAAATTGACTTCAATGATTCAACAATCCCTCTCCTACAAGGGTGGGTTTTGGTATGCTCGGTTAATCTTGCAATTAATTGTTGAATGTCTCTTTTATTGTTTTCAATTTGATTTTGAATATTTTCTTGTGTTCCTTGAGGATGCCTATGAATTGATGGAGGGGTTTTGGGTTGTTCTTGTATAGGAGGCTCTTTATGAGGGGGTGATTGTAAATTCTCAATGTTTTGAGGTGGAGATTCATTCCCTGAGAATTAGAACAAAGTTTTATTATAAAAATCTATTTAAATTTGCATTCCAAATCAAATTCAAAATAAATAGAATAAAAATACACACCTCTTTGCAATCTTCAACCTCTTCAATGTGTTGGCGGCATCTTCGTGGAAAATGACAAGCTAAGGATGCAAACAATGGAAGAGATTTGGTGAGCACGAGTTGCAGACTTGAATACTCTCCCTCAAGCCGCGGGTTGAAGACAAAATGAGGGTTTGAAACCCGAATTTTGCTTTTTATGTCAAATAAGACATTTGGCACACCCCAAATTTGGTGTGCGCCAAATGTCTTTTTAGTCATTTGGCGTGTGCCAAATGTCTTATTTCGAGTTTTTTTCAATGTTTTTCCAATTTGGCACCTAAATTGTCACAAATTGGTGCACTTACCCATGAGAAAAGGAAAAGTGTTGCAAATAATGACAAGAAAATTGCAGCAGTGGTGACATAAAATGCATAAATGATGCATTAAAATGTGCACAAAATTCATGGATATAAAAGAGAAAAAGTCATTGATGAGAAAGAGCAGAAAAAGGTGTATTCATGAGCAACAATAAATATGTCTTTACGAGAAAAAATTATGATTGATAAAGTGAAGAAAAATGATGACAAAAAATGTAGCAATTATGACATGAAGTGTAACAATCAATTGCAATCAAAGAGTAGAAATATTATGGCAGCCAAGGAGTCTAAAAGTTTATCAAATTATTGATTTAAACTGCAGAAATTTTCAAAGATAAATGTGCAACAAACTCAAAGATGGAGAGATCAAAAAATTTATAGGCCTTTTTCAGTCATTCTAGGGCTCTAATACTCACTCTAAGGATGATTTTGATCACCCTTTGATCAAGAATGGTCTAAGGATTATTTTAAAGTAGATAAGACTCAATAAGGAGGTGTTTCACCCCCTCAAAATCAGAGATTCTCAAGGCATACACCCATTAACTTCCAAATTCATACAAATTGGTTCAAACCACCATTTTAGGAGGATTTTAAGGCACAAAGCGCAGTCCTACATCAGTTTTGAGGTCCCACATGGGTTGACCATAACTCAAGGGTAGTTTTGGACACTTAATCACTCAATTTACTCTAGTTTTGAGGCCTCTTTTGCATGATTTTCAAGCTTGCAGAAACAAAGAAGAATATTTCACATGCATAGATCAAGGAGATCATCTTCTTCAACAAAGTCATGCAAGGGAGATGACTGAAGCATCCATTCCAGTTAACTAAAGATCATTCCAAGCTTCCTTTCAGCATATAATGAAACTCCAATCATTCTTTAAGGGGTTTTTTGATTCTTCTTCTCATTCCAAGCTGAGAGATATTATTGTAACATAATTTTTTGAGTAATTCTCATTTTATTTTCATGTAGCAACAACTTTTTCTTTGAAATCAATAAAGAAAAGAGTTATTGGTCCTATTTGGAGCTTTCATTTTGCATTGTGGATGTATGTTCTTGCAGATTTTCATTGTGATTCATGTGAATCCTTTGTTTTCTTCCTCATCTAAGCAATGTATTTTGAATGTTTTTCATATTAAATCAGGTCATATGTTGTGTCGAGAGGAACAAAGAAAATTTTATGTCGATGGGTTATCATATGATGACGTGAGGGCACTTGATATTGAGAAAGCCCAATTAGCCTAGCTATTCATTGATCACAAAAAAAGACAACCTATTAATGTGCGGAAACCAAAATTTTCAATTAAATGGTGCACCCATAGAGGCATATTAGATCATTTTTAGAGACATTGGTGGATGGTTTTTGATAAACCACCCAACAACAATCTTGATGTCCCTCAGTATTTTCTCTATAAATTATATGTTGAGTTTTTGCTAGGGAAACATGTCAATTACTTTGACATGCGAGATTTTCAGGGTGTTGGTAGAGGGATACCATAGGATGGAACTTGAGCATGTTGAGTCACCCAAGTTCATCCTACTCCACCTAGATTGCTGCCCCGACTCCATTACCTTACCCTAAGATTGTTGTAGATGCAAGGACTCTGAGAATTTATGCCTCACATTCATTGAGTGATCATTTGGTCATGCAAAACCATCATGTTGCACAACCATTTGACGATGCATCCTATCACGATGGTGTTGCACCTGATACATCCCAGCATGATGGTGGTGCACCTTTTGCATCAGCTCCCACTAGTACACCGTCATCAACTCCCACTGGTGCACCATCCTCTTTAGGACATATTTGTGTGCCTCATTGTTGCATGATGTGCAACAATTAATGTTTGGGTCCTCTCTGACAGTTCACTGAGGCTTCCATAGAAACATCTGACTATGAGGTTCATGATACGTCAGATGTAGGAGTTGATAGAGCATGGAGTGGACCATTTGCAAGAGAGACATTGATTTCCAGGGATGATATGAGAGGACTGGTAAGACTAAAAGTAATTTCATAGTGTGTTTTATGTAATTTCTTTCATATTTTATGAGAGATATTTGTACTAATATATGTTAATGTGCTGGAATCTTTAACATTTTTTGACAGAGGAGCAACTGTCACAAGTGAAGGAGGCTATGCATACTACCATTTCATTTTCCCTAGAGAATCAATATAGGGTATTATTTAAATTGTTATTTTAGATGTTAATTTTTTAAATCTATTATGTTTAAATACATGTACTACATATATTGATAGTCTAATGTAATCTTATCTTTTTGTGTAGCAACACGGTTCTTATATAGCCTTGTTGATTGGGTCTAACCCACTGGATGAAGTTGCACAACAAGTATATATCTTTTTTATTCTTGATATTATGATTATATGTGCATGTGCATTTAAATTTTGTTACATTTTTATCATTTTTATATAGGAAACCATCTTAGTTGATTCATCCACTATGAGCCCATCTAGTGTTGTAGCATCATAGTAGGTATGTGTTTATTTTATATTGCAAATATTTACATTTAGATGGCCTGAGTTGATATGTGTTTAGTAGATATGATCATAATTTTTCAACAATTATATGTTAATTTGTATCATTTTTATTAAATATCTGCTATAGTCCACTACTGGACACAACACTGCGACGAGTGTGAGACCATTACTTTATACAAGGACTCCCGATCATCCTAAGGGACAATCATATGTAGAATATCTTGCGTAAAAGAGAGCAAGAATTGAGGTAAAAAATAATTGCATTATTGATATAATATAGTACATATATATTGATTTTGATGTTAAATTTGTAATTTGTAAATGATGGTATATAAGTTTCTATTTACTAGTCTATCTTGTCAACCATTCACATAATTAATCTAATTTGTGGTTTGAATTGTTATTATGCAGGAAACTTCAAAGCGACTAACTTCTTCGAGGAGGTTTGATTTTGATGGTCCAACACAAAATTAGGAGATGATATAGATTGATATGTACTTAGGGTTTGATAGATCTTGAGATGGCATATATGCCACATTTTGTAAAAGTTGTTGTAAAACTTGTTTTGAGTAGGCATATGACAAATTTGTATATGCACAAACACAATTATTCTACAGTTTGATACATAAGAATTGATATTTGATCTAATTTGTTCCTCATGTGAATGTCTTTCTACTTTTAATTTTCAAAATGGAATGTATAATTATCTTAGAATGGTTTAAAGTTATGATTGATAATGTATGTTATAGATTTATGAAATTCAATTTTAGTATAAATTATGAATTATAATTGGTAATCCATCTATGTTAGAGTTCATTCATATTAAGGTTCACATACATTACATTCCATGAGACCATATTTCTTTGAGGAGTTTTTTCAAACAATTCATTACCTTTTCTATTGTACAACATTTTTTATACATGCCTACCAATACATTTTTATAAAACACTCAATTTGAGAATACAAATGATTTCAAGATCTCTTGAATGAATTTACATTTGATATTTTTTATTTTTAACTCGTGTAATGAAGTGGGCAGCTGATTTTTATTTCAAAAGAAGTTAAAATTAATGAAAAATAGATACAACTTAATGAAATATATGTCATGTTACAGTGTTCATTAAAAAGTAATATAGTCATCTTGATAAAATCAATTTCACTCAGTGTTCATTCAAGCTTAATAACATGTAAAAGGTATAAAATCATCTTGAATAAGAATCACTATCTTTCAACCATAAGGGTTTGATGCAACCTTAAAACAAAGTCCTTACAACTGAATAAGATACATGTTCATTAGATTGTTCATGTGAAATCTATACAATAACCATGATCAACAATTAAGACATCACTCAACCATGATGCAACCATTAAAAAAACCATATGAGTGTGATACTACCATTAAACAAACCAAATATAACTCCATGACATGCATGTTATTTGACCTTCGACATGTAATTTATATTATCATAATGGACAACAATGAATGTTGCTAACCATCATGCATCAATAAGAAAAATAGGCATACTATATGGGTACGTTTATGCTAAGAATGGTCCTCTTTGTTGATGGGTATTTTTGCACCTTCTCAACATAAGCAATGCATAAGTTCAATGCCTCTCTTGAAAGGTAGAAATCTGCAAACAAGTTTCAGATCACTACCCCTAGGTCTCTCGGGTGTTAGGTAATGACAATTCTTGGAATGGTTCAATTGGTTGATGTGTTTTGTTGGTAATCACATGGTGGCATTTATGGTTTACAAAGCATGAGAAGTTGGGTCTACAAATGGAGTTTCAAGGTGCTAGAAGTGAATGAACAATGGCTGCTCACTCAAAATAGCAAGCTAAAACTCACCATGTTCATCAGATTTAGCATTGATGTGATGCTTGGAATCCTACTCTAACAAAGGAATTAAATAAATAGAAAAAGGGAGAAAGGGTTAAGAGAAGTTGTTCTAAATATAAGCTATGAATAAACAGTAATAATGGAGGCTACTATAGTAGATGAAATCTCATAACTAAGGTTTTCTTGACCAAGAGAAACTTATAGCTACACAAAACCAGTGCAATCTTCTAAGGTCTATAGATTTTTAGATTGTGCATTCACCTCATGAACATCCAATTGAACTAAGTTGCAAAAATGATTTAAACAAGCCCAAACCAACTTTTTCACAATATTTTGTTATAAAAAAATGTCAAAAGTATGGGCTAGAATTCCCTCAACTACCATAACAACAAACACCATTATCACAACCATTCAAGAAGCCGCAAACTAAATCTGACATGGAGGTTGAATCATGCATGCATAATGAAAAAACTTGAAAGAAACACCCAAATTCATGTAACGCTTCTATCTATTGCTATAAAATTCCTTTTACACCAATTCTCAAACCACTTACAAATGAGGAGTGAGACCCTATTTATAGTTTTCCAAAAGTGAAATGAATGGCCATGATTAATTTACATTGTGTGGCCTAGATTTGTTAAAAGTTAGGGTTTCACCTACCCCCAATATATGGCAATATAAAATACAATTTTGTCCTTTTCCCTATTTTTCCATCTAGTGACCTTGGCACTATAGTAGTTTTGTCTTGTAGCTATTTTCTGTGTTGTGGTTGAAAATTGGTAAAGTCTGCCTTTTGTTGTTGTGTTTGCAATATCATTTCAGCCAATCAAGTGTATCCTCTTGCTGATTTTTATTACTAAGAAGAAGACATGTTGCTCCTGATCCCAAGTGGATAGCTCCTAGTAGATCATGATCATTTGATGAAATATAAAATAAATCCCTCTTGCTTCCTTTCAAGGCCACCCTTTGCAATTTTGTCACTGAATTCCTTGGCACAAGCCTTCTTCTAATGCCAGTTTTTTTTATGGGTGCTAGGAGGAGAGACGAGCATAAAATGAATGGTGACCAAATCAATGTGCTCTTTCCTTGTTCAACTTTCTCAATGGGCCTTCCTGGTGGACCCGCAACAGGTTCCATAAATCCTGTAGGCAAAAGACGTAGTAAGTGTTTTTGCATATAATGAGGAAAAAATCAATCAAATCCTTTAAATCCAAGGTTAGATCCACTCATTCATCATCATTTAGAATTTGGAGCTCATTTCGACCAAAAACATAAATGTGGGTTCAGGGGTGTGGGTTTGCCTAGGGTGGAAGCCGCCAGGATAAAAGCAATGAGAAAATAGCCTTGGTGCCACAGAAACCCACAGGCAGCCACCCACAAACAACATCTTGTAGTCAGCAACCCGCAGACAATAGTTTGTAGCAAAACTTTCACAAAGTCACAAAACTTAGTAAATTTGAGATTTTCAATTTTAGCACATGGGAAAAGAGGTAGAAAGAGTGTCTAGACATAATTCCTTAAGATTTGACTCATTTTGAAAAGTGAAGAAATTTGGGATGTAAAAGTTAGAAGGTCCAGCGCCTTTAGCAACGGCATTTCACAAACATACTTCTGCAAACAAAAACTCGTATACGGACTTCCACAGATAGAAATCCATAGCCAACAACCCACACAAAAAAAAAGTGGCAAAATTTTTGCAACATCTAAACACTTGGAAAATTTTACTCATATCTCTTTGGGCATGTGGAAACATTCATTTGATGGGCCCTAGACGTTGAAAACTTGAAGTTTGCACCCTTTTGGAAATGCAAAGATTTGGAATGCATAAGTAGGAGGGTCCAAATCCATTAGCAACAACATTTCGTACATAACAGTCCGTAGACAACAACCTGCAGACAACAACCCAGAGACAACAACCCGCAGATGGAAACCCACAAAAAAATTTATACTTCTTAAAAACTTAACGAAACCTTGGCAATTCACTTAGGCATCATGAAAACATCTCAAATCCATAGGCAACTTGTCCCCAAAGTAAAAAAATGGAGGCAAAAGCAAAGCAAGTGAGAAGGGACCAAGCCAACAGGAGTAAGGCAAAAGTGAAAAAAAGGGGGTTCCCACACAAAAGACGTCCACCACCGAATGGAATGCGGGCAAGGAAATGTGAAATTCTAAGGGTGGAAGGATGATTAGATTTAGCTATTGAGTTAACAACATTCGAGGGACAACAACCCATAGGCGGAAGTCCACACTGCGGGACCCGCGGGCGTCCCAGATGGCCAAGAGTTGAGCCTTGGAGTTCTTAACTCTTTGGGACATGTGGAGGAAAGATACCACACCGCCATAAAAAAAATTCATTAAGAAACTACCCTGAAGGAACGACAGTCCATAGGTAGCGGTTCGCATAGGCGAGCCTGCAACAAGCCTAGGAACTTAAGTTATGCGTTAATGACTCTCAAAATTTGGTGAAGGGAGATACCTCCTGTGAAACCCGTCATGCAGACTGGTGTGAACATTCCACCATTAAAAAAAATGGCAACGAAGGAGGAGCCATCCGCATATGGCCACCCATAGAGGCCAACCCGCACATAGCCTTGACTTAGTCATTTTGATACGACAGAATCCCAAAGATGGGATGGTAATGAAAGGACCAGAGTCTACAATGCGAGCGGATATGAGGTGATCCCACAATACTGGTTTAAAATTTTTGGGCAAACTAGACATTGAATTGATTTTTTAAACTAAATCTTCACTTTTGGGCTCCTATAGCAGCTAAACCATGAGGAATTTTAAGATGATACAAACTAGTGATTTGTGAAGTTTTGTCTATAGATTCTAAATACATTTTTTTCAAAAATTTTGGAATCAGATTGCAATTTTTTTTCATCTCCTTCGAAAACTAGTTTTTATCAGTAAACAACATTTTTAAGGAGTGATGCTCACCGTATACAACATAATTTTGTTTTATATGAAGGATAAATTTTTATTTTTTTTAATTTAGATTTGTAACTATGATATCTAACCAATTCATTTGGTTTCATAGTGTTTTATTAAATATGTTTTCCTTAATCAAGTTTCGAAGCCAAACTAATAACAATTCAGACATAAGGGGATTGTATACAACATAATTTTTTCTATATGTATCAAAATTGTTTTCTTTTTAATGGATCACGGACATCAATACCCAGCCTGAACATGTTTTTCAAAATTTTATTTTTCCAAGTGTGCAGAACAAAGAGCTTGATTTTCGGTGAAAAACCTACATTCACAAGAAATAAAAAATAAATATAATAATCAAATTAAATTTTATTAAAGTTATACTTTTTTGGAAGCTTATAATAAGGACTACATACTTTAAAAAGATAAATTTTAAATGAAATCATTTGATCCCCCAAAAGGTAAATCAAAAGTGTTTTTTTTTTAGCATTTTGATAGGCATAAAGGAGACTTTGTTATAGGCATGATTTAAAACTAGCAGGGTTCTATCCAAGGGGGCTTGGTCTAAGGTGGTTTGATAAAATCCTCTTCAATTAGAATCCTTTAAATGGAACTTTTCAAGGATTAAATCATTATATTTTCTAAAAATATGTGATTTCAACAAAAATCAGGATCTCCCAGAAAGTGTAAACCACTATTGTGGTAGCACCCTGGGGTGACCTCACTGTTAAAGGACACCGATCGAAGGATAGAGAGCCACATGCAGTGGCCCATAGGGGTGCTTGGACTTAGCAAATTTTTGGGTGACAGGTTCAGTCCCCTCAATGACAAAGATGAGTGTGGATTTCATGTCACGGGGAGTCATGAGGACTTGGCCACTGAATGACAAAAAATCAACAACAATGACTTTCCAAGGGACACCCACAAATGTAGGTCCACCAAGATCGATGGATGCTCGAGAAAAGGCTAAGGAAAACTCATAGGAGCATTTCCAAAAAACAAAAAAATTCATAGAAAATTTTGAGGTGGTGAATTTGGCCAAGGGGATTTGATCATTTTAAGTCATGTGACCAACTTAGGCTTCAGGGACAAGGGCATGCAAAGCGAGGTGGGAATGAAAAATCCCGTCGAGAGAAAAAATGACCCATTGGGAGTGAAAAGAGGGGGTCCCCACCTTCAGCAGGGAATTTGTGCAAAATATGCACAAAAAATGGTGACTCACTGGGGAAATGCTCCAGATAATTTCAATGACAAACTAGAATCATGAACCCAAGATCTTTGGTTTCGACCTTCACGCTAGGGAAAAAAAACTAGGCGCTTGACCAAAGGATGAAAACCACTAGTCAACCCAACCCTCAATATGCTAAAAATTTGAGTGTGTGCAAATGCATTCATTCCCATCCTTAACTCACTATAGGAACCCAAGCTTTTTCAAGTTAAGTTACGTAATTTATTATAACTCCAAAAGCATTCAAGACATTTCCTCACTGCCAGTCAAGCATCCATAGCCTCGATAAGCTTGTCATTG
The DNA here is from genome assembly GCA_007115665.2 of Sequoiadendron giganteum. Lineage (NCBI taxonomy): Eukaryota > Viridiplantae > Streptophyta > Pinopsida > Cupressales > Cupressaceae > Sequoiadendron > Sequoiadendron giganteum. The sequence continues at coordinate 645,892,468 of CM021107.1, read as the reverse complement.
TGATTCTCTCGAACATTTCTCTACTTCTAGTCAGGCGTCCATAGCCTCGATAGAGTTGTTCATATCCTCCTGAAAGTTGAATTCTCTTTCTTTTGATTTTCATTTTATTTTCGTTTCTTTCTTTCCTTTTCTCTTCTTTCTTTTCATTTCAACCCGCAAGTAGTGAAACTTTCACTCAGGGCTGAGAATCACAATGGCACTGAAGAAAAATCTAGTTTTTTCACTTAACCCAACTTTGCAAAGGAGCCTATGATAACCTCTAGATTCTTAAAGTGTGAAAAAGGTATAATATTCTACAATACATCAGAATTAGATCAATCAATGACCTATCCACTTTGAGTCAAACATCTAAGACCCTCACCATCCACTCTAATAACTTGATTAAATTTTATAGAAGAAATACTCAGAACAACCCCAGGCAATAAAAAGATGGTTGTGCGTACAAATGTGCCCAACTAAAAGTAGAGGGACCCCAAATAAAGCAGAAAAGAAAAAGAAGGCAAAAAAAAATGCCTACACTAACCAAACTAGGAAAGAAAAATCAAACAACAAGGGAACGAAAAGAAAAATAAACTAGAACAAGCCAACTAACCTAACGATTCAAGCAAGAAAGTAGAGTTATCTACACCAATCTACAGTACTCAAAAACAACTATGTACAAAGATATTTACAAAGGAACTCACTCAAGCAAGGAAAACCAAAATTTATGCCCATTGGATTTCATAATGAAAGCACAAGTGAACCACCAAAAAGATGATGCAAGAGAGGAAAGAGGATTCCCCAAATAGGCTCCTAGGATTTTTCACCTAGGAGCTTGGATGGAAGAATGAGTGTCTTTCCACTTAATGAAATTCTTTTGGTGAGTTCATAAAATGGAGTTAGGGGCTTAAAGTGATGTGTGTGGAATGCCCTAAATTTTGGAAATGGAAGATAGAAACTAATTATTAATGTAAAATCAAGAAATGCAACTATGCTAGAAAACACACTATGATATGCAAATGAACTTATAAATGTAAACAAACTGTAACAAAAATGAAGGGAAAGGAATATTTTTACCTAGAGGCTGAAGAAGGATGTCAGAAAGGTTTGGAATCCTAAAGAATCTGATGTAGAGGTACACTAGGACATTTATGCCATTCTGAGCGACCTAGTCCTTTTTCTGTGAAAATCTATTGGAACCTGTTTCTTCAAAAATGGTACTCAGATCTATAGAAAAACCTAAAATGAATGTATCGTGGAACTAGGTCATCACTAATAGTGACCTAGTCCCTTTCAGCCTTTTGGGAAGTCTGAAAGTGGAATCTGGAGGTCTTGGTCTACACTTTCTACTTCTTGAGGTACCCGGATCTGAAGCTTTGATTCTCGACCTGTAGGTGTCTTTTTGTGTAGATTCTTAACCTAACCAACAAGGAGGTTCCTCCAAAAAATCTTCAATCCACTCTTGAATGGTTTCCAAGCTTCCAAGATACCTAAATCGATAAACACAAAAAGAAGGAAGAAGAAATGTTGATTGTTAAAGTATGGGGGCTTGCCTTGGTCAAGCCCCTTTTAGATAATCAAATAAAATAAAGAGATAAAGTAATGAAACATGAAATTATGGAGCTAATACCTTGCCATGATGAATGATATTGAGTTGCGGCAAAGATTCATCCCTTGAATGCCTTGGAGAGATGTCCTGATGACTTAGTATGTAGAAACCCTTGCTTGCTTGAGAAAAGTAGTGGGTGAGTGCTTGAGAAGATGAATGATGTTGTTAGAATGAATTATTAGGGTTAGAATGAGAGGAAAAACCCTTATTTATACAAGTTATACCCTAATTTTCTCGAAATAACACTACACAGGCCAACCTTAGGGTTTTAGAGACAAAATCCTGAAAGAATATTAGCTTAATTTTAAATTTTAAGTGACATGGGACTAGGTCACCCAAGGTAGCGACCTAGTCCACCTAGGCATTTTTGATTTATTTTCGGGGATTAAGAAGTGATTAATGTTGCTTGTTGGGATTGTCTCACAAAACAAACTGAAGTAAGGAATGTAAGAGTATTAAGGGGTCATTATGCCATAAGAAAGGGTTGATTTAGTGATGACAAGCCTAGGAAAGTATGAAATTTTTTTACAACACCTTACAAAACTTTGGCACAAGGATTGGAAAAGGGGTAAAAAGAGATCCAAAATCCATAGGCAAGGGTCCAAATAAGTGAAAAGTGTCAAAGGCTACACTTTTTGGTGACACATTTAGCCCCCACTTTAGTGAGAGAATGAACTTGCTTCAAACTAATACTAAAGTAGTCAAATGGAGATGATGGAGAATGGGAAAGAAGAAGAAGGCATTCAAGACCCCAATATTTGAGATCCTAAGTCAAAAATACGTTAGTGCAAGAAGACACATTCAAGGGTGAATGATATGCAGTAGAACAAGATACATGATCATGCAACAACAAGGACTAGAGGGGAGAGAAATGAAATGAAAAAGATGCACTCACTCTGGGGCCACAAAACATTAGGTTGTCTGTAGGGTGAGTTGTCCCAAAGAAGGTGAGAAACATACACATGGATGGTATGTACTCATACACACAAAGGTGGCTATGGGAAAATTCATGTTGTTGGTTGGGCTTCCCACTTAACCATACTAAAGTTATACCTCGTGATAACTTTGATAAGGCACCACAAAAGAGAATGATTTTAAAATTATGTACGAAATATTCAAAGGGATTTTACTTTTGTTTATGCAAGGTCTCAATATTAAGGAACATCATGTGCAATGTCACCAAGAGAGGAAAAGATGCAAAAGGACTCATCTTGTATGAAAAAGAGGAAAAATGAAAATGTCTCATCCTGAACAACATTGTACCTAATGTTTTCAAGAGAAGGAATCACAAGAAAAATAAAATTGCACAATGAGATGTGAGTGGTGTTGTATGCTCCCACTTTAAAGGAATTATGGAACACCGTACTGTGAGAAATTGATTTAAAGTAGAAGAAGAGGAAGAGGACATGAGAGCTTGCTTGGAAAGCCCTATATCGAGTCATATGTTTCTGATAAGCTACGTCATGAAGAAGGGTAGTATGTCACATGTGAGTCAACTTAAGAAATTTTGTCCACATCCCAACCTTGCTCTTATATGTTCATGAAAGGTTAACGACTAGTCAAAAGAGACAACGACAAGTGACAAACAATGGAAAAAGGCTAACTAAAACCTTGCCCCAACTTAGTGCAAGACAAGAGTGAGCCGAAAGGATTGAGGAGATGTAAGGTAGAGTGAAAATTAGTATCAATTAGAGGAATGAGGTTCCTCCACACAAGGAAGGACATCAAAATCCTTAAGATGTTAGATTTTTCTACTCAAGGCCTTACACTCATTAGTGTGGTGACCATGAACTCGGTGGTAGGCAAAAAAGGAATGATTATGGTAACATTTCTTTCGAGTACGAGGAGGAAGGGAGATCAAGCAATTTTGGAGGACTCTCAACAAGATACCCTCTTGATCGAGGGGAGAAGGTGTTCCTTTGGTTTGTAACAAAGAAGTGGCTTGCTTAGTATAGGAAGTCATACTTACACAAGGCGCTATAGATTGTGAGATTTTGTACACTCCTTTGGAGGAGTGTGTAAAATATGAATTAGTAGTGTGTTGTGAGATGACATTAAGAAAAGGTTTCCTTGTTTGGTGTGGTTGGTGAAAAGGATCACTAGATAAGGTTGGTTTAGAAGAATTTTTCAAGATGGTGTTGATGTTGGAGAAAGGTTTAATGATTTCGATGAAACGACAAAATCCAAGACCATGATGTATTGTTTACATGATAAGATCGATAGGGTTAGAGATACCTTGTTCGTGAGCACCAGATCATTTTCCACTATAGCCAAGTTGTTTCATGAGATCATAACCTTTTCCATAGAGATTTTTCAGCACTTTTGGATCAAGTGAGGGTTCATTGTTGGCTTCTTTGTCTAAATTAGTTGAGGTGAATGCTTTTGAAGGATATATTGAGTCTTGTGTTTCCCTTTATAGAGTCTTTGATTGTGATCTTCGATTCTCCTAGTAAAGTAGGTGTGAAGTCTAAGGAACCCCAATCATCATCGAAGGACTTTAATTGTATGGGTTCCATTGGTTTGGTTGGTGTTGAAGTGGTGGAGAGTTTGGATTTGTTTTTTTCAATTTGTAAGACACTATAAGGCTCAAGATCAACATCGAGTGTGTACACTTTGTTTTTGTAAATGTACTTCATCTTATGATGAAGAGTGGAAGGCACCCCATTCATAGCATGAATCCATGTCCTGCCTAAAATGAGGTTATATGAAATATTATTGGGTATAACATGGATCTATGTGTCTAATGTGGCCATTCCAACTGTGAGAGGCAAAGTGATCACACTGAGCGAATTTTTCCCTACATTGTCAAATCCACTGATAGACAAGGAGGTAGGTTGAATGGTTGATTTATCGATATGGAGCCTATCCAAGAGATTGACACTACACACATTTACAATGGAGCCATTTTCAAAAAGGGTTCGCTTGATCCCTATGTGTTTGTATTGAGATATGATTATAAGAGCGTCAGTTTTTTTTGCACATCCAAAGGAGGGATTTCACTTTGGTGGAAAACAATGTCAGCATTCAAGCCTTGAATCATAGTTGTAATGTCATTTGATTGCACATTAGAATGGATAGGAATTTGTTGTAAGGAATGTTGCATCATGTTGTTATAGTGAGGGGAAGCTTGGATAAGGTCCCATAAATATATTTTAGTAGGAGTATTCCTTAGCTAGTCAACAAGGTCATACTCCCTAATGAGTGAATTTAGGTGAGGGGCAGTAGGAAGAATGGGAGGATTAGGTAAAGGTGAGGATGTTGAGGTTGGTTGGGGTGGGTGCAAATTTTTTCTTGTGTAATGTGTATGAGCAACGGTATTATGAATCAGTTTTTGCAACACAGTATGCTTAGGTGGGTGGAGGGTAAATTCAGGTTGAGGTTTTTTTGAAGGGGGATAGAGGATTAGTTGAGGTTGAATAATATTAACATCCCTTAAAGAAGGAGAGTCTAATATAGGCTCTGAATCTTCTTGTAAGGGCATAATATTATTATTATGGGAATGATCAATGATGGGATGATTAAGAGAAGGGTTTATTTGATTGTTGAAGGTCTCATTCTCTTGTTCCATAGAACCTACCCTAGTAGGAGAGCTTGGAAGAAGTTCATCACTAGCTTCATCATACGGAGGGTATGAATTGAGAGAAGATCCACTATGGTTTTCAAATAGATTATCCAAAATTGTGGGAGCTTTAGGGAAGGGAGGATCAAGAGTCTCATGACTTGTAATAGGCATATCTTCTAACAACAACATATCCTCATTGTAGCGAGGAGGGATATAAGAAGAACAAGTTTGAGGGTCATGGTTATAGAGATTAGGTAAGGGGATGATGTTTTCATTTTTTTTTTGTTTAATGTTTTGCAAAGTGGAAGGAGGATGAGTAAGACAAGTAAGACCATCATGATCTTCAATGGTTGTGTTTTCTTTCACTAAGATACCTTCGTCACCAATGGGAGAGATATCAGGAGAAGAACAATCATGATTATCAATATTTGTATCCTTATCGGTCAAAGCTTTAGTGGATGAACTAGAAGAGATGAAATAATCAAGGGCTTCATCTAGCATGTCTAATTTATCACTACTAAAGGGCTCTCTATTGCTAAGTTTGTGAGTGGGTGCATGTGATGTTGTTAAAGTTGTGTTTTTGTTTTCTAATTAATCTGATTTAAATGATCTAGGAACTAATGCAGAAAGTGAAAATAATCTAATGCTATCCACAAGTACCATGATTGCTATTGAAAATTTAACAAAGCTATGTAAAATTATAATACAATGTAAATACATATAATTGAATGCAAGTTTTAGATTTCAAACAATGTAATTTGTTGATTATATTAGGCAATGATCTAAAAATAAAATGTTGGAAATGCAAAATTGAAAATGTATAATGCATGAAATGAGTTAATTTATGCTAGATTTAATGAAATTCATGCTAAAGAAACACAACCCAATGATACAGATAGTTAATTACACAAAATAGAAGCATAAAAATAGAGTTTTTAGCTCTGTAAAGGGTAGTTTCAAAGGCCTAAAGGGACTAGGTCACCCAGAGTGGTGACTTAGTCCTCCTAGTGATTTTTATGAGATTTTGCAAAAAAATTGGATGGATTCAGGTGGTTTTTGTATCGGGTGATGTAGACCTAACATAAAAATGATTTTTTTTGTTTTAAATGTTTTATGATGCAAAAGATGCAACTTGCATGCACTTTCACTAATGCAAAATTTAAACCCTAAAATGCAATGTAAACAATGAAAAATGAAATACAATGCAAACATAGGAAAATGAAGGAATCTAAACCAGAAAGGAAGGGTGAAAGGATGTCGGGTTCACCAAAATGATGATGCAAGAGAGGAAAGAGGATTCCCTAAATAGCCTCCAAGGGTTTTTCACCTAGGAGCTTGGATGGAAGAAGGACTCTCTTTCCACTTAATGATATGATTTTGGCGAGTTCATTCAAAGGGAGTTAGGGGATTAAAGTGATGTGTGTGGAATGCCATAAATGATAGAATAGGAAGATAGAAATTAACTATTAATGTAAAATCTAGAAATGCAACTATGTTGGAAGACACACTATTATATGCAAATGAACTAAGAAATGTAAAAAAACTGTAACAAAAATGAAGGGAAAGGAAGATGTGCACCTAGAGGTTGAAGGAGGATGTCAGGAAGGTCTATAATTTTGAAGAATTTGATGCAGAGGTCCACTAGGATGTTTACACCATTCTAGGCGACCTAGTCCTCTTTTTGTGAAAATCTGTCAGAACCTGTTTCTGCCAAAAGGGTACTCAGATGTAAAAAAATTCATAAAATGCATGTATTGTGGGACTAGGTCACCCCTAATGGTGACCTAGTCCCTTTCAACCTTTTGGGAAGTCTGAAAGTGGAATATGGAGGTCTCAGTTTGCACTTTCTGCTTCTTCAGGTACCCGAATCTAAAACTTTGATTCTTGACCTATAGGTGTCTTTTTGTGTAGATTATTAACCTAACCAGAAAGGAGGTACCTCCAACAAGTCTTCAATCCACTCTTGAATGGTTTCCAAGCTTCCAAGATACCTAAATATGCAAACACACAAAGAAGGAAGAAGAAATGTTCATTGTTAGTGTATGGGGGCTTGCCTTGGTCAAGCCCCTTTTAGCTAATCAAATCAAATGAAGAGATAAAGTAATGAAACATGAAATTATGGATCGAATACCTCACTATGATGAAAGATCTTGAGTTCTAGAAAATATTCAACCCTTGAATGCCTTGGAGAGATGTCCTAATGACTTAGTATGTAGAAACCCTTACTTGCTTGAGAAGATAAATGATATTGTTAGAATGAATTATTAGGGTTAGAATGAGAGGAAAAAACCTTATGTGTACAATTTATGCCCTAATTTCCCTAAAATAACACAACATAGGTTAACCTTAGGGATCTAGAGACAAAATCCTGAAAGAATATTAAGCTAATTTTAAATTTTAAGCCACATGGGACTAGGTCACCCAAGGTGGCGACCTAGTCCACCTAGGCATTTTTGATTGCTTGTCAGGGATTAAGAAATGATTAATGTTTCTTTTCGAGATTGTCTCACAAAACACATTGAAGTAAGGCATGCAAGAGTATTAAGGGGTCATTATGCTATAAGAAAGGGTTGATTTAGTGATGAGAAGCCTAGGAAAGTATGAAAATGTTTTACAGCGTGCCTTACAACACTTTGGCACAAGGCTTGGAAAAGGGGTAAAAAGAGATCCAAAATCCATAGGCAAGGGTCCAAATGAGTGAAAAGTGTCAAAGGCTACACTTTTTGGTGACACAACAAGGAGTAGGGTAATTGTTACAGTTCTAAGCCATGCAAATTCATCCTTATGTTCAGAAAAAGGTTTCAAGTTGCAGCATTCAAATTCAATAACATATATAGGAAGAATAAGCAATTGAGGTGATTCATTAAACCCATGGTCAATCCATATATAGATTTGTCTCCCCTCATTCCCATAATCAAAGTGATAAATGTAGCTCTGAGTATTCATAGGAGCAAGGAAAGATAGAACCTGGATGTCATCATGCGAGGGTAGTTGTATTTTTCGCTTTGGAACGTGCATTACACCATTGGTCATTGCATTGGTAGCCTCTGGTGGGATCAATGGATGATGTAGCATTGCACTTGCATTACAAATCTACAGATCATAATCGAATTGATTAGGTAGTACACAATGTGAAGAAAAAATTTCAAATATAAGGAACCTTGTACTTGATCTTAGGCTTAATTAAGGCTAGGAGAATGAGGCAACAAACATCACTTCCAAGCTACTAGTGGGACCCATAGCCTCTATTTTTTGTGCTTCAAGGAGATACACTTCATCTCATTGATCTTCCATAGTCTAGGACTTTGCTTGATTGTTGTCCTAAAAGGGTAGTACGTTGTCCCATTTCAGTTCCCTTGTGTTGATCTGAATTTGTATATAGTTCATGTCATAAAAGTATGACATCCATGAATTGTTCATGCTACAGTTGTTAGAAAGCATAAGAGGGTCAGCAATGGATAAGGAGGAAAGACTTCCAGTCATAGCTTGTAGTTGGTTAGGCATATCAACTTCGTGGGAAACTACCAAGACATCCTAACCTTGGTCCCCTTCTTCCATTTGTAGTTCATGTGGTTCGTCGGGTTTTTCACTCATTTCCTCTTGCTCGTTGTCATTGTAGATGGAAAAGGAGTTCCTTTCCCAATCCAGGAGCTCTAATGTTCCACCATCTAGAGGGTCAAGTAGTATGTCCTCATAGCTACCTTCCTCTAAAATTTACTCCTCCTCAGTGTCACTGTACCTCTATGGCACAGTTCCAAGTGGGAAGAAATTAGCAAGAAACACTATCCCATCAAGGGGATCAATGTATGATGAGAATTCCACCTTTGAAAGTCCCCCATAAATCCTATCATCCATCGAGTAAAAATTATCTACAAGAGGGAAAGACTCTCGATGATCATCAAACAACACTCCCACTCCCACTTGATCTGATTCATCATTCAGAGGCTTGGGACTATGTTGTTCTTCTTCCATTTTTGTTCCAACATCTTCTTGGGAGTTGCTTTCAGCTAAGTTGTCACTTAGTTCTAGCTCATGGACTTCTAATTCACTCCTTGAAGAATTAGTGGAAGTCAATGAACTTGGTTGGTCCACTTTCTCTTTGACTTGCTTAATGGCCTCTTGACATAACTCGCACGTGAATTATGAGTGTGCCAAATCATCGAGCCTACACCATCTGGGCAGCAACATCACTTCCAAATCCACTTGGTGTCTTAGCTCCAACCAATCCCTCATGAGCCTTGAAACAAGCTCATTATATCTTTCCACCACAAGATCCTCATCATCACTTAGGAAGGAAGTTTGAGAGTAGACAGTCACAACCTATGGTTGTTCCCACTCCAAATATTCTTTTTCAGATGTCTGATCACTTTGATTCATGAAGGAAAGGTCCTCTAATCTTATTTTACTTATGCTTTCATCATCACTTTCTGCTACCCCAAGGCTTTCAGCCTCTTCTTTTTTTTTTCCTCCAACATTTACATTGGCTGCCCCAGCAGATATTGTTACACATTTTGCTAATTCATCTTCGGTGTTGTAGAGCCTTTCAACTATTAGCTTCTCTTCTTCCTGAGTGGAGGATTTTTCTTCACCTTTGGGAAAAAGGTTTTAAAATTCCTCTCCGATTGATCTTTCATGAAGGCTTCTTGATGTCCCAAGGAGTTCAACTCTTTCCTTTTGATTTTCAATGTCTGTGTCTTCCATCCCAACACTTGCTTCTACAAAATTTCTTAATTCAGCTTCATTGTGTTGTCTTCCAAACGTTGACTACTCCCCTGCCTTAGTGGATGACTCCTCTTTATTGAGAGTTGGTTGTTCTAACTTGTCCAAATAGCTCCTAGCTTGGGGAATTACGTTTGCACATGATGGAAAAGTAAATTATGAATGAGGCACATTATGGAATCTGCACCAACTAGACATCGATACCTCCTCTAGTCTTAGTCCATCCTTGCTACCCAAGTGTTCTTGGATAAACTCTTTGAAGGCCTTGGCTGCCATGTCAATCAATTTTTCTTCTGGATATGATAGAGCTATGGGTTGGTATATTTCCCAAAAGGAAATTTCTTCCTGCAAGACCATCTCAATTTTACCAAAGAAAGTTAGGAATTCCATATCATTATGTCTATGAGTATCATGGATCTTGCACTTGTTTACCAATGCAAGGTGTTGCAATGGCCTCCTCAATCTCCTATTTAAATCTTCTTGTAGCTAAGTGATGTTGACTTGAAGTTGCTGCTCCATCTCAGCTTAGATGTTGCCTTGTCTTCAAATTTATGATTTTAAAATTCCAACGTATGGTGAGATCTTATCTTAGATTTTACTTGAATGTGCTTCTCAACTTCCAAATTTCAGCTTTGAAGCCTCAAGCTCAAGAATGCCCTAAATCTAGTGTCAGTTCAGTTGATGGCCATTAGGAGGAGAAGGGCATGGATTGATAGGAGCAATGTATTTGTTCTACCCTCCCTCTAGCGTGAGTTTTGTTGATGGGTTTTTTTGCACCTTCTCAACACAAGAACTACATAAGTGCAATGCCTCTCTTGAAAGGTAGAAATCTGCAAACAAGTTCCAGATCACTACCCCAAGGTCTCTTAGGTGTTAGGTCATGACAATGCTTGGAATAGTTCATTTGGTTGATGTGTTGTGTTGGTAATCACATAGTAGCCTTTGTGGTTTACAAAGCATGGGAAGTTGGGTCTGCAAAAAGAGTTTCAAAGTGTTGGAAGTGAATGAATAGTGGCGGCTCACTCAAAATAGCAAGCTAAAACTCACCATGTTCATCAAATGTAGTATTGTTGTGATACTTGGAATCCTACTCTAACAAAGGACTAAAAGAAATAGCAAAAGGGATAAAGGGTTAATAGAATTTGTTCTAAATCTAAGCTATGAATGAACAGTAATAATGGAAGTTGCTATAGTAGATGGACTGCCATAACTAAGTTTTGCTTGACCAAGAGAAACCTACAACTACACAAAACTAGTGCAATCTTCTAAGGTCTATAGATTCTCAGATTGTGCATTCACCTCATGAACATACAATTGAACTAAGTTGCAAAAATGAATTAAACAAGCCTAGGCTAACTTTGCACAGTAGTTTGTCATCAACCAATGCCAAAAGTATGGGATAGAAGTCCATCAAATACCATAACAACAAACACCCTTATCATAGCCATTCAAGAAACTGCAAGCTAAATCTAACATGGAGGTTGAATCATGAATGCATAATGAAAAAACTCAAAAGAAAAACCCAAATTCATGCAATGCTTCTTTCTATTGCTGCAAAATGCATTTTACATCAATTCCCCAACCAATTACAAATGAGGAGCAAGCCCCTATTTATAGTTTTCCAAAAGTGAAATGAATGGCTAGGATTAATTTACAATGTGTGGCCCAGATTTGTTACAAGTTAGGGTTTCACCTATGCCCAATATATGGCAATATAAAATATAGTTTTGTCTATTTCCCTATTTTTTCATCTAGTGATCCTTGCATTGTAGCAGTTTTCACCTGTAGTTGTTTTCTGAGTTGTGGCTAAAAACTTGTAAAGTTTTCCTTTTTTTGATGTGTTTGCAACATCCTTTCAGCCAATCAAGTGCATTCTCTTGTTGATTTGTGTTACTGAGAATCACACATGTTTCTCCTGATCCCAAGTGGATATCTTCTAGTAGATCATGATCATTTCATGAAAGATAAAACAAATCCCTCTTGCTTCCTTTCAAGACCCCTCTTTGTAGTTTTGTCACTGAATTCCTTGGCATAGGCCTTCTTCTAATGCTAGTTCTATTGATGGGTGCTAGGAGGAGAGGTGAGCATAAAATGAATGGTGACCAAAGCAATGTGTTATTTCCTTGTTCATCTTTCTCAATGGGACTTCCTGATGGACCCACAACAGGTTCCATAAATCCTACAAGAAAAAGATGTAATAAGTGTTTTTGCATATAATGAGGCAAACATCAATCAGATCCTACAGATCCAAGGTTAGATCCAATCATTCATCATCATTTAGCATTTGGATCTCATTTGGACCATAAACATAAATGCGGGTTTAGGGGTGCGGATCTCCTTGGGGTGAAATCTATCAAGATAAAAGAAGTGAGAAAATGACATTGGGGCGACGAAAACCCATAGGAAGCCACCCGAAAAAAATAGTCAATAGTCAGCAACCCATAGACAGTAGTCCGTAGCGAAACCTCCACAAAGTCACAAAACTTAGTAAATTTGAGATTTTCAATTTTAGCATGTGGGAAAAGAGGTAGAAAGAGTGTCTAGACACAATTCCTTAAGATTTGACTCATTTTGAAAAATGCAAAAAATTGGGATACGAAAGCTGGAAGGTCTAGTGTCATTAGCTATAGTATTTCAAAAATAGTCTTCCGCAGACAAAAACTGATAGATGGAATTCCACATATGGAAACCCACAGCCAACAACCCACACACAGAAACCCGTAGCGAAATTTCTACAACATCTAAACACTGGACGAATTTGACTCAAACTTCTTTGGGCATGTGGAAATATTCATTTAATGGGCACTAGATGTTGAAAACTTGAAGTTTGCACCCTTTTTTAAATGCGAAGATTTGGAATGTGGAAGCAAAGGGTCCAAATCTGATAGCAACAACATTCTGGACACAACAACCCCCAAACAACAGCCCGTAGACACCAACCTGTAGCCGAAAATCCATAGAAAAATTTGCGCAACTTCTTAAAACTTAATGAAACCTTGGAAATTCACTTAGGCATCACAAAAGCATCCCAAATTCATAGGAAAATTTTCCCCAAAGTAAAAAATGAAGGAAAAATCAAACCAAGTGAGAAGGGACCAAGCCAACAGGAGCAAGGAAAAAAGTGAAAAAGGGGGTTCTCGAATAGAATACATCCATCATCAAATGGAATGGAAGTAGGGAAATGTGAAATGTCAAGGGTGGAAGGATACTTAGATTTAAGTATTTAGTTAGCGGCATTTGAGGGATGGGTATGTGCAGGATCATGATAGGCCAAAAAGTGGCGATATGTAAGTGATATGATAGCCCATGTGGCTGACGACTTTTTTTTAATCCAAAATTGATGAAAGGAAAAGGGTTTTTAAAAGAGATTCTCAACTTTCCACCAATATAATTTATAATTTACTATGAATTTAATAAATTATTATTATTCATTTTCTATTTGAATTATGACTAAAGTCCTGATTGATAAGTTGATTGAAAAACATTTGTAGCTTTCAAACGGTATCACATTTTTTGAATCTGAAACATGTGTCACATTCTATGCTTCACATACTATAGGATTAAAAAAAAATTTGAATTTCATGAATTTTTTACCAAGTTAAGGTAGTTAGACATATAAATTTTTTATATTTTTAAAAACTTGTAATAAAAAAATCATAATTAATTTTACTTGGAAAAAAATTATAAAAAAATATGCATCACATCAGGACATGAGTCCTCTACTTATATCTACAATATTATAAAAAAATATTATCATTTTATTGTGTTTAGGGTGGTTAGACAGACACATACTTCTTATTTTTTTCCCTAAAATTTAAGTACTGCTACTTTGAAATTTCAAATTTTCACCAAATAGATTTTTTTATTTTTTAAATAAACCTAGTAGTTTAGAAACTACATTTAATTTTCTACAGATTCTATTCTTACATATTTTTGAAATAATATAGATAACTTATTCAATTTTTTACGTCAAGTTGCCTAACTCTGATTTTTCTGAATTTTATTGCCACTTAAGGGCCTATTTTTTCCATGATGATATTGCACATACCCATATACCAACCCACAAGCGGAAGTCCACACTACAGGATAGGTGGGCATCCCAAACTACCAAGAGTTGTGTTGAAGTTCTTAACTCTCTAGGACATGCGAAAGAGAGATATCGAGCTGCTGTCAAATGTTTTCCATTGAGAAACTACCCCAAAGGAACAACGGTCTATAGGAAATGGTTCACATAGGCAAGCTCGGAACGAGCCTAATAACTTAAGTTATGCATTAACGACTCTCAAAATTTGGTGAAGGGAGATACCTTCTACAGAACCAACCATGTGGGCTAGCATGAAAATTCTACCATTAAAAGAAATGACAACGAAGGAGGGGCCATTTGTATACAGCCACCCATAGAGGTCGGTCTTCACGTAGCCTTGAATTAGTCATTTTGACATGGCGTACTCCTAAAGATGGGACAAAAATGAAAGGACCAGAGTCTACAATGCGGGTAGACGAAACAACCTCACTGTTAAAGGACAGTGAGCCACAAGAAACAGCCCACATGGGTGCTTGGACTTATCAAATTTTTGGGTGATGGATTTAGTCCACTCACCGGAAAAGATGAATGCGGATTTCATGTCGTGGGGAGTCATGAGGACTTGGTCATTGAATGATGGTGAAACAACAATAGCAGTCCGCTAAGGGAGAACTGCAAACGCAGGTCCACTAAGCTCAATGGACGCTTGGGAAAAGGCTAAGAGAAACCCATAGGAGCATTCTCACAAAATAAAAAAAGTCATAGAAAATTTCAAGGTGGTGAATTTGGCCAAGGGGATTTCATCATTTTAAGGCATGTCACCAACTTAGGCTTCAAGGACAAGGGCATGTAAAGTGAGGTGGGAGAAAAACAACCCGTTGGGAGAAAAAATGACCCATCGGGAGTGAAAAGAGGGGGTCTCTTCCTTTGGTAGGGTGTTTGTGAAAAATATGCACAACATATTTTGTACCCAAACACGTTGAGTCACTCTGAGCTACATTGGACCAACGATTTTCCTTAAGAGTCCAAACTACAAAAAAGGCAGCAATCTTTGATGGGATATTACACGAAAACCATGATGCTTACAAAATTTTTATCAAAGGCTATGGGATTGTGTTGGGACCTTCTTCGACAACCTCTCTCGGTGTTTTCTATCTTGGAGGATTTTTACCGTGGTGATGAGTTTTTAGTTGAGGAAAAAATTGTCAAATGCAAGCAGTGTAAAGTTGCAAAGTGGTGCAACTTTTTCTTTGCAACTCATATGAATTAATGGACTATTCCAATAGGTCCGAATGGGTACATTTATTATTTGTATGGTCCTCTTTTTCATTGAAATATGTCAAATCACTTTGTGCTACATTTGACCAATGACTTCCCTCAAGAGTCCAAAGTGCTAAAAGGTAGCAATCTTTGACATGCTATTACCTAGAAACTATGATGCTTACAAAATCTTTGTTTGAGGCTATGGGATCATGTCGGGACCCTCTACAATAACCTCTCTTGGTTTTTTCTATCTCGGAGGCATTTTCTTATGGTAACGAGTTTTTAGTTGAGGAAAAAGTTGTCAGATGCAAGTAGTGTAAAGTTGCAAACCAGTGCAACTTTTGTTCTACAAATTGTACAACCAAACAGATTGTTCCAAAATGTCCAAATGGATACTTTTGCATTATGCATGGTCCTCTTTTGCACCCAAACATGCTAAATCACTTTGAGTTACATTGGACCAATGATTTCCCTTAAGAGTCCAAAGTGCTAAAAGGCTTACCAATTTTTGAAAGGCTATTTCTCACAAACCATGATGCTTAGAAACTCTTTGTCTAAGACTATGGGATCATGTTGCGACCCTCTACAATAACCTCTCTTGGTTTTTCTCTCTCGGAGGTCTTTTCCCATGGTGATGAGTTTTTAGTTGAGGAAAAAGTTGTCAAATATAAGCAATGTAAAGTTGCAAAGTGGTGCAACTTTCGTTCTGCAACTCGTACAACCAAACAGATTGTTCCAACACATCCAAATGGGTACATTTACACTAGGCATGGTCCTATTTTGCACCTAAACATGATGAACCACTCCAAGCTACATTGGACTGGTGATTTCCCTTAAGAGTCCAGAATGCTAAAAGTACTCAATTTTTGAAGGGCTATTTCTCAAAAATCATGATGCTTACAAAATATCCATCTAAGGCTATGTGATCGTGTTGGGACCCTCTACAATAACCTCTCTTTGTTTTGTCTATCTCAGAGCTTTTTTCCTGTGGTGACGAGTTTTCTTTTGAGGTAAAAGTTGTCAGACGCAAGAAATGTAAAGTTGCAAAGTGGTGCAACTTTTGTTATTCAACTCGTACAACCAAATAGACTATTCCAACACATCTGGATGGGTACGTTTACACTAGGCATGGTCCTATTTTTCACCCACACATGTTGCACCACTCTAAGCTACATTGCACCAACAATTTCCATTAAGAGTCCAAAGTGCTAAAAGACAACAATCTTTGACGAGCTATTACTCAAAAATCATGTCACCTAGAAACAATCTATCCGATTCTATGAGATCACGTAGGGCCCCTCTACAATAATCTCTCTTATTTTTTATATATCTAAGGTGTTTTCCTGTGGTGTAGAGTTTTTCAATTGATGGAAAAAGGGTCAAATGAATGTGATGTAAATGTGCAAAGGGGTTTAGGATTCATTTTGTTCCTTGTGCGTAAGTGAAAAAGTGATTCATATACTCAAATACACTTAAGTCATGAACTACACACATGAATACAAAGTATATGCATGAAAACATGTAGATCGTAAAGTATACATTGGAATACTCATAAGTGAAAAATTATACACTTAAGTTGTTTATAGGAGTGGATTTTCACCCCTTAGGAAAATTCCCCTTTTACACATTTTCACTTAAGAAAACCAAATCCGAAGATGAAATTCCACACAAGCACATTGCCTTCATTCCACTTCACATTTGTTTTGAGAGTCAAGAGAGGAATAACTATCAGGGACACCCATCCGATGTGCAAATGTCTGTGTGGTACACTTACGTCCCTAGAAGATTCCCACATCTAGAGCCTACATAGGTATTACACTTCCCATTGGAAGTCAAATTGTAATGCCCCCTTCGATGAATCAACCCAAATATGATCATTTTCTTCACTCTTTACTTCAAATTCACTATTCATTCCTTTATTTTTAATCTCTTCCATAATCACTAAGAAGCTTCTTCACACTCTCTTTCATTCTCAAGCACTTTTAGCAGCACTCTTTCACTCCATATCAACAACTAAATAACTCCATCAAATCAGTAGAGAAAGTGTGGAACAACACCATCACATCAGGGGCTTGAGTCCTCTCATTTTCTCCCCTATTAGCCTTGAGTGCTAATGGTGGAGGTGGTAATATTTCTACTCCTCTCCTCTACTATTTGGTTGAGTAAGCACATTTACTATTTTGTAGTTTTTTAGTGTTCTTTGCTTCATTCCTTTCTTTACCAAAACGAGGGTCTGATTGAGGCAAAACCCTATACAATCCCCCAACAACTTCTCTCTCTCTTGTGTGCAAGTGGAAGTATCTTGGAGCTAGCAAGTGAATGAAAATCTTTGTGAGATCATCCTCACTATAATTACTCTTATTTATTTTCTTTATCATATTTGTGCCTACATTATTTATGTCATAGTGTCATTTTGGCCTTTTAAATGTAGTTAGATAGGCCATTAGTCGATTTTATCAACTTCAATCTTGTCTCTTCAGTTCTCTAGTTGTATGAATGTCAACACACCTAGGAGATGCCAATGCATCGTGCTATCATCCTAGAGCCACACTTCCATCCTTGGATAGAGAGCTCTCTAAGACACAAAGTTGACCCTAAAAATTGAATCACCTAGCCCCATTTCGGGTCTTGGGTCTGTAGAGTGATTGAAGGACCTCATAGTCCTCATCATTCTCACCCCACATTTCCTAAAACTACCTTAAGCTGAGGTATGTTAGGGAAGCCTGCTGCTCTCAGCCCTCTATGACTTGGGGCCTTGGCATGGTTTGTCCCCCTCTCTAACATTTTTGGTGAACCCGACGTGAACCATTTTGGTTTCATTTTGTGACACTAAAATTTCCTTTCCTCATATCCTAGGATCATTGTAGGTGTGAGTGTTGTGAGGCTTTCCCCTTGCAACCCAACCTACAACCCCTAGTAGGCGTAATTGGAAGGTTCCAAAAGTGTTGTTTAACAAAACCTTAATTGGGTCACTACCTTATCCTCTAACCTTTAGGAGGCTCCGTGAAAGTATCATTTAGTGTATGTGATGGCCTCTCTCCTACATCAACCTATTCCCCATGTACATCCTGTGAGAATTAGTAAGGGTATAACCTTCACTTCAGAGAACCTGTTGATGGGCTTTAATAGGGAACCATTTCCTCTCTACATTCCTGCAAGGATAAATGGGAATACCGTAGAAGGTGTTCTTGTTGATCTGATGTCTCAAGTAAACATTATAATTGAGGAGATTATGTTAATAAATTTTTTGCATAAAGATGGATATGATGCACCTGTGAGTACCATCTGCATGCACGAAAATATTTTTGTACCTCCTATAGGTAGTATTATCCTATCAATCCTCATTAGACCTAAGTTCGTGAACCTTATTTTTGATATCATCCTAGGGTATGAACTCTTCAGAGTGAAGTTAGGTATCCCCCGGTTGGTAGATATGAATGTAGTTCCCTCGGTTGTGCAAAAAAATTTGAAATTTTCTCATGGATTTTCAATACATGTTTTCCATGACACTGGTTATAGACCATTGCTTGCACGTGGCAGCTACACTTTGGATTACTTTTGGCCTGCACCTATTGGTCCTCTCCTGCCCAAGAAGGACCTATTGTATTGAAAATATGAAAATTAAAAGAAAGGGTGTTCTAGGCCGAAAGTGAGATACCCTCCTTTTCATTATGTTGTTTCACATATGGATTTCTTGAAAGCTGACAATGATGCCACCAAGGCACATAGAAGAGAAGAAGAGAAGTGGTCCCAAGATCCTCCTTCTTCCTCTTCCATTGTTTAGCCTAATGCTTCATCTTGCTTTGTTCTGGTGTTGTCTGCTTCTGCCTTGCATTTGCAAGATAATCCTATGGTTCCCACTTGGCAAAGGCCCGAGCGTCTCGTATTTGAGCTTCCTATCTTACCCACAAAGCCTAGGCCCATTCGGTAGGGTAGGAAGCAAGCCCCCCATGGGGAATCCTCTATGTCTCGGCCTCTGTGGGCTCCTACTGCTCCTGCTCCTAAAGTAGTGAATGGGAAAAGGCCCACTCTCAAGGCGTTAGAGCCGATTCGCACTACTATTTATGAATCGGTCCCTCATGCACCCATTTAGGAGTTTGTCCCTCTACTAGAAACATCTATGGAGGACACTCCCATGGCTACGTAGGAGCCTTTCATTCCTTTGTAACCTCTGGCATCTAGTTCAAAGAGTCATAGAAATTGCCTTGTACATGAGTGCAAGGTTCGACGAAAGGATCTCTTGGCTGAGAAGGTTGCCTTATAGAGGAAGGAAGAGGAGATGACTGCCCCTATATCAAAACCTCCTATCGCATCCTCCTCTCTCCTCCCCTCTATTTCCATTCAAACCAGCTCTATATCACTTGTGGCTTTTTTTGCGAGTTCAAATGCACTTGAACCTAGACAGGTGCAAGTGTTCATCACTCCTTTGATGGAGCCACCTTTGTTGACATCCATTCTAAATATCTCATCTTTCTTGAAGCTTGTAGATATGACTAACACCTTGGTCGTATCTACTGCGGTTCTTTCTTCCTCCTCCTCCTCCTTTATCCTTCATGCCTCTTCTATAGGGAGTTTGCCTCCCCTAATGAAGAAGGTATAGATTGGTCCTTCTAGCAATGGAGGACATACGAGGAGCCCACCTTCATTGAAAGGTGGCCCCGAATTGGATTTTTTTTTCCTAGTGACGGAACCAGTCCTGGCCTCTTCTGAGTTTTTCACCACTCTCGAATTGCTCAGTGAACTTAGCAGTCAACCCCAGGTGCAATATTCTATGTCCATCGAGGTAAAACATGGCACTCCTATTAAGTGCATGTTTAACTCGATGGATGAACTTTCGACCTTGTCAGTGATATTCATGAAGTCGTTGACCTTAGACCCACAAGAGTTGAGTGAAGGAGACCTTGAGGGTCCCTCTTCCTTAGTATTTGTTGCAAGAGGGTCAAAATCTCATCCCCTTAACATTCCACCACTCCAAGCTCATCCTCCTTCCCCCTACGATGATCTACAATGGGAAGTTGATGACCTCTTAGTTGATCAATGTTAGGGGGAGGCCTCTTCTTTATCTTCAGATTAGATGTATATGCATTGTAATGTGTTCCCTCATAATCATGCTATGTTTTCCTGGATGACCCTCATCACCCTTGTTGGTGCTTGGATACAAGTGTGGTGTTTTTCTTGTAAACCTTCTTCTATCTGTATCATCATTCTTCCATGTTTTTTATTGAATTTCAAAAATTGGTGATGATGCAAAGCATTAGAGGAATTTAGGCTTCCTTCCATGTTGACCTGATTTTTTATTTTTACTTTTTCTTCTCATGTATTCTTCACATGGCTTGGTATAGTAGGGGGTTAATGACAATTCATTTATATACTATTATTATACTTGTATATATTTATGAGTAGATCTAACCCCAAAATATTGAAGGCTACCCCTGTGCTCTTTTTTCGTGTTCTCTTTCCTTTTTTTCTTTTCCTTTATCTTTCTCTCTTCTTTGCTTGAGTTTTCCCTCTCATGTGAGACAATGCCACCTGTACATCACTTGGATCTTTAAACAATGCATTCATTGTTAACAAATCTTTTCTTAAGAATCTTCACACACTTCTTTGTATGTATTACATTCTCAACTTGAAACCCTAACAGAACATGTTTCCTTCATCAAGGGTTTGTAAACAAAGAACTTGAGAACCTTCCTTCAAAGTGGGAACATATTTGAGCTTCCCCTCACGTGGGGGCATATTCTTCCTTTCGAATTCCTTGATGAAGTGAACATCTTTCGGAAGGATTCCTGGATGATGAATTGATTTGAGAAAGAAGGTACCAACTTTCAAATAATGCATCCCTTGAGTGGACCCTCTTTTTATGCTGGGTTCTCAAGGGACCCCTTTGAAATTTTGATCTCAAATGAATTCTATGGCCTCTAGCTTGGGGGTAGCCCAACTAGACCTATTTCATATCTTTGTGTCTAGCTTGGGGGTAGCCTAACTAGACCTCTCTTTTCAAATAGTGTGTCCCTTGAGTGGACCCCTCCTCCTTTTGAAGGGTTCCCAAGGGACCCCTTTGAAAATTTTCCAACTCTTCAATGGTCTGCATGACTGTTCACTTACTTGCCTATGTGGCCACTTCTTGACATGTTCTATTTGTGGGTAAATATGTCGCTTTATGGGTGCACTCATAAAGCCACTTTTTTACTCTATGGAGTCCACTTTTCTTGGTTTCCTTCATGTGAGAGTTCTTTGAGGCTACCTTCCTTGGAGGTCTATGGGCCTATAAGGTGCTTTTCTTGATTTCCATCATGTAAGAGTTCTTGGAGGATACCTTCTTTGCAGGTTCGTGAGCCTGTAAGGTGCTTTCATTCTTTAGCTTCATAGTTCTATAGAACTATGAAGTCCTTTGATTATCCTTCACTCTCAGGTTCGCCAGATCACAGTCTTCTTGCTCAATGGATTAGGTATATGTTTCTAACTTTACTACTTTGATCTACTTTAATAAAGTACTGATCAGTATTCGTGCTCCTTAAAGTGAAGGAAAAATGTATAGGATAAAATTTGCACCCCTTAGGAAAATTCCCCTTTTACACATTCTCACTTTAGAAAACCAAATATGAGGGTGAAATTCCACACAAGCCCACTGCCTTCAATCCAATTGGCATCTATTTTGAGCATCGACAAAGGAATAACTGTCAGGGATGCCTATGTGGTGCATAGACGTCTGCACGACATTCTTACGTCCCTAGCAGATTCCCACCTCTAGAGCCTACAAAGGTGTTACACTTCCCATTAGAAGTCAAATTTTAACACCCCATTCAATGAACCGACCCGAATATGGTTGTTTTCTTCACTCTTTGCTTAAAATTCACTATTCATTTCTTCATTTTTTATCTCTTCCACAATCACTAAGAAGCTTCTTCACACTCTCTTACATTCTCAAGCAATTTTACTAGCACTCTTGTACTCCATAGTAGCAACTACATCACTCCATCAAATCAGTAGAGCAAGTGTAGAACAAAACCATCGTAGCAGGGACTAGAGTCCTCTCATTTTATCCCCCATTAGCCTTGAGTGCTCTTGGTTGAGGTGGTAAGCTTTCTACTCCTCTCCTCTACTATTTGGTTGAGTAAGCACATTTACTGTTTTGTAGTGTTTTAGTTTTCTTTTCTTCATTCCTTTCTTTACCATACTATTTCTCTATCGTTGCAAACTTGGTTGTCTATGGAGGTGGAAACACCAAAATGAGGGTTTGACTAAGGAAGACCCCTATATAACCTCCCAACAAATTCTCTCTCTTTTGTATAGGTGGAAGTATCTTGGAGCTAGCTGGTGAACAAACATCTTTGTGAGATCATCCTCACTATCCTTACTCTTTTTTATTTGCTTTATCATATTCGTGCCTATGTTATTTTTGTCATAGTGTCATTTTGGCCTTTTGAATGTAGTTAGCTAGGTCTTTACTCAGTTTTCTCAACTTCAACCTTGTCTCTTGAGTCCTCTAGTTGTATGGACATTAGGGCACCTGAGAGATATCAGCGCATCATGCTGTCGTCTTAGAGCCACACTTTCATCCTTGGATAGAGATCTCTTTGAGACAACAAATTTGAACCTTAAAACTGATTCGCCTAGCCCCATTTTGGGTCTCAAGTTTGTAGAGTGATCAAAGGACCTCATAGTCCTCATAGTCCTCATCATTATCACCCCACATTTCCTAACACTCCCTTAAGTTGAGGTAAGTTAAAGCATCCTGCTACTCTCATTCCTCCATGACTTGGGGCCTTGACATGGTTGGTCCCCCTCTCTTACATTTTTGGTGAACCCAACGTGAACCCTTTTGGTTCCATTTTGCGACACTAAAAGTTCCTTTCCTCGTATCCTAGGATCATTGTAGGTGTGAGTGTTGTGAGGATTTCACCTTGAAACCCAACCTACAACCCCTAGTAGCTGTAATTGGAAGGTTCTGAAAATGTTGCGTAATCAAACCTTAATTGGGTCACTACCTTATCCTATAACCTTTAGGAGGCTATGTTAAAGTATCATTTAGTGTATGTGATGGCCTATCTCCTACATGAACCTATTCCCCTCGTGCATCATGTGATTAGTAGTAAGGATATAGCCTTCACTTCATAGGACCTGTCTATAGGATTTAATAGGGAACCATCTCCTCTCTACATTCGTGCGAGGATAAATGGGAATACTATAGAAAGTATTCTTGTTGATCTGACGTCTCAAGTAAATAGTATACATAAACATGGCTATGATTCACCTATGAGTACCATCTACACACACGACAAACTTTCCATACCTCCTATAGGTAGTATTGTCTTGTTAGTCCTTGTTTGACCTAAGTCCATGAACCTTATGTTTGATATCATCCTGAAGTTTGAACTCTTTAGAGTGAAGATAGGTATCCCATGGATAGTATCTATGACTACAATTCCCTTGGTTGTGCACAAATGTTTGAAATTCACTCATGGAGGTTTGCTACATGTTGTCTATGACACCAGTTATAGACCATTGCTTGCACATGGAAGCTACACTTTGGATTAATTTTGGCTTGCACCTATTGGTCCTCTCCCGCCCAAGAGGGACCTCCTATATCACACATATCAAAATTACAAGAAAGGGTTTTCTAGGTCACAAGTGAGATACCCTCCTTTTCCTTATGCTATTTCACATAGGGCTTGCTTGAGAGTTGACAGTGATGAGGCCAAGGCACATAGAAGAGAAGAAGAGAAGTGGTCTTGAGATACTCCTTCTTCCTCTTCCATTATTTATCCTGATGCTTCTTCTCACTCTATTGTGGTTTTGTCTGTTTCTGTCTCGCATTTGCAAGAGAATCCTATGGTGCCCACTTGGTGAAGGCCCAAGCATACCACGTTTGAGCTTCATGTTTAACCCATAGAGCCTAGGCCCATTCAGTATGGTAGGAAGAAAGACCCCCTTGGGGAATCCTCTATGTCCTAGCCTCCATAGCCTCCTACTACTCCTTCTCCTAAAGTAGTGAATGGGAAAAGGCCCACTGCCAAGGCATTAGAGTCGATTCCCATTGATTTTTCTCAACTGGTCCCTCCTACTCCCATTTAGGAGTTCATCCCTCCATTGGAAACAACTGTGGAGGAAAATCACATGGCTAAGCAGGAGCCTTCCATTGCTTTGCAAATTTTGACCTCTAGTTCAAAGAGTTGTAGAAACTACCTTGCGAATGCATGCAAGCACTGGAAAAAGGCTCTCTTGGCTAATTAGGCAACCTTATAGAGGAAGGAAGAGGAGATGATTGCCATTGTATCAGGACCTCTTGTCAAGTCCTCCTCTCTCCTCTCCTTTGTTTCCATTCAAACCAACTTTATATCACTTTCGTCTTCTATTGCGAGTGTAAATGCACCTGACCCTAGAAAGGTGTAGGTGTTCATTGCTCCTTCGATGGAGCCACCTTTGTTGACATCCATTCTAGATGTCCCACCTTTCTTGAAGCTCATAGATACATCTACAACATCGATTGTATCTACCATGATTCTTTCCTCCTCCTCTTCCTCTATCCTTCCTACCTTGTTTCTAGGGATTTCACTTCTCTCAACGAAGAAGAAGGTTGAGAGTGGTCCTTCCAGCAACAAAGGATGTAGGAGGAGCCCACCTTCTCTGAAAGGTGGCCCCATGCTGGCTTGTTATATCCTAGTGACATAACCAGTCTCGGCCTCTCCCAAGTTCATCATTGCTCTCGAATCGCTTGGTGAGCTTAGTGGTGAACCTCAGGCACAATCTTCTCCATCCGTTGAGGTGAAACATGGCACTCCTATTAAGTGCATGTTTAACTCAATGGATGAAGTTCCAACCTTGTTAGTGATCTTCATGAAGTTGTTGACCTTAGACCCTCAATAATTGAGTGAAGGAGACCTTGAAAATCCCTCTTCCTTAGCCCTTATTGTGGTAGGATCGCAACCTCCTCCCCTTAATATTCCACCACTGCAGAATCATCCTCTTTCCCCCTACGATGATCTAGAGTGGGAAGCTGATGACCTCTTGGTTGATTAGTGTTAGGGGGCGACCTCTTTCTCTTTAGATTAGATGTATGTGTGTTGTAATGTGTTCCCCCATAATCATGATATGTGTGTCTGGATGACCCTCATCACCCCTATTACTGCTCGGATATAGGTGTGGTGTTTGTGCTGTAAACCTTTTTCTATTTGTATCATCATTCTTCCATGTTTGTGATTGAATTTTGGAAAATTGGGGACGATGCAAAGCATTGGGGGAATTTAGGCTTCTTTCCATGTTGAACCGATTTTTTATTTTTACTTTGTCTTCTCGTGCATTCTTCACATGGCCTACTATAGTAGGGGGTTGATGACAGTTCATTTATATACTATTATTATACGTATATATATTTATGAGCAGTTATGACACTGAAATATCAGGCTACCCCTTATCTTGAGTTGTCCCACTTATACATATTTTTCTTTTCCTTTCTTTCTCTCTCCTTTGCTTGAGTTGTCCCTCTCATGTGAGATAATTCCACCTCTACATCACTTGGATTTTCAAAATATACATTTGTTGTCAGTGAATATTTTCTTAACAACCTTCACACACTTCTTTGTATGAATTGAATTCTCAACTTGAAACCCTAACAAAACATGTTTCCTTCATCAAGGGTTCGTAAAGAAAGAACTTGAGAACCTTCCTCTAAAGTGGGAAAAAAATTGAGCTTCCCCTCACGTGGGGGAAAATTATTCCTTTCAAATTCCTTGATGAATTGAACATCTTCTAGAAGGATTCTTTGATGATGAATCAATTCAAGAAAGAAGGCACAAACTTTCGAACAACACGTCCCTTGAGTGGACCCTCTTTTTACTTCGGGTTCCCAAGGGAGCCCTTTGAAATTTTTATCTCAAATGAATTCCATGGTGTCTAGCTTGGGGGCAGATTGACTAGACCTATTTCATATCTTTGTGTCTATCTTGGGGGTAGCTTGACTAGACCTCACTTTTTAAAGAGTGTGTCCCTTGAGTGGACCCCTCCTCCTTTTGAAGGGTTCCCAAGGGACCCCTTTGAAATTTTTCCAACTTGTTGATGGTTTGCATGACTATCCGCTTACTTGCAGGTGTGTTGCCACTTCCTAACATGTTCTACCTTCGGGTAAACATGTCGCTTTATGGGTGCACTCGTAAAACTTCTTTTTTACTCTCTAGAGTCCACTTTTCTTGATTTCCTTCATGTGAGAGTTCTTGGAGGATACCTTCCTTGTAGGTCTATGAGTCTATAAGGTGCTTTTCTCAGTTTCCTTCATGTGAGAGTTCTTGGAGGATACCTTCCTTGTAGGTTTGTGAGCTTGTAAGGCACTTTCGTTCTTCAACTTCATAGTTTTACGGAGCTTTGAAGTCCTTTGCATATCCTACACTCTTGGGTTTGCTAGATCATGATCTGCTTCCTCGATAGTTCAGGTATACATTTCTAACTTTAATACTTCTCTCATCTACTTTACCAAAGCACTCATTAGTATTTGTGCTCACTAAAGTGGGGGCAAAATGTATAGGGGAAAATTTTCACCCCTTAGGAAAATTCCCCTTTTACTCACTCACTTTAGAAAACCAAATCTGAAGGAGAAATTCCACACAAGCCCACTGCCTTCAATCCACTTGGCATCTATTTTGAGCGTTGATAAGGGAATAACTATCATGGATGCCCCTACAACACGTAGATGTATACATTGCACGTTGATGTCCCTAGCAGATTCCTACATCTTGAGCCTATAGAGGTGTTATAGTTCCCATTGGAAGTCAAATTGTAATGCCCCCTTCGATGAACCGACTCGAATATGCCCATTTTCTTAACTCTTTACTTCAAATTCACTATTCATTCCTTCATTTTTGATCTCTTCCACAATCACTAAGAATCTTCTTCACACTCTCTTGCATTATCAAGCAATTTTAGTAGCACTCTTGCACTCAATAGCAACAACTACATCACTCCATCAACTCACTATACCAAGTGTGGAACAAAACCATCGAAGAAGGAGCTCGAGTCCTCTCATTTTCTCCTCCATTAGCCTTGAGTGCTCATGGTGGAGGTGGTAAGTTTTCTACTCCTCTCCTCTACTATTTGGTTGAGTAAGCACATTTATTATTTTGTAGTGTTTTAGTGTTCTTTTCTTCATTCCTTTATTTACCATAATATTTCTTTATCATTGCAAACTTGGCTGTCCTTGGAGGTGGAAACACCAAAACGGGGGTCTAATTGAGGCTGACCCCTATACAGCTCCTGGCAACTTCTCTCTCTCTTGTGTGTAGGTGAATGAACATCTTTGTGAGATCATCCTCGCTATCCTCACTCTTGTTTATTTTCTTTATCATATGTGTGCCTACGTTATTTATTTCATAGTTTTATTTTGGCCTTTTGAATTTAGTTACCTAGGTCATTAGTCACTTTTCTCGAATTGAACCTTCTCTCTTTTGTTCTCTGGTTGTAAAGACGTCAGCACACCTGAGAGATGCCAGTGCATCGCGCTGTCATCCTAGAGCCATGCCTTCCGCCTTAGACAAAGAGCTCTCTGAGATATAGAGTTTACCTTGAAAACTGACTCACCTAGCCCCATTTCGGGTCTCGAGTCTACAAAGTGATCAAAGGACCTCATAGTCCTCATCATTCTCGCCCTATGTTTCCTAACACTCCCTTAAGCCAAGGTAAGTTAGGGTAGCCTGCTGCTCTCAACCCTCTGTGATTTGGGGCCTTGACGTGGTTGGTCTCCCTCTCTTACAAGTTTTAAAGTATACACTTGAATACACATAAATTATACACAATATGCATGATATTATCATTCAATAATTGCTATCAAATATAGGATTTACAAAATGCCATGTAGGCATACAAAAAATGACTGTAATACATAGTCATTTCCTTGTAGGGGAAGGAAATAGATCACGCGTTGCCTTCATAGTTAGCAAAGTCTTCCACAATAGTAGCATGTTGACGTTCTGGAGTGAAAAGCACCTGTACAAACCATAAAGGTATTATTTAAACTACATACACTAGAAAAGATTCTTATAATAAAAAATATGTATTATTCTAAACAACCTAATTGATGATGAAGTGGTAATGCAAACTATAAAAGATGCTTACAATAACAAATCTATATTATTCTAATATGTCACATACCTCTGCCAAAGGATCAGAGCTAGCTATTGTTGCAGCAGCTTCATGATCAATCATGTCAGGAACATCGCAATATACTTTGAATGAGAAATCTATATGGTCACAATATAAAAGATGTTTAGATTAAAAAATCTATATTATTCTAAACAACCTGAATGATGATAAATTGGTAATGCAAACTAGAAAATATTCCTAGAATAGAAAATCTATATTATTCTAATAAACCTAAATGATGATGAAATGGTAATGCAAACTAGAAAATACGCTTAGAATAAGAAATCTATATTATTCTAATATGTCGCATACCTCTATCAAAGGATCAAAGTTGGCTATTGTTGCACCAGCTCCATGATCAATTGTGCCAAGAAAATCACAATATACTTCTAATGAGAAATCTATATGGTCACAATAGAAAAGATGCTTAGACTAACAAATCGATATTATTCTAAACATCCTAAATAATGATGAATTGGTAATGCAAACTAGAAAAAATGAAGAGAATAGAAAATATATATTATTCTAAACAACCTAAATAATGAACCTTAGTAGATAAACAATATCAAAATGTGATGAAAAATATCATACCTGTCCCATACAACAAATGGTCTGCTACTAAGTGTGCCTAAAGGGTCATCTCTTAACTTTAGACTTTCCAATAATGCTTCATGATCAACACTACTAATTGTCCATAATTTTTTGTTTTTGGTCTAGCATGATGTCTCAATAACTTAACATTTGTTGCTATAACAATGTGTGAATACATGAGAATGGTTTTATGTTTCTCATAGTATTCAAATTTAGGTATGTTGTTCTTTCTAATCATATATGTTCGCAACCAAGTTCCAAAAACAACAATCGAACTTGTGTGATCATAAGTTTTTTATCAACATCTAAATATACTTAGAATAAAAAAATCTATATTTCATCTAAACAACCTAAATGATGATGAAATGGTAATTATATCATACTAGCTAATTAATTAAGTCACTTATTCCTTTAGTTGCTTAAGCTGAACTTAGGCACATTAATAATTGATTAATTTTTAAGTGTGCACACTAGGGTTTCCCTTTTAGGGTTTCTTGATCTCCTTCATAAGGATTGATCTCTTTGTAATAATTGATTCTCAATAATGCATTTTTACTTTAAGGTTTACAGAACATCTTCTTTGGTTCTGCATGTCTTTTTCATGTGACAGGTGATTGCATGCAGGTGATCTTGGTTTCTAACATGGTATCAAAGCTCCAGACCTGCAGCTGCCTATTTGTGATATGAAGATATGGCCTTTCAGTGAGTTTCTAGTGAAAGGGTTTCCATAGACATCTTTTCTACAAGATTTGGGGGTAGCCTATTTTTTGGGACACTTTGGGCTCAAACAGACATTGCCATCACGTTCGTAGCGCCTCAAAACCCTAGGAATGTCTATCGTTTGGTTGATTTTGGAGCAGTTGGTCCGGAAGGCAAAAAAAATTGCTAGGGAAGTCGTACAGCCTCCCCGACATGTGTTACGAGGCACACAATTGTTTTTTTAAAAATAAAAAATGAGTTTTTTTGGTTTTCGTGTGGCGCTCACAGCATAGAAGAAACCTGTTGTTGGGCGGCCATCAGCCTCCTCCGCCATCCTTTCGCTCGCCCAGTCAGCCCCCACGGGCCTTTGTAGCAGAACCGTAGTATTATTGGGGACCGAGAGCTCTACGCTCGACCCTCGGCTGCCTCAAGCACCTGTTGAGGTCCTATGGAGGACCAGGGGCTCCGCCCCAACCCCCTGCGCTTTGCCTCTGGTCACATGGGTGATCAAGGGCCCAATTTTTTTTTGGAGGGGACCAAATTTTTGCAATGACAGCCAGATGGTCATCAAATTTATGCTTGATAAGTTCTAATGTCAACATGACATCAACGGCCGTATGACCTCTTTGCCCCCTCCTAACCCTGATTTTCCTTAAAGGAGCTATTTTTTTGCTTTTTGGCATAACTTGGGCATACGGTATTGAAATCGGGCAAATGAGATATCGCCGGAAAGCTAGTTTTGAGCACTTTCCTGTGGTGTAGTTGATTTTACAATATTTTTCTATTTATTTTCATTTATTTCTATTTGAATTTAGATTTTTATTTTATGCTTTTGAGCTCGTAACTTTTTGCCACGATCTTCGATTTTCGCTATCTTTGCGACGTTCGAAAGGTATTGAGGAGCTCTATGTTATTGTCCATGCACTTTTTTCTGTATCTGTCCTAGGTTTATCGTTAATCCAGATTTGGCCCGATGGGTGTTTTGGAGATTACTTGAATGTTTTGGCAGTTGGGAGAGTGCACCTTGTATCTTTGCACTTCATTTCAGTATCACATTCATTCAATAATCGGTTGTTACTTCATAGATTCCAGGGTTGTTCCCATTTGGAGTTTTCGAGTGTTCCATGGCATTGGGTGTGCTATTTCATCATTATAATTTTGATATGGTTTCTTGTAGACAAAAGTATCTTTCCTTGCTTTCCAGATTGTGGTTCTAGTGTTACTCTATAGTGCTCTTCCAGTGCTTCTTTGTAGCATGTCATCTCATTGTAGGGGGGTTTTGTCCCACTGGGTTTTCCTTCTCTACCTCTTTCTTGCATTTGTAAATGGGTACCTAATCAGGCCTAGTTGTCAGGACCCATCCTTGCTTGCATGCATCTTCTTCTAGAGTTTTAGCTTCTTCCTAAGTTCATCTTAAGGGGGGGTGTTAGAGTAATAAGTTATTATACTTAATTAATTATATCATACTGGTTAATTAATTAAGTCACTTATTCCTTTAGTTGCTTAAGCTAAACTTAGGCACATTAATAATTGATTAATTATTAAGTGTGCACACTAGGGTTTCCTTTTTAGGATTTCTTGATATCCTTCACAAGGATTGATCTCTTTGTAATAATTGATTCTCAATTATGCATTTTTACTATGAGGTTTACAAAACATCTTCTTTGCTTCTGCATGTCTTTTGCATGTGATAGGTGATTGCATTCAGGTGATCTTGGTTTCTAACACTAATCATATATATTCGCAACCAAGTTCCGAAAACAACAATCGAACTTGTGTGATCATAATTTTTTTATCAACATATAAATATACTTAGAATCAAAAAATCTATATTTCATGTAAACAACCTAAATGATGATGAAATGGTAATGCAAACTAGAAAAGATGCTTAGAATAAAAAATCTATATTATTGTAAACAACCTAAACGATGATGAAATGGTAATGCAACCAATTTCGAGAAGTAACAAATGAACCTTAGGATACATGAACCCATCATCCTTTTTCATCAGTTGTGTTAGATTTTTATTTCCCTATACACATCGTGCCAACCAATAGTTTGATCCGTCTTCATTCCCCTATGGTGCTACAATTGCATAGACATGTCCTATTTGTACAAGATCTAAAAGATGATTGTAGTCAAGTGAACTTTCCATTACATTTTCTAATGAGGATTGTGCTATAGATAAATGGGTTAGGTACTATGGAATCCATTTATCTACCCACTCACTTGACTCACACTAATATCAATCACACTGAATACAATTCTAACAAGAAAAATCCATCTCTCGTGTCCATATGGTCCACGCACTCACATTTGAGCTTCCAAATGAATGCATATTTAAAGAATCTCTAATTGTTTGAAATTCCATCATGTCTCCCATTGTGCCCTCCTCAACCAACCAAAATAACCTACACACTTGTGAATCAAGTGTCCTTCATCATGATAGTGCATAATTATACCAATCCATAATAGATTGTGCATCATTGAATGTTTCACCACCTCTAATCTTCATTTGTTCCTTAACCAAAGCTCTCTTCACACATGCACATGTGCCATCATGCTCATCTTTTCCATACCTAGCTTCAAAAACACTCCAAATATGTGGTGCACCTCTCTCTCTATATGCATCATTCTCAACCAATAAAACATGCGAACATTCTTGAATTTCCCGTGCAGTTATTTGACCCTATCAGATTTTGAACCATTGCAATTCCTTTTTCCTAAAGAACTTTTAAAATATTTCAAAATAATGTTGTATAAACTCAGATGAATGAGATCTATCATCAATCATGTAAAAATGGTACTCCTTGATTATCTTCGTGTCCTCTTTTGTACTATCAAGGGCATGCCTATATGTTATGTGGACAAAAATAGCAATTTGAATAGAATTATAATATTGTGATTGAGCTTTATTTGTGGTTGTAATGTATATTTTTTAGCAAAATCAACTACAGATAAAATAGTTCCAATGGGGAAAGAGTCCTTACACATCCTGAATTGTCAATCAAACCACTGTGACCTATGGCTATGCCTTGCATACTTATAGAAAATATTTATCTTAAAATATAGAATAAAATCAGCAATACTTACCTATCTTGTGACCAACTCACATCTAGAACCCTCACCTCCAATCTTCAATGTGTATTTGACTGTCTCAAACTTTTTTTCTCAAAAAATTTGTTACCAAAATCATGATCGTTTCCCTCATGAAAGCATGTTAAAAACTTCGATAAACCACCACATTGAAAATACGTTTCATTTAAACAATAATTTCTACAAAATAAGAAACCATCACCTCTAATGCATAAAAGTGAATCTAACAACACCCTGGATGAGTTGGGAAGTTGCACTACATGACACTCCTACAACATTTCATCAGTATGCAGAGTAGAATGAATATGGCATAACAATTCATGATACATTGAAAACTCAACATGGTATTTACAATATGTATTACAAACACTAATAGGAACACAATAAAATGGCTTGCAAGAATCAAAATCCCTTTGTGAGATCTGTAAATTTGGATGTTCTTGACAAAATTGTTTGTACAAAATTGTTTGGCTACATTCCAAAAAATGTTTAGGATGCGATGTATGATATCGATTACCAATTGGTAACTTTAAAACATCCTTTACATTCAATGATACTCTAGAGTGATAATTCCAATATTGTTCAATTTGCATCTTTACATTATCGGTTAGCTTTTTATCAACACGTGGAAGCCTCCCACTAAAATCCCATGTATCATTTTGAAAAGCACTATTGAGTCTTCCTCTTCTTGACAGTTCTCTATTCAATGTTTTACGATTTAAGTTAAATTCATTACAAGTTTGTTTCATTAAATGAGAATTTCTAAAATCATGGCTTACTAGTGAGGTTGTGATCACCCTTCGAGCAACCCTTTTATCCTTTTCCTTACTAGTCTTTCCAATAAAGGTTAGAGCATTAAAAAGAATTTTTATAATAAGACTATTTTTTTATTTTTTTTGTAAGACGAATCTTTAATTTTTTTAATAATGGTCTCATTTTGTAAATATTAAGTAATTGCACAAAAATTTGACATTGTTTGGTTAATGTCTTATTGGAAAAGAATTCATTGAGCATTTTTCGTAGCCCACAAACGAACTGTTCATTGTGACCTTTTCCCTTCAAGATTATCAATTATGTTCTCATCTATTTCAATCAACCATTTAGGGGTTGTTTTGTAATTAGGTATTACATAAGGTTCATTTTCAACATTTTCATTTTCAAGTACTATAATGTTATTAACATTTTAATTCTCACTATTTTCAATATTTTCAACATTTTCAATAACAATTTCATTTTCAACAACATTTTCATTGTCAATAAAAATTTCATATTCAACCACATTTTCATTTTCAAAATTTTCAATAACAATTTCATTTTCAATAAAATTTTCAACAATATATTCATTCTCAATGTTGTTCACATTTTCATTTTCAATTTCCACATTTTCATTTTCAATGTTTTCATTTTCGATTTCAATATGATCAATATTTTCAATTTCTATTTCATCTTCACTTGAGTTAACATTTAATGGTTTGGAAGAAGCTTAAATTTGAATATTTTACATACCTTGTCTTCTTTTCCTATGAATTTCTCTATCTTTTGCTCTATATGGTTCAATTTGATCTGCTATAAGTTTCCTTTACATTTTCTCTTACTCCGACAGCTACTCCCCATTGCACAAAGAAAACAACAAACAAAAATGATTGGAATTCTAAAAAAAGTGTAAGAGAATCCTTGAAAAGCTTAATTTTGTCTGATGCAGACCGAAAGAACAAGAATTTCATGATAGATAGAATGTAGGGACCATTGAAATACTCAAAACAGTCCCATTTTTGTTTTTTATATAACTTACAAAATAGATATATATTTTGAAATGGATATCCATTTATAATGGATATTCGTTACCTCTAGTCTTATAAATAACAATATTTCATAATATATATTTATATTAAATATTAATATACTATGTTAAATTATTGTATATTAATATTATATATCCAAAATTAATATTAATATTATCTTAATATATAATATATATTATCTCACTCTCCTTTATCCCTCTCTCTCTCTCTCTCCCTCTCTCCCACTCTCCCTATCTCCCTCTCTTCCTCTCAATTTTTTCCCTCTCTCCCTATCTCCCACTCTCTCTCTCTCTCTCTCCCTATCCTCTCCCTCTCTTCCTCTCTCCCTTTCTCTCTCTCTCTCCCTCTCTCTCTTCCTCTCAAGTCTTTCTCTCTCTCGCTCTCTCTCTCTCCCACTCTCCCTCTCTTTCTATCTTCCTCTCAGGTCTTTCCCTCCCTCCCACTCTCCCTCTCTCCCACTCTCTCTCTACCTCACTCACTCTCTTCCTCCAAGTCTTTCCCTCTCTCCTCCTCCTCCCCCTCTCTCCCCCACTCTCCCTCTCTTCCTCTCAGGTCTTTCTATCTCTCCCACTCTCCCTCTCTTCCTCTTAGGTCTTTCCCTCTCTCCCTCTCTCCCTCTTTCCCTAAACCCTAAACCCACTCTCTCTCCCACTCTCCCTCTCTTCCACTCTCTTTCTCCCACTCCCTTAAACCCTAAACCCCGGGCTTCTCTCCTTTCTCTCCCAATACCACTCTCTCTCTCTCCCAGACTCTCTATCCTCCCCCCCTCTTCCTCCTGTCTTCCCTCTCCCCTCCTCTCCCACCTCCTCCCCCTCCTTTCCTCCCCCTCTCCATCACTCCCTCTCTCTCCCACTCCCTCTCTCTTGCACTCCCTATCTCTCAGGTCTCTCCCTCACCCCTCTCTCTTAGGTCTCTCTCTAGAACCCTACCTAGGTAACTCTCTCTCCCCCCCCTCTCTATACATCCCACCCTACCTAGATAAGTCCCTCTCACTCCAACCCCCTCTCCTCCCACTCCCTCCCTCTCCCTCTCTCTC
>CM021107.1:645766736-645856861 GCA_007115665.2 Sequoiadendron giganteum | reverse complement strand
TATCTCTCTCCCACTCCCTCTCTCCCTCTCTCCTAGGTCTCTCCCTCTCACCCTAACTAGAGAACTCTCTCTCTCTCTCTCTCTCTCTCTCTCTCTCTCTCTCTCTCTCTCTCTCTCTCTCTCTCTCTCTCTCTCTCTCTCTCTCCCTATCTTACTCCCTTGTTTTACTAAAAATGAGGATGCATCACATATACCTACATTAGCAAAAGCCTCCAAGTATCTTCGTTGGATAACTTGATTGATGGAAAAAACTCCAAGTTTCTAGAGTAGCAGTAGTAACAGTAGACATGTTTACCCTATGCCATAGTCGAGAAAACTTTCCTATCTATTGAGGTTTGCAATTATAAGGGGGGGAACCTCTTATGGGATGAATTAGAAGCTTTTTTTTCAACCTTGGATGTCAAACCTTCATCTGAAAAAGAGGAAATTTATGGGAAACACAAGAGTGAGGATAAAACAAAGGATGTGGAACCATTCCATGCTAGGAGTTTGATGTTGTTGTAGGTAGTTTCTATGAAGAAGTGAACAAAAAGAGGCAATATGAAGAATTCAGCTCTTCATTGGAAGTGTCTCAAAAAATTTAGGTTTGTGTTGATGTGTACATCAATACAAATAATTGAAAAATTATTGAGCAACACAAATTTTTCGAGAGAGTGATGCACCTGCTGCTCAATTTGATAGTATGCCTTCAAGCTTCAAAGCATTTAATTTGAGGTGCATGAGGAAGGTCTTTCTTACATGAAAATCAACAAACAAATAATGCATACTTTTCATCACCACGTGAACTGAAAACTTTCCCTTTCTATTTTAGTTCATGCAATGAGGAGGTCAGTGGTCATATTAGTGGCCTATCCTTTTGTGAGGAGAGTTCTCTTCTCTCTGTAGAAGATTTTCTCTTGGATGATGACTTGTATTTAGAAAATTTCACCCCGACTGTTGTATGTTCACTTGAGGCACCAATTTCAAATGAATTTGACACTTGCATTATATAGCTCCCCTACAATGGTAAACTTTACAGTGAAGTGATCCTTCACCTTGTAGGAATCTTGTGTAGTTTCAGATGAATTTGACACTTGCATCATATGGTTCCCCTACAATTGTAAAATTTATAGTGAAGTGATCCTTCACCTTGCAAGAATCTTGTGTAGTTACATACATGTTGGTAGTGGTTTTTGGTGGTTCCAATTGGGTGAAGTGTACAACTATGATTTGAGGGAGATCAACTCCTTCAAAAGGATCATCTTTGACAAAGGAAAATTTCCATTTTTTTCTTCTTGTTAGTTTCATGTATATATTGTTAATATCTTACTTTCCATAAAGTTCCTTTGCACACCCTACATACTCCTTAAGGGAACATATGTTTTTAGCTTTCCTACTTTTCTCCAAGTGTAGCTTGCACATGTTTTGTTCTGCTCTAAGGAGGCCCAACTATTGAATATTTTCCCTTATGACTCTACGCCCAATGGACTAATAAGGCTTCTAGATTCTATGATTAAAGTAGAAAATCATCCCATAGAAATCACCATAAATGTTGAAATTTCATGCCACCCTTAAATGACCCATCAATGACAACTAATCTAAGATATCCTACATGGGCCATCTTACATGAATCTTCCTTGAAGGGTCCCAAAATTGGCTATCCTGGTGTTTTGGGGCTTTTGATTTTTCACTTACTTGCCTTTTTGCATGTCTTGTGCATCACCCTCAATCCTCCATCTCTTTTCCTTCTTTTCATTTTCTACTAAGTGTTTTGGGTTTTTTCCATTGGCCTTACTCTTTAACTCTTACTACTTCTTCTTCATAAGCCTCTCACCCTGCTTCCTTCTCCTTGATTCCTTCTTTCAAAAATTTGATTGTGTCAAATTTTTGAAATTTCGAGAGTCGGGCTTCTCTCTTACCTCTTACCTAATTTTGGGAAGAGGTATGCCTTCCTCCTGAAGCTTGACACTTGAAATCCCTCTTTGTCTTTCAGGCATTGGGTCTTTGGCATTCCTTCTATCTTCCCCTTTCTAACCCTGGAGTCTTCAAATTTTTGAAATTTTAGGGGTCAAGCTTCTCCCTTACCTCTTACTATTTTTTGGTAAAGGTAAACTTCGGGTCTGACACCTGACATATGCTACCTCTTTTAGGCTCGACTCCCGACCTCTACTTTTTGGGGTTCAAGGTTTAGGCATCCATCTTAACTCTTACCTACTTTAGGTAAGAGGTAAGACTTCTTTTTTATTTCTAATTTTCAAATTTTTAGGATTCTAGGTTTAGGCTTCTCTCTTACCTCTTACCTACTTTAGCTAAGAGGTAAGAATTCTTTCTAATTTTCAACAAGGTGCACTATTCAAGTTTCTAGACCATTTAATGCAAAGCCAAAGGTTTCTTTCGAGCTCAACACCCTAATTTTTTGTAGAATGGCATGTTTTTGCATGACAATACTATTAAAGCCTGAACCACCTTTCTAAGTAGCCTATTTCATTTTTTGAGGCTTCAAGGACAACATTTATAATCCTCCTAAATTCTATAAATGAATTTTATGGGTTCCCATGCTCATTTATTATTATTTTTTACCATTCTCATGGATCCATGCCTTACCTCTATCCTTTCCTGCTTGAGTTTTATGATAACATCTATTGCTAGGGTATGGGTGTTGAGTGTTCCTCAATCTTCCCAGGAATAGGTTTTGAGTTATGCCTAATATATAAAGGCAAGAATTGTATTCATTCTAAGGGTTCTTCCTTTGGAGGATGTGGATATTAAATATATCCCATGCTCCCTTTGGGTTTCTTTGTTGTTTTGCTTCGCTTCCAACCATGCCTGATGTTTTTGAATTCCTTTGGCCATATTCTCAATGGTCTTGCCTCGCTATTTCCATGTGTCATCCAATCACTCATTGAAACGGGGCTTCCCTTCCTTTCTCTTTTGGCCGCGACTGCATGCCACGTCACCTCCCTCGAGTACACTTTTTAAGCAGGCCCCACAGTGGTGTTGATATGTTGAAGGCTCCTCCACGTGTCCTCAAATTAGGAATTTCATTCGCGAGAAGGATGAAATGAAGTTCGGGCCCCAACCGCATGCCACACATCCTAACTAACTCTATGGGATTGTGACACATGCTTGCTCAGGCTTTAGTTGTTTTCAAAAATTGGGACCACCACCATCATTTGTAGGGGATGCATCTGGCTCGTGGGTGACTGTGTTCATGCTTCAAAATATTTTCTATTGCAACAGTTGTGATGAGTCATTGTTGTGGACATCATTTCCCATGATCGAGAATCGTTCCTGCTATGGACCTTCAAGTGATGGAAGCCTTTGGCTATATATATTTCTCATTTTAACCAAAATCAAGTTTGAAATACCTGCAGAAGAATTAGGAAGACACTAGGCCTTTTGTTTTGTTAGATAATTGTAAAGACTCACAAACTGTGCCCTTGTAATTTGGCCTCTCTATTTCTTAACTATTTGAAAAACATTATACTATGTTGTTACTGAATAGCTTGTTTACAACTTCAATGATTTGAATAGAATGTTGAT
Source organism: Sequoiadendron giganteum (assembly GCA_007115665.2). NCBI lineage: Eukaryota > Viridiplantae > Streptophyta > Pinopsida > Cupressales > Cupressaceae > Sequoiadendron > Sequoiadendron giganteum. Next base: position 645,853,339 of record CM021107.1, on the reverse strand, counting down.
TTAGGACCATGTCTCCAATTCTTTCTTTTCAGTAAATCTCTATGAAAATTATTTTATGTTATGAAATGAATTATTTTGGTCTTTTTCTTTAATGTTTGTTAATTCAGGACATGGTAGATTTCTGAACGGGCCCTTAAATCACATCCAAAAGATAGATTTATCGTGCCTTACATCTAAGCCTCGACACATCGCCCTAGTTAGTTCTTTTATTTTTATATCCGCTTCCTTTTCCCATTCAAAACCCCAGTTATAGAAGAAGCTGAATTCTTTAAAAATTTGGAGGTCACTTAATTTAGCACAAATTCCCATAAACTAAGTTTCCCATAAGGTTGTTACCTTGTCATTTTTTGGCATCAACAGTTTCTTTTTCTAGCACGCCCAATGGGACTTGTTTAAATGAATCTTAACTCAAAGAGGGTGTATGAGGAATCGACCTATTACTAGGTCCCAAATAATGAATAATCTCTTTCTACTAGTGCCACCATTATGAACAGTACAATCCTCGACCCAATTAGTGAACGTTCCTCTTCCTCCGACCATACTACTAGCCATGTTGGCCGCTACTAATCGAAATTATGTGGCTTGGGATGTCGGAAGTCCTCTTAGAGCACCAATAGCACCTGTTGTTTGGGCCCCTATTCCGGTATCTACTCTAAAATCTATACCCAAGTTTACCGAAGATGGCACTAGAACGTTGTCTGAACATCTACAAGATGTTGCAGACGTATGCTTGGTGTATGGGGTAATAGACTAGAACATAGCACTAAGGCTGCTTGTGGCCTCTTTCAGAGGTAAAGTGTTGGATTGGTACCACATGCTACAGGCTAATACCATTGGTACCTAGGATGAACTCAGAGATCCATTTTATGAAAGATTATCAAATGATGGAGATAGGTCTTCCCAGTATCACCAACTGGAGATCATCCAGCGGGCTCTATATGAAGCAATGAATGACTTCAATGCCCGGTTCCACATAACTTGGAAAAGAATTCAAGTTGCAATTCACCCACCGCTCGACTTGGCATTCATGTTCTACCTATAGTCCATCAACGCCGACATCTCAATGATGATCCAATCACTCGACGAAAATACTCTACAAGATGCATATAACATCACAATTAAAGTAGAGAACAATCTAATTAACAATGGAAAATTTTTGCCTCAGCCCACCATGCCTATATTCCCTGACGTATCAGTTCTCACACAGGTGACATCACCTACTTCTACAACTACTCCTCCTCAATCCATGTATAGATATGCGAGCACACCACATAGCATCACTTCCAAACTTGGTTCATCAAATGATGATATAAGCGACATCAAGGAGATATTGTGGGTTATGGCCAACGAGATAACTATTATCAAGCACAACCAGGATGCTCCTTCGAAGCAGAACTATCAAAATTATCAAGGTGGAAGGTCCTCTTATCAACCGAACTAGTTCCAAGGAGGCACTCGCACAAATCCATAGGTGCAAACAACAAATCAAATAGTGTCGGTACCCACTCCATTGTAGAGCGCCAACCTAAGCTCGAGCAGAGAGCTAACATCGGGGAAAAATAATTTAGTCGATGACACCAACCCCTAGTGTTTCCCTTGTGGTGATTCACATATGCCCTCAAACTTCCCATGCGAAAATCTACAATAGAAGGTGGCAGAGTAGGGCAGCCAAGGCACAGCATCGAACCATGAGGTTTATGTATATGCCTCTCCACAAATGGAAAACGTGGTACTCACCTCTCAGATGCAAGGGATGTCTCTAGAACAAGAAAATGACATAGCTCTCGAACATGCCGTTTTCTCATGGATGGAAGGAGAAGAAGCGATGTTCACATTTGAGGCATCCACTTCGGAAACCCCACAAGTGTAATCTGATTACACCACTCACTCGAAGAGGAGATTCATGGGTGAACCATTCATCCCGCAATCAATCAATCCACAACCTAAAAGTGATTTCGACTAGAACCTCAGTACCTCCACAGTGGTCCCACAATGTCCACTATGAAGAGAAATTGTTATAACAAGAGTTAAGGAGTAGAAGCCTCCAAATACTTCACCATTCATTGTGGTGGAACATTTGAAAAAATAATTTCCTAATGTGTCCCTATGGGATATCTTACTATCTTATCTTTTCCAGAGTAGAAGACATTGCTACAGAGAGCTCTCTGGGAGGATCCAATCATTGAACCAAAGGAGCAACCACTCAAAGAAAAAGTTTTTGAACCATCACCTCTAGCTAAGGTTCTCACAAATACTACAGAGGAGACCTCTACTAACATCAAAAAAGAGAAGAAAAAACCCAATCCCTTCTTCTAAACTCTCATTATAGGGGATAAATTACTGCACAATTCTATGATCGACTCTGGTGCTAGCACCAAAATTATGCCCAAGTAGATAGTTGAGGCCTTAGGACTTAGCTATGAGCCTTTAAAGAAGGGAGTTATGCAGCTTGATGGAAATAAATTTGAGACTATAGGCCTCATCAAGGACCTCACATTGATTATGTTTGCTTGCCCTAGTATCACAATTCCATAAGACAATGTGGTCATAGATGTTCCCCCTATGTTTGGTATTTTCCTATCCCGAAAGCTTAATTCAAAAATAGGTGGATATTTATCTCTGGACTGGTCGCATTTGATCCTAAGAACCAAGCATGGAGACAAAATGAAGATAAATTATGAATCTTTGCATTCGGAACATGTGGCCAATAAAGCTAGAATTAATTTTGAGGTCACTCATACTTATTTTACTAAAGAAGAAACTTATTGCAATGACTTTCTCAAAGACGAAAAGGTAACTGGAGATTAGACTGATCCAGAGGAGGTTTTATTGAGAGAGTTCATTGATAAAGATTCCTTCGAAAAATCTCATGCCACTGGAATAGGGACTTATGTCATTTATGATGAAGACCAAGCCTTCCCAAAGGTGACAAAAGAGCCCGAAGGTGTTTCGACCACAGAGCTATGGAAAATGCACTTTGATAGTGCTAGATGCAAGGTCCGAGCAGGGGTTGGGATATGCTTGACATCCCCAAGCAATGAAAATACACTCAAGTCTTTTTGATTCTAGTTTTCTTGTTCCAACAATGAAGCAGAATATGAGGGCCTCGCAAAGTGGATGGGCATCAAACAATTGATGGTGTTTGAAGATTTCAAACTAGTCGTCAATCAAGTTCAGGTTATCAATGCAGCAAAGAATATCTATATGAGATCCTATAGACACAGAGTCTGGGACCTAATTGAGAGGTTTGGAGCTTTCAATATCCAAACTGTTCCCTGAGAACAAAATTTTGATGCAGATCGCACGGCCATAATCAGATCCCAATTCAAACCGGCCAATGACCTAATGCATAACATACACTCTGTATGAGTGATAGTCTGACTGGTGATTCCAGATAATGATTAGAGCTAGGAATTATTTCACAATGATGAACATAACACCTCATTCATCCAACAGTCGGGAGATTTTATTGACCAAATCCAACCAAAGATTGTCGAAGCCTATGAGGGGGAAATAATTCAACTAAGGTCCAACAAGCTTCCCAAAGGGTTAGTCACTCTTCAAAACCTATTTGATTGTGATGATGCTAGGAATGATAAGAGGAAGTTTTTTGTGGACAAAGGTGATTATGTGGACCTTTAGGTTAGAGATGGAAGAAAGCTCAAAGTCAGGAAGGATGTCTTGCACCATGACAAAGAAAGACTCATCGAATTTTGTGGAAAATATGAAGGGGTGGTGGCTTGGTCATATGATGACCTCAAGGGATATGATCCTGAAATCATCCAGCATACAATAGCGCTAACACTAGGGGCCAAACTAGTTCACAAAAAATAGAGGCCAGTGAATCCCAAGATTGAAGTGCTAATGGAGCAAGAGTTAACAAAGCTAATCTAGTCATGGATTATCTTCTCAATCAAGAATAGCATACGGTTATCCAACCTGGTTGTAGTCCAAAATAATAATGGAGATATAAACTTATTTATGGATTTTCAAGACCTAAATAGAGAATCCCTAAAGGATCACTATCCCATGCCTTCCATGGAGTCAATCCTATAGGCAGTGGCAAGGTCAAAAATATTTTCTCTGCTAGATGGATTCTCCCACTGTAATCAGATCCAGGTAAAGGAAGAGGACCAATATAAAATGGCATTCGCTACCAAGTGGGGAACATTCGCATATGCTAAGATGCCTTTTGGCCTCTCGAATGCAAGGGCCACCTTCCAACAGGCCATGGAAATATCTTTTAGCTAATTGATTAACAAGATTATCCTGATCTATTTGGATGATCTGATTGTTTTCTCCAAACATAAGTATGATCATTTTGATCATCTTGAGATGGTTTTCAAAAAATTCCAGGAGTTTGGGATCTCCCTAAACCCAAAATATGTGTTTTTGGAGTATCGCAAGGAAAGATGTTGGGACACATAGTGTCCAAGGATGGAGTCGCAATTGATCCAGAATGAGTGAAGGAAATCAAGGAACTTCCCCTTCCAATCAACAAGGAAGTTTAGTCCTTTCTAGGATAGGTAAACTTTGTGAGAAAATTCATTTCTGATTTTGGAGGAATAATTCGGCCCACCACCCTAATGCTGAAAAAGGATCAATTGTTCAAATGGACAAAAGAAGCTCGAGAAGTGTTTGAAAAATTTAACGATGTTATTTCCTCAACTCCTGTACTGGTTAATCCAGACTTATCAAAGGACTTCATAATGTATGTATTCAGTAGTAAGTCAATCATTTCTAATGTCTTAACTAAGAAAGATGATGGAGGAAAGGGAGAACATCCGATAGTATTTCATTCCCAGACCTTGAAAGAATATGAGACAAACTACAAATTCATCAAGAGGAAAGCTTTCACAATAGTTAAGGGACTCGAGAATTTCTGACACCTAATCTCTTGCAGCAAGGTGGTTGTGTATGTCACACATTCCAGTGTACATGAGTACGTCATGGAAGGAGAAATCACTAAAAAGAGGGATAATTGGATTGCCAAGATCCTTGAATATGACATTGAGGTGAAGCCTACAAAGACCATCTGAGGCAGAGGACTATGTAAATATCTGGCACACGATGAAGTGATCACAACCGAAGAAGAATATTCAAAGCCGGTTCTATTGAATGAGTCGGGAGCGGAAGGCTATTGGTTGATGGATAGAGTAAGGTTCATTCTTTTTCCAAGCTTATATACAAAAAGAAAAAAGGAATGGGGTGGTTTTTCAGTTGGAGGCAGTGGTAGGAACATCTTCTTTCATGAGTGTAGGAACAGGAACAACAGTAGCGACAACATCTTCATTCACAGGAGTTAGGTTGGCAACAACAAAAGAGAGAGGCAGTGGGAATACCAGATTTTGGAAATCAGTGTACCATTCTACATCATAGAATAGTACCATGTTGTAAACATGCAGTAGGAAATGGCATGCATGGGTAACCTTTTGATGGTGCGCAGTTTGTGCCTGAAGGCAAAAACCATTGAGAAACCACACCTGTGGCACCACCACGTCTTCCTCAATATGCCTTTGGAGATCAATTGCAATGGGTAAGCCCAGGCCATAGACCGCGTTTGATTTCTCCAAGACCCACGAGGTATCGCTTCAGAAAGATCTCCAACATTAGGCAAAGAATCATCGGCTTTGCAACCTAGATATCAAGAAAAGAAGCCATGAAATGTGAGCATATTTTAGTATTCATTCTATTCTTATCCTTGTATTCTATGCAATCTCAGCCCAAGACCCATTTTATCACTATAATTTCTAGAGAATGCTTGTTCGTCATCACTATCTTTAGTCTCCTATTTGATACTTCACCCAAGAAGGTAGTATGTGATTTAGTGTTTGTAAGCCTAAGAGGAGTATTCATGTTGTCTATTTCTACCTAGACGCTACTACTAATACTACTCAAACTAAAAATACCAAATGCTAAGACAATCATCTAATAATAATGTTAATACAACCAATTGCTAAGTGTGTTTCTACAATTGCCTAGGCGCCTATTTATATAAATGGAAAGGATAAGCGTGGTAATTTGTATACCATAAGCATGAGGCTAATCAAGTACCACCTCAAACATTGCACCAAGGCTTGCTCGAGACTCTCACCTAGTTGCATCTACAGGTACGAGTTGCTGCGTGCGAAAATTCAAGAGAGCTAATTAATTAGCATAAGCTAGTGGTAGTCTCCAGTGGTAGTCTATACAGCAAAACACTGAGGTGTCATTCTACAGGCGCTTCTCAAACTCCAGAAAGGAATGCAAATCTTTTTGGCACTTATTACATACCTTGGCATAATCATTTCATTTGGGATATTAATTGCCATGACATTAAATGCCTAATCTACCTTTAAATCACTGGTTCAATTTCCAAGGAAAATCATGCCATGGGTTGTAAGTACTTGGGGACATTATGAATTATTGTCACTTCAAAATGACAAGTAATTTGCTTCGCATGAGCAAATAGTTGGCGATACATGCAAAATTTAATGTAGGAAATGCAACCGTTGTCTACCACTCGAAAGAAGAAAAGCTAACTATTGCATGCGCTTGTTAAAACAAAGAAGAAAGCTCTTGAATACACAGTCAGAGCAAAGAAGTTTTGAAATGCAAAATCGCTAAGGAGCGTGTAGGAAATTACAAGAGTTTGAATGTGAATAAAATCCGCTACCCATGAAGTAGCTCATAACCCATAGATGGATAAACTGGGTGAGGCATTTCAATTCTTGGCTGATGCAATGCTCATAGCGCCCATGGTTAATATCTTCCAGGATGAGTCTTATGCTATGCCTGGATTTCCAAAAAAATTGACCTGGGTTCACACACAACTAGCTCAGAAGGGAAATCACAGAGATGCAAGTCTGATAAAAGAAGAGTGGGAAGACATTTATGACCCCGTCCTCAAGACCAACCCTAAAGGCTTAAGAGAAGTAGCTTGCGCTAGAATAAAGAAAGCCTTAGAGCGTCATCTATCATTCAAGCAATGGCTTTGTGGACTTCCCCAATATATAGTCCCTTATGTGCACCACTTTCTAGAGATTGATAGTCTGCGAGAGCATTCGGTGCTTCAACCCAGCAACTGGCACCATTGAGGGAAGAAGGCTAAGAGTTGTAATATTTGTAGATGCTCTTAGAGACATGTTGTGCATTCCAAAGAAAATCGCTAAGATGCTGCCAATGGATCCATTCAACCAGAAAAGGGCTTGGGGTTTTGGAAAGGGAGAAGGAACACCCTTGAATTCTATAATACGGAGACCGAAAGACCCCAGGATTTCCAGCAACCGATAAAGGATCCAAGCCATCACATTGACATCCAACAAGAAGACCTGCAAGACACCTTCTACATGATGGATTTTGTGTGCAGCTTGGATGATGACAAGCACGTGCATGATTTTCAATTGGGTTTGGGTTTTCGGATAAGGAAATAGTGTGACCCTTTTTGGTATGATTTCGCGAACATGATTGTCAAGGATATGCTAAAACAGATTGTAGAGTTCAAGACTATTGGTAAGTTTAAATACCCTTCTCTCCTTGTCCATATATTTCTGCATCAAAACCCTGATTTCTTCAAGGAGAAAATAGAATTATCAATTTTTGATGAGAAGAATCATCGGAAGCCAGTTTTAGTGTCGACCCACATCCTTTCTTCCACCTTTGACTATTATACATTTTCAAAGAATTTCTTGATTCCGATTCTGCGTGAATTGAGAGTGGATGGTGACCACTATCGCTTTTCAGCCTATCAAACTGACCGGATGCAAGCCCTGTTCCCCAGGAGCAACTGGTTCCTGGGTGGTACCACAATAGTGGTTTACACTTTCTGGGAGATCTTGATTTTTGTTGAAATCACATATTTTTAGAAAATATAATGATTTAAGCCTTGAAAAGTTTTGTTTAAAAGATTCCAATTGAAGAGGGTTTTATCAAACCACCTTAGACCAAGCCCCCTTGGAGAGAACCCCGCTAGTTTTAAACCATACCTATATCGCAGTCTCCTTTACACCTATCAAAATGTTGATAAAAAACCACTTTTGATTTAGCTTTTGTGGGATCAAATGAATTCATTTAAATTTTTATTTTTGTAAGTATTAGTCATTATTATAAGCTTTGAAAAAATTATAATTTTAATTTAATTAAATTTGATTATTATATTTATTTTTTATTTCTTGTGAATGTAGGTTTTTCAACTAAAATCAAGCTCTCTTCTCCACATGTGGAAAAATAGTAGATTATCAAAATAAAAATTTGAAAAATAGCTTCAAGCTAGGTATTGATGTCCTTGATCTATAAAAACAAAAATTGAATTTCGATACATACAAAAAATGTTATGTTGTATACAGTCCATCTATATCTTAATTGTAATTGGTTTGACTTATAAACTTGATTAAGGAAAAAATATTTAATAAAAAACTATTAAACAAAATGAATTGGTTAGATATTGTAGTTACAAATCTAAATTCAAAAAAATTAGAATTTTATGCTTCATACAAAAAAAGTTATGTTTTATACAGTGAGCATCACTCCTTAAAAATGTTGTTTACTGATAAAAACTAGTTTTCGAAGGAGATGAAAAAAAAAGTGCAATCTGATTCCAAATATTTTGAAAAAAATATATTTAGAATCTATAGAAAAAAATTCACAAATTACTATTTCGCATCATCTTCAAATTCCTCACAGTTTAGCCGTTATAGGAACCCGAAAGTGAATATTTAGTTAAAAAAATCAGTTCAGTGTCCAGTTTTCCCAAAACTTGTAAACTAGTATTGTGGGATCACCCTCCTCAATGGGGATTTCACATGTGTTTGAGTGTGTGGCTTTTTGAATGGGCCAATCCAACTCACAACGTGTGTCACCAATCAAGAATTGGATCTTGCATTGTTCCGACAAATGGCCAATATTGATTGGACTTTTTGCTCTGATCCGAAAAAGAAAAAGAGAGGGTTTTTTGAATGCCTGTTGAGCTACAAAATAGTGGTGATGGTAAAGAAGAAATTAGCTAAGCTGTTGGAGGCAAAGTTGACTCACCTCGGGCTGGTGCTCATTTGCAATAAGTGGGACTACAACCCTGAGGATGATTTGGGCGACACATTTATTAAGGTAAAACATAGCCCTCGGCCTTATTGGGAAGTGCGATAGAGTCCTCTAGAGGATTTGAGCAAACTATGGGCGGACTTGGCTCGCATGCCAACGGATAATTAAAGGTTGTCATGGCTCAGTTTCTATCATCCTAGGGGGAAGGTTGACAAAAATTGCCACACGAGTGCTACCCTCCACAATAGTTTGATTAGGGAATATGGATGGAAAATGGAAAAGATTGATGCTTTATGGATTTATCGCCAGGAGATCAAGTTCCCCTATCCCATTCCAAGATTTGTCAACCTTTGACACTGATGATCAGTTTGATAGTCTTTGGAACAAGGAGCATGTTGATTCTGATGCGAGCGATGCGAAGGAGGTTGCACAATATTCTGATAAGGGGAAGCAGAAGGAAAATGAACCAAGAGAGGGCCCGGTGAAACAAGTTAAGAAAATGGGAAAGCAGCCTAGCCCAAGTTTGGGGTTGCAGATAAATATTTCACAATCAGGGTCTTCGCAGTCCCGATCTTGGGCCATAAGAAAGCCTAGAGGAATGTAGCGATCAAAGAAAGTAGTAGATGTGGAGAACTCTCCACCCAACAAAAGATAACAAACTGATGCAGCTTCCAGAGAAGGTTTGCAGGAGGCTCCAAAGAGTCAGGGATCAAAGACGAAATCCGCTGCTCAGGTATCTTTCTCTCCCCCTCTTCTCAACTCTCGGTCTCTTTTTTCTTCCTCTGTCTCTGCGACACCCATCACTCTGAGTGTTAGCTTAGCTTTCTTTGTCCCTACTACAATGGCTACAAGAAGTTTTTCCCAGTTTTCTCATATCGGATAGATGGCTTTCACTCCCCCATGAGTTACTCCATCTTTCATCAGAGCCCCATCAGCATCCACATTTGCTGCCCTATCTGCATCCATGGCTACCGCCCCTTTGGTATCTGAAATTGCTGCCCCTTTTGTCTTTGTTAAGTCAACTCTGACCCAACCTTTTCAAGAGATGGAACCCATTGCATCTCTATTGCCACCACCATTTCCCATGTGTCCTCTCACACCTTCATCGCCAAAGTTTGGAATATTCCTCCCTTCTCTCCACTCATAGTTTCTCTTCCAAAGAAGAAAACATCTGAGGTCACCTTCCTCTCATTCCCTTTCATTTTCCCTCCCAGCACACCCTTTGCAGGCGAACACATCAAATCGCCAGCTCAATTCTTGTTGCAGGGTGATATAACAAAGAAAGCTCAAGCTCTCCAACTCCAAAAGCAAAAGGAAAAGGATGCTAAAAGGCCAGTAGAGCCCAGGGTCCAAACAATTTATAATGAGGCTCAACAATCATTGCATTTCACAACCATGCATCCCAACATCACCAAACTACAAGGGGACATGCAGCCCAATGACTATGAAATCCACATCGTCGGACTTGACTTGCGCATTGCCCGACTGTAGGGTAAAGTTGAGCTCATGCATGAGACACAATGGGTAGTGACCACTAACTTTCTCAAGTTTGTTCGCAAGCTGAAGAAGGTAAAGGATGAGCTCAAGGTCATCAAAGAAAGACTTGAAGTCTTCTTGGCAAAGGACAAGGCATGAGAGGCGGACTTTGCACGCCTAGAACAAAACACACAAGCAGAGCGGGCTAGCCTACAACATGAGCTCGAGAGGTCCCAATCCCAAATATCCAACCAAGTGGCAGATTTTCAATGAAGGAATTGAGAGTTACAAGACCAGATGGCTCGAGTGGAGAAGGAAGTTCATCAAAAGGATGAAGAGTTGCAATGACTGCGCGCTTAGTTAGAGAAAGTGTAGTACAATTGAAGGAGACCGATCTAATGAGCCACCAGGCTCAGTTTGAAAATTACATCCAAGAGATCAAGCTTTCCCTAGAAAAAGAGTTTGCAATCCGAAACCAGGTTGAGGAAAGGTGGCTTGATGAATAGAGGTCCTTGCAAGAGAAACTCTCTACATCTGTGAAACAAATTATAGGGCTGATGCAAGAGATTGGGACGAAGGATGCAGAGATTAATCTCTTGAAGAAAATTTCTCAAACTCCTGCTCCACAATCGGACCTTCACTTAGTGGCCCAATAACTATATCCCTCCTACTGGGAAAGGGTGTACAACTCCTCAACCCACACTTCATTTTATGGCGAAGGTGACCAATTTAAGCAAATAAGTTCATGATGCACTGGGACAATTCCCGCAATTCATAAGGAAAAGGTTCTCGAAGTGGAGAAACTATTAGACATGATGTACACAGTACCAAATGAAGATCTAATGTGCGCAGGTATTAAAAATCGGAGATCAACGGCTAAGATTGCAAGGTAATTTATCCATTGCCATGAAGCCACCCTCCATGCACAATGTTGCTAAGTCAAATTAGGCCGAACTATGGACAACATGCGGATAAAGCTTTCTTAGTTGACCCAGATGGGCTTTCCCTCTTCGTTTATTTTTGACAACTCGATGGCCATCGCGGAGCAAATTTTTGCCATAATTAAGGAGAAGAAGTAGGATTTATCTACTTTCCAAAGCTTCATCCAACCCCCTACTGTAGAGGATATTGAAGGTGTCACTCATCAGATCGAATGACTACTTTTTCAGCTGGAGTCTGAATCTGGGATGTCTACGATGTTGCCCTTTAAGGAGGTAATCGATCTGCACGAGGCACATGAGAATCTACATGCCATATCAATTCCTTCTAAGGCCGACTGGTTGCCCCTGTAGACTACTCTTTCCAAGATCTGATGTCGGTTCTCAATAATTAGACTCTAGTCATAAAACCTGAAATTTTTGGGTTCGTCATTCCATAGGCGAAAAGCAGCTAATAGTCGCCAAAATCTGTAGATATTAAATATATCCCATGCTCCCTTCGGGTTGCTTTGTTGTTTTTCTTCACTTTCGACTATGCCCGATGTTTTTAAAGTCCTACGACCATCTTTTCAATGATCTTGGCTCGTTGCTTCCACGTTTCATCCAATCGCTCATCAAAAGGGGGCTTCCCTTCCTTTCTCTTTCGAGCCCTGACTGCATGCCACATCACCTCCCCCTAAGTACACTTTTTAAGCAAGCCCCACAATGGTGTCGATATGCTAAAGGATCCTCCATGTGTCCTTAAATTAGGCATTTCATTTGCAAGAAGGATGGAACAAAGTTTGGGCCTCGATCGTATGCCATGCATCCTAACTAACTTTATGGGACTATAACGCGTGCTTTCTCAGGCTTTAGTTGTTCTCAAATTTTGGGAGCACTGCCATCATTCGTAGGGGATGCATCTGGCTCACAGGTGACTGTTTTCATGCTTTAGAATCTTTTATGTTGCAACAACTATGATGAGTCAATGTTGTGGACATCATTGCTCATGATCGAAAATATTTTTTTATGGACCTTCAACCAATGGAAACCTTTGGCTATATATATTGTTCCTTTTGACCAAAATCAAGTTCAGAATACCTGCAGAAGAATTAGGAAGACACCAGGCCCTTTTTTTGTTAAATAATTGTAAAGACTCATAGACTGTGCCCTTGTAATTTGGGCTCTTTGTTTTTTAACTATTTGAAAAAAATTATACTGTGTTGTTACTAAATAGCTTGTTTGCAACTTCAATTATTTGAATAGAATGTTGATTTAGGATCATGTCTTCGACTCTTTCTTTTCAGTAAATCTCTATGCAAATTATTTTATGTTATGAAATGAATTATTTAGATCTTTCTCTTTGATGTTTGTTATTTCAAGACATAGTAGATTGTTGAACGGGCCCTTAAATCACGTCCGAAAGATAGATTTATCATGCAGCTTACATCTAAGCCTTGGCAGATCGCCCTAGTTAGATTTTTTATTTTTAAATCTGATTCCTTTTCCCATTCAAAACCATAGTTATAGAAGAAGCCGACTTCTTTAAAAATATGGAGCTCACTCAGTTTAGCACAAATGGTCCCCTATAAACTGAGTTTCCCATAAGGTTGTTACCTTGTCATTTTTTGGAATCAACAAAAGACTTATGCATATTGTAGTTCTACAACTATAAAATTGGCTCTATGCACCTCTACATTAATGAAGTTGATCATTGTTTCCTCTTCTCGCTTTGTTTATTGTTGTGTAAGTTTCTTTATCTGCATATCTGAGTGCTTGATTGTCTTTTTCCATTTATATATGTTGAGTTAGATTATTCATAGTTTCTATTTAAGAATCTTTCTTTCCTTCCAGCAACCTATCAAACCCTAACCTCCATGTTTTCCTATAGGAATCAACCAAATAAATAACTAGACAAGTCCTTTTACCCTCTTCTTCAATGTACTGAGCAATCTTAGTCAAGAAAAAACAAATTTTCCATCTTGGTGTACCACCGCCCATTACCCTTTCATGTATTCCTTCTAACCTTTTTCCCTTGTGAGTTGTTAGAGTATGGTAGTGGTAGGATTTCATGTGAGGTTGGACATACACATTGCACTTGGATCAAAAGAGGAGGTCATCTTTCTCCAGATATTCAACCTCAAACATGCAGGGTCCCACACCTTGAGGTCATCTCCATTGTGTCATTGGTGTGTTGAACCTCGTGTTCAACAGGGTGTGATTTCATGTGACAAGAATACTACCTAATAATTTGTTACTCCAAATTCAATTCTCTTCCATCCCCTATATCCATTTTATAATAAAACTATTAGATTTTGCTAGTGCTTTTCCCTTCATCCCTTCTTCACCTACTTCTCCTCCCCTAAAATATTTTATTTTAACTGCATTTGAAGATTCTATAGTGGCTAGTCAACAATTCTCTAACCCTATAAGTACCACCACTTCCACAAGTTAACAAATGGTTTTTTTAGGATCACCTCCACATTAGATCTAGAAAATGGAATCTAGAAAAAAGGAAAATTACAAATATTATGAAACTTAAATTGATGACATGAATAGCTTACTTAAAATAAATCCCACTCCTAAAAAGGGAAAGGATACCTCTAGGCTGACAATTAATGCTTGTTCAAATAGATAATTTATTAAGATTATTAGGCCTGCCACTAATAAAATGAAGACAACATGACTATGCATAACTATTATATTACTAGAGTGGACCTTAGCCCATTCACACACAATGTAGATATTCATAATTTATAAAATTCTATTGGAAAGCTACTCTAGAGAATTGAAGAAGAGAAGAAAAATAGAGAACTTGAAGAATAGTTCCATACCTTGACAAATACTTTAGATCAATTATGGTTACTAATGAACATCCTATTAGTGTGACTCTATTGCATCAGTTTTGATCATTGTTTCTAATAGTAATATTAATAAATACATGATAGCTAAATTTATCAAATATAAAACTTTTAGGCAATTTATTGAGGCTTGCACGGAGTACATAGTTTAGATGGCCTCAAACTCATTGAAGAGTTAAGAAAAATTACTTGAAAAGTGAAATTGATAAGAAAAATATTGAAGATGGGATATAATCAATTAGAAAAGAGGAATCATTATGGTAAAGAGTATGGAATAGAATATTTCAATCCTAAATGAAGATCTTGAAGAATATCAAAAGATCAAAAAATTATGTGATGAAGTTAAACCTTGAGTTCAAGCCAATTTTGTGTCAATTAGCTTCAAACTTTTCAAGGATGGTGAAATTTGACCTTTAGATCCTACTAAAATTAAGAAATATTTTTAGAAAGTGATCATGAAGAACTATTTATAAATAAGATGTTTGATTTGGAATTTATGGAAAACTTGAATACCATTGCCTCCTCATTCATCAAATGTCATAATGGTCTCCCTAAATCCTCAAGAAAAGTGTAGAAATGATTTTGAGTCATTGAGCAGTTAGAATATTGAATTCACATACATCATTGTTACTAGTAGCAAGGTAATAACCTAAGCTATCCACCAATTGAGAATTTACAAATCAAAGTCTTCTTCATAGTATTAACGACAAATACAAAGAAGTCAATTGGAGACAAAAAAAAATTTTCTTAGCAAAGTTCTTCTT
This sequence comes from Sequoiadendron giganteum, assembly GCA_007115665.2. Classification (NCBI taxonomy): domain Eukaryota; kingdom Viridiplantae; phylum Streptophyta; class Pinopsida; order Cupressales; family Cupressaceae; genus Sequoiadendron; species Sequoiadendron giganteum. The sequence goes on along the minus strand of CM021107.1, from coordinate 645,838,306 downwards.
TTGTTGATTTTTATTCTAACTATTTATTGTAATTTAAGTCAATTATTTTAACTTGAAAGAAAACTTTATTTTATAAATTAGAATTTCAAGAATTAGTTATAAAATTGTTATTTGTTTTTTATTAGGTAAGTGAGGATTTTGAAAGGGTCTTGACCCTTTTACATCAAGAAATATTTAGCAATTAGTACAACAACATAAGGAACATCAACATGATAAGACAACAGAAGAACCTACAAACGAAGAGAGCAAAATAACAAAAGAAGGATAGGCAACAATGCCATAAAACAATAGTCACCCCAAGGGAGAGAGAACTAGACAATATTCAAGCCTTTACAAGAAGAAATAAGTAGGACCAAGACCCCCACAAATAGCAAAATAGGCCTCATAGCCAAAAAACCAGGTCTACCTGGACCCGAACCACAAATATTCTTCAAATCCAGCTTCGCAGCCAGCATAACAAGCCACCAAGCCACAACAAGAGCTTCAAGGGCCCCCGTAAAGAAGCAATCAAGCCATCCAACGAGTTGTGAACTCGGCGAAATTAAATAACTTCCACCCCAAAGCACGTACAATAGCCAAATAACAACAAACATTTCGCTTATGGATCCAGTTTTAGAGTCATTAAATAAGGTAGTGTTGTTGGAGACGAACCCCATCTTCCAACAAACCCATCCACCTCTATTGGAGAAGTGACCAAGAGAAATCCATCCACTACAGCAAAGACACACACCCCCACCAAAACTCCACCTCAATAGGAGTGGCCTCCACCTCGATAGGAGCGTCGGGGAGCAAACCAGCTGAAGGAGCAAGAACAACCCACCAAGCCCACAGAACCACTATCCACCTCCATAGGTCACCACCTCAATAGGAAGGGTCTCCACCTCGATAGGAGACCCAGACTGCAGAGCTAGGGAGACTGCACACACTCCATTGGAAAGAAAACACCTAGCCACAAAGGGCAGTAGAAGCAGCAAGGCCAACATAAACTTTGAACTCAGCCCCAACCAGTCTGAAGCCATCAAGCCAGCATAAATCCACATTTTCAAACGGATTTCAAACACCACTCCATCAAGAGAAAAAACTTTCGCCACCATCAATAGAGTAGTAGAAACCAAGAAGGCCAAAGGCATCTCCAAAGCAAGGGAGCCAAAAAAACCAAAGCCCAAGTAAGGGTAGAGAGAAGCAGAACCCCAATTGTTCAAAAAACCCCTCATACCCATGGTCCCTAACCGAAATCTGGAGAGCAAAAAAGAAAGGCATATGAGCACAACAAGGGCTTAGCCAACCCACCACATACCAGGGCAAAGTAACGACCAGCACCACAGAGGAGGCACTCAAAACAAAAGAAAAAGCAAGCCCCTGTACCAACAGAGAGAAGCAACACCCTGAGTTGTTATGACCCCCCACAAAGCCATAGTCCCCAACCAAGATCTGGGGAGCAAGAGGGAGGGGAAGAACAAAACAAGAGCATCGCCACTCAACCGCCAAATAGGGCCCAACAACAACGCACTCTGGAGAGGAGAAATCCAAAGTAAAGAGACTTGAGCAAAGGCAGAACTGCCAGCCCAAAGCCGACCAACCAACAGCAACGCAATGACCACGCAACCGATACACCACCGCAAAAGCCGTCAGGAGAGCTTGCGCCAAACCAATGCCTCCGAACAACTCCCTCTGCTGCGCTCCAAACAAAGGAGGCAACAATGAAAAGGAGAGGACTCCCACAGACCAAACGACTGAGACAGCAGGCACCTCCAGGAGGAAATGAAACCACTCAGCAAGATCCAAGCAAAAGCCATCCAAAGCAGGCCCAATCCACCAGACCCCTGGCAGCGAGCCGCCATCATCATCATCGTCCTCTGATTCGCGCCCCTTCCTGCTCGAGCGCTCCGCCATTTTTTATTTGAAAAATTAAAATTGTTATTTGTTAGTTTGAAAGGAGAAAGGTTATAAATAAAAGTAATTTTCAAATGAGAGGTACTTTGTAGTCTTCAGACAATTATTGTATAGGAATTATAGAGAGAATTTGAACTCCTAGAATTGAAGAAATAAAACAAGATTAGTGAAATTTGTGACAATATTGATCATTATTGATTGGGAGTTACTATTTTTTTAGATTCCTTTTTCATATAATGAGTGAACTACAATTCTTTGTATTGATTTGTATTCATATGTTAAGAGTTGTCTAATATTTTCTATTTCTTATTATAAATTTTATAAAATTTATACTATTGAATGCATTGCACAAATCAAGAGTACCTCGTATATTTTTCATGTTAACATATACTCAACTATCTATTTGTACTTTTCCTTTTCATTCTTTTTAAAGAAATCTAAAATAGTATTTTGTATAAGCTTTCCTAAGATTTCATTCTCATTTACCCCTTCCTTTCTTTTTTAAAAATATGTAAAAATACATAAAATCTCCAATCATAAGATTGAAAGCTGCCCCCTCTCAAATGTACAAAAAATTGTCCATACAAAATAATTATTTTTCAACTATAAATAACATCTGTCATTACCATTTGAATGAACTATGTTAATAGCATATTACTACAGTGACAAATCTATTTACCAATTGAATTATTTCATTTTTTTTGTAGTAGTAGACTTGGGTGTGTTGCATCCTTATGTACCTACCTTGCATCATGACGGTTATAATCATTTGCAGTTGCAACAGTTCACCTTTAATACTTTGCAAGGCTTATTCCCTCCAGTTGGAGGCGTTTGGCCTATAATTATGATAATTTGCCTTTGTGGTGCATCATTCAAGTACAGAAGTCACTTTTCAGTTGGTAGTGCTATACTACCAATGGATGTGCACAAATCCTTATTCACCCTGTTTGGAGGTAGCGTAATACTAATGTAGTGAGTTGGAAATCAGACGTCAAATTAGCCGGTGTAATTCAATTACTCAACAAATCTTATCATATGTCGGCAGAACTGCTTTGGCAGAAAAACTAAACCTATATTCTCATAAAGCAGTCTGATAGATCTTTATACTGTTCACTTGGCGAATCTTATGTTTCATGGAGAGAATACCATTGTTATTGAGTCTTGAGAAACTCATTAAATGATAAAGGGGTTTAAACAAAACCAGACAACAGACATAATTAGTAAAGTGGTCCCTTTAGGTTTCTGAAAGAGGTAACTTATAGAATATTCCTTTCTCCTTACAAACAGAAGCACTGTATGCATGTACATATCCTACTCACCTCCGAAGTATACAAAGCCCTAAAATTGAACCCTAGGGCAGTGATATAAACTTCTGGAGATGTAACAGTGGACCACAACCCTTAAACAAGCAAATTTCAATTTCTTTTCTGCAACAACTAAATTACAATTTGATGGTTGTTTTACCCTTTTAAAATCTAAAATCACTCAAAAAGTGAAGTATTAACTATATAAATAAGGCATGGAAGAGTGATAAACTTTCTTAAAGTTTACCTTGAAATTGGCTACCACTCTGAAAATTCAATTGGGTGTGGAAGTTGTCTCCAGCTTAAGATCAACTAGCTGACGAAAATCAGTGCGTATAGTCTCAGAATATCGAGTATCCGGCTTATAGGTTAACCAGATGGAAGCTTCAACAATCCATTTTAATGTCTGTCCCTCCAAATCCCTGTCGAGCCTCCATGTTATGGGCTTTCCATAATCATCGTTGGCGAAGACTACCCCTCCTTGCTGAGTGAAAGCTCTGGAAGCCTTGGAATACATGTCAATGGACGGTGTTTTGAGCCCCATATTGAATGAAGATTTTTGAGGCTCATTGTTATATACCGGCTTTCTGGTGGTGGCATCATACAGAGTCCAATCTATCTTTGCATCAGTACTGTCGACAACCGATTGCTCAAAGCCCCAAGTCTTAATCCTCTCTGTGGATGTAGTTGAAGCGGAAGCCTTGAAGCTCAGCGTATTAGGTGTTTGGAATGTCGCCTCGTAGGTATTCTCCTTACCAATCTCTGTGATAGGGTTGGAGGATGATACACTCAAGGAAACAGATTGAACGCCACGTCCATTCTCAGGGCCAATTATCAAACAGATCTTGGCCGGAAAGTGTCTTTCATTTGGAACATCACCTCTGGAAATCATTGCGTTGAACTCCATGGGGTAATATGGAAGCACATCGCAAGTGACATTGTCCATTTGCAGGCAAACTTCAATGAAATTGGGGTGTAGGTTGACAGCGTATCCGAATTGAAGGATGCAGTTCAGCAGGTGAAACCTCAAAGTCGAAGGGAGCTTCGATTCAGCGACCCTAGATTCTCTCGTCTTCTCCATTGAGACGAGTGGAGAATAGAACTCAATCCTCCAAAACCCTTCAACGCTTGAGTTGCGTGAAATTGTCAAGGCCCCTTCCTCGTTGAACGGCCAGATGGATGCCAAAAAATGCATGAAACAATGTGTTCCCATAGGTTCAATGACTAACAGAATTTCCTTTTTTGCTTCCTCCAGAATTTTGCTAAAGTCTCCATTACTTTTGGGAAAAAAGAAAGAACACATGGCAGAGAAAAGAGAGTTAAATACTCGTTTGTATTTCGTGGATCCAACTATGCCCACCTCTTTGCCCATGTTCCGCCACGCGTCTATGTCAATTCCAGACAAGCGATTTTCCACTCGAGGAATATCTGAGAAAAAAAACTCACCCAAGAACATGTATGACAGCAGAGACAGCAAACTGTTTTGCATCGATTCTTCATTACAATTCAAAATATTATCTGTTTTCCATTCCCATACAAGTTTTCGAGGGAGGAAGAGGGTATCTGTAGAATTATACAATTGTAAACTGAGAAGCATTAATCCATTTTTGAACTGCGTACGAACAAAGAAGTCTTGGTTACCTGTATTATCAAACACATCAAGCTCGCCTTCCTTTAATTGACATGCCCGGTGTATGCAGTCGTAAAAATCTAGAGACTCCATAGCTGAACCACTACTAAATCTAAGCGCTGTGGTTATTTATAAAATGGGAAATCGTGTTTTTCGAAGAGAAAGCGCGTACAAGCATTTTATATTGTTAAAGACCAGCTTTCCGGCGGTACCATCATACAGAGCCAAGTAACCTAACGCGGTAGTGGATTAGTCGCTGTTTGAATATGGTTGGAGAAGTTCCTTCTATTTGTGTGGATAGCTGTCAACAACGACAAACCAAACTACTCAATGTCTTATTCGAGAGGTTAATATGGTCCAAGCCACTCATTATGTTTCAATCCTAATGTTCTTGTAACAAAATAAGATACTTCACATTTTTATTTTTTTTATTTTTTATTATTAATTGTTTAAAAAATATAATATATATATATATATTATATTAAATGTATGATCATAATCTAAGTTAAACATGATTAAGTTACAAGAATTAATCAAGATTTAATTAGTTAAATTAAGTTTTCAATCAAAATTTTGAAATCATTAAACATGAAATAAACTTAAATGTTTAAAGAAAATTTAATTTAATGCATCAAATTTCATCCCATTGGAGAATTGGTGCCGCATTGATGTGGAATGTCAGTCATTTCTAAATCCTTTGGTTGAAACAAGCTTGAAGATGGAAGCCATTGATGAAAATTGATGAAAATTGATGAAAATGGATGCAAAGCTTAACTAAAATGGATGCTAAATGATGATATGTTCATCAAGAATGCCCTAAAATTTATTATAGTGCAATTACTCTAAATGAATGTGGATTTTTTTCTCATAGAAATAAGGACTATTTATAAGAAAAATAGCTAAATCAATGGTCAAGATTGAATTGATCAATCAATTGATGAAAATCAAAGAGAGGAGTTGGCATGGATCAAGAATTCAATCCATGGATGAGATTGCAAGTTGACATGGATTAAGGAATTTAATCAATGGTTCAAATTGATTTAAAGAAGCACAAATCCTAAAATTTAGGAGGTTGTTACAAGCTATTTCTATTTTAGTAAGGAATTGAAATAGAAAAATATTCTATGGGAATATTCTAATTAAATAAGATGAAAATTAACATGAAAGGAATGAATTAACTTATTAAAATTGATTATTTGATCAATAGATGAAAATGGTGAATTTAATTAAACAATTAAGATTATTTAATTAAATCATTGAAGAAGTGAATTATGACAAAAATGGTGTTAATAATCAAATTTAGATGTACAATATTGATCATGATGATTTTAAGTGTCTATATATTGCCCTCCTTTGAAGTGAGGTACCTATTACATTAGTTCAAAGATTGATACTTTTCAAATCAATGTTGCCACTCAGATCAAAATTTTAAAAAAAATCATGATTTTTTGGATGCCCCATTGTTGCCATAGTAAAAATTTATGTTGGTATACTGCCCCTTCAAGAGATCGAATAATTTTTTTTATTTTTAGGTCAAGATCACGACAATGATTCAACATAGGTTCAACTATAGAAAACAAGCTCCAGGACCTCATGCTCCCTAGCACCTCACAAATAGGGTTCGAGAGTTTTGTTGGCCTGCTGATGCAGGACCCCCAATACTCACTTTGAAACTTTTTTCATTTTCACATTTTTTACGCATTTATTACGAGTTGAAGTTGGTCAGACAATTATGTTGCAATATTCTGACGCCTCTGTCATGGTCGGTGGCACAATTGCACTACAACGACACATTTAAAATAATGTGATGCAATGTTCAATTTAGGTATACTGTCACTTTTGTAGGATAGATGCACTGTTGTAAAATAAGTGTGCAATGTGTTATTTTGGTCCAGTGATGCAATTGTAAAATTGTGACACACAAGTTTGTAAAATAGGATCACAATGAGTGATTTAGCTCTAGCAATGCATTTGAATGTCACTGCATAATTATGTAGAGCGATGTGATTGTCAAATTGCGATGCAATTGTAAAATATAACTAAATTGATTCAATTGTAGAATATGCATGCAATTACAAATTTTAAGGTTTTAGACTCCAAATTTTGTCATTTTTTAGCAATTTATTTTGTTTGCTTCATGCATGCAAGTGACTATTAGACCACTTATGTCCTGTGAGCGTCGACCCAACATTCTTTCTCATTTTCACCATTTTGGGGAGGATAAAAGCATTTTCCTTGGAGCCATCAAACTAGGATTCATACCACACATGTTGGAGATTCATACCCATTTAGCGATGATGACTGCATTAGTGGAGCACTCACACAATGAGACATATTTGTTCCATCTTCCCACTAGTGCGGCCACAGTCACCCTAGAGGATGTGTGGCATTTTGGTGTCAATCATTGAGCCTAGGATCACAAACTTCAAATAGATCTTCATAGATGAGAGAAGGAACACAAGGCTATTTCACCAGAGAAAAAGATATTGAGATGAGATAATAAATTACATAGTATACAAGCCTTTTAAAGGCAATAAATATGTCACGGGTGAGTAAACTATCTGAAATAGGAAAAAAACACCCAAATAATTAAATGCACTATTATGCCTAAGTAAACTTAAGTAGGTAAATCCTATTTACTCTAGCATCCCCCTTAAGTGCAACTTAGGGAGATTATTATGCAAAATAAAGATGCAATATGGGTTCTGGATACGCAACCATGTTAGGTACCCATTTACAACTACAAATGCAAGAAAAATAAATCTCTCACAATTGTAGAAAAGGAGAAAAACCCTATAGGAAAAAACCCCTCTCCAAAAGAGAGAAAAGAAAATAAAAAATGATACATGGATGGAGGACTCAATAACACCTCCCAAGGACTACATACATCATGTATATATAATCAATGACCCCCCCCATAAGAGGGAAAGAGAGATACTATGTAGCCCCCCCACAATGTGTAATCACCCACAAAAATGGTAAGTTCTTGAAGATAAAACATGATCCAATGTCGATAAACAACTTTTCTCTCTTTTGGAAGAAACCTAACCAAGAACAAATTTAAGTATGCTTCCCATTCTAGATAGGAATTCACAAGTGAAATCCAACTGTAGGATGATAATGTCTTTGAAATCTACTCATGTGTCGCCAAGACCTTGGAAGATGATGCCATGAACCAATCAAGAACTTGCCTAATCACAATAGAAGGTGACATACAAGGTACCACAACTATAATCAAATATTTGTACCATAGTTGTACCACAACTATAATCAAATAGCAAAATGAATCCTTCAAACGTGTCTTCTACTTAGTTTGAAATGTGAGATTCCATGAACAATGAACCAATGTTTTGCAAATACAAATCCCAATCAAGAAGAAAATGATATTCCTATTGTTCAAGAATGATGGAAGTACTTAATGAAGTTGATCAACTATCTTTGATAAAGAATCAAGAACTTCTAAAGCAACCACAACCTCATTTGAAGTCTCAAAAATCTCCAAAAGATCACAAGCATAGATTATCTTCTCTAAAGAACGAACAGACACACTAGTATTGGAAGGAGGATCATCAAGAGATGGTGAAGTATCATGATCTCCATATGATTCTCGAATGTAAGTCCAAAGAGCATAAGGGAACTCAAAATGAACAAATGAATCCAAAAGGTCCTCTTCATTTATATGCTCAAAAATAACTCCAAATACTTGATCCCTAAATCCTTTCCAAATCATATACCTACCGCGTGTGCTTGGAACAAGAACTTCATTATACAAATATGGCAATAGATTATTCTCACTCAGATGAGTGAGAATAAAATCACTCCATTTCCTAAAGTTCCCTTTCTCCAAAGAAACCATTATAACTAAATTCTTCAAAATTTTCAAAGATAGTTCTTTAAAAAACTTTCAATAAAGAGTTAAACCTAATTTGGTGCAAAAAATGATGGAACCTATTGCTTGATGTCCATTCTAACACCAAGTAAACTCCAACAAGAACAAAAACACCAATCACCACACGCGAGAGACAACCCCTTCACAATCTGTGAGATTTGCTTACATCAACGAAAGATGAAAAGCTATATATGAATAGAAAAGACCTCTCACACTTGGAGAATGTGGGATAATTTCATAGCAAGGTTGAAACAAAAAAAAATTACACACCTAGGAAAAGAAGGAAACCCTAAATATTTCACCAGGCGTAGGTTGAAGGCTTTGATACCATGTTGGTGTCAACCTCCAAGCCCAAGACCATAATCTGCAAATAGATCTTCACAGATGAGAGAAGCAACAAAAGGCTATTTCACCAAAGAAAAATATATTGAGATGAAATAATAAATTACATAGTATACAAGCCTTTTTAAGGCAAGAAATATGTGATAGGTGAGAAAACTAATTGAAACGGGGAAAAACCACGCAGATAACTAAATGCACTATCATGCCTAAGTAAACTTAAGCAAGTAAATCCTGTTTACTCTAACATGGTGCATTTTGCAGGTTCCCATCCATGGGGAGAGAATTATATATGATATTGATGTTGAGATGGATGTTATTTATGATGTTCTTGGCGTAGATACCATTTGGGTAAACAACCACTAGATCAACCTGTTATAGTATCGAGGATAGGTATTGAATCTGGTATTGGTGATAGGCGCATTGATTTTTGGAGTGCTTGTGCCCGACAAACAAGTTAGAGGATATTATACTAAAATAAAAGCTTACAAATGCTATAATAAAAGATTGAGGAAGTTTCTTGAGAGTGTAAGTGTCAAAGCAGATGTAGATATGTAGAATTCAGCCAAAGATAGATGAATATGAATCAGATGAACCTTCTCCCAAAGAATAAGAAGCAAAAGCTAAGAAACAAGAAGTACATGATGAAGAGGAAGAAGCTCTAGAAAAGACCCCTAGAACCGCTAAGTATGTGAAGAGAAATATTTTTGAAGAGAAAATCATTGGAGATAAAATAAAAGGAGTGTTAAAAAGAAGGAAATTTGTTGAAAAAGAGCTAAATATGTGTCTACTTTCTAAAGTTTTTACCTAAAATAGTGATTAAGGCATGCATGGATAAATGTTGGATGAAAGAAATGGAAGAACTTATGCAGATTGATAAGAACAAGACTTGAGAACTTATCCCAAAACCAACAAAAAAGAACATTATTGGTACCAAGTGGGTATTTAAAAACAAACTGAATGAGAATGGAGAAGTGGTAATAAATAAGGCAAGGCTTGTGTGTAAGGACTATGCACAAGTTGAAGGAATAGACTTTGAGGAGACATTTTCTTTGGTGGCTAGAATGGAAGCAATCAGGATGCTTTTGAAATTTATAGCACATAAAGATTTTAAATTTTATCAAATGGATGTGAAGACTACTTTCTTGAATGGGGAGTTGGAAGAAGTATGTACATGGAACAACTAGAAGTATTTAATTTATCAAATAAGCCTAATATGGTTTGTAGATTGAAGAATGTTTTATATGGATTAAAGAAAGCTCCTAGAGCTTGGTATGCAAGGTTGGATAAGTATTTGATACAACAAGGACTCAATAAAAGACACCATTGATAGTAATCTTTACTTTAAAGTTGAAAAAGATCAAATCTTGATTATAGTTGTGTATGTTGATCACATAATTTTTGGAGGCAATGAAGCTATGTTTAAGAAGTTTGCAAAAGAGATACAAAAGGATTTTAAGATATCTATGTTTGGTGAATAACTTCATGTGATGATGTTATCAGGTTGCACTATACCAAACTCAAAACCAAAAAGGACTTTAGGTTCTAGATAACAAGGTTCTTAGTGGCTTGATACTCTATAAGCACCAATGCATGCACAAACATGAGATTAAAATCCCATCTCTTTGTGTTCAAAATCACCCGAGACCATAGAGAAATGCCTAACATGTCATGAATAGATTGAGCTACAACTTTCACTCTTGCCCTTTTATATAGTCCACTAAAAAACAATTCCTTGAAGCTACACACTAGGGTGATGAAATCCCCAACTAGGCCTCCTACTGAAAATAAAAAAGAAGGTACTATGTATTTCTCTTGCACCTAGGATGACACAAGTTTGTAAGGGGAGAGGATATGTACACAATAGCTTGGGTAGAAACGATTGTGTGAGTGCACCAAACATGGTAGACAATTGTTACTTTTAAGAACCAATTCCAAATGTTCCTAAATTAAAAATCACAAACACATAGGACATTTAAACCTACACCAAATTAGATTAGTAGTTTTGATTTGAATTCTTCTCCTAAACAATTAGCACTCAACTAAAAATTAGAAATTAGTAACCAAAAACTCCTAGTCTACTAGAATCAACTTGCAGAAATCAAAAATCTAAAACTCATACCTTCTTTTTGGATTGATAGTTAGATGTGATACAAGATTGATTATTTGCAGTGTAGCTTTCAATAATCGTGATGCATAATTTTATAAGTGTTGTGCAAAATCTTACAAATGCAGTGCAAAATCTTACAATTACAGTGTAAAAGCTTATAATTGTGGTACATGAGCTTATAATTGGCGTGCAAGATCAATCATACACTTGCAATGTATAATTAACAATTGGGGTGCATAATTTAACAAATGTGCAAAATTTAACAAATGCAATGCATAATTGAAAAAATTTGGTGCACAATGTCATAGAAATAAAAAATCATGTTTTTCAAGTAAAAATGTTATCTTACACAAAAATATGGGGTATAATATATGAAAATTCATCTCGTAGCCCTTTCGGATACAACTGTGATGTTTGCTTGTCCTCAAAAGGCTCCTCAAAGTGTGATTTTCAAGACCAAAAACACCAAAAAATCCCAAACAAAAAGAATGTTAATCAAGAAGGTTAGTACTACACATCGAGTTCACCAAATTATAAATCAAAAAATTTATATTAATCATAAAAGAGGTAATGAACTAAACACAATAACCACTAAACTACAATTCAATACCAAATTCAATCCAATTCAACCAATGGAGTACAATTAACACAAAGAAATAAATTAATAAAGCAATACAATTAACTTCCTTGTGTCAACATGATTTACCTCCATTATTATTTATATTGCTTTGCTCTCAGTTATGTATGCACTACTTTGCTTCAAGCTCAAATAAATGAATGAGATCAATGTATGCAAAATTCCAAAGGTTCGTGGTTAGACATCAATGAGATATGAGGGATTCATTTATAGAATTTTTTGATCTGAATGGATGAGTAGGATTAAGAGGTGGATGATCAAGATCAAGGGTTAGGAATCCTTGAGAGGAATTGATGAACAAGTTAACTGACTACAACTAGATTGAGGATTTTTATTAACTATTTGCATGGAGAATTGATTGATTAGTTAAGGGATTTCATTGCCTCATTAACTCTCATTGACTGGGAGTAAATTGATTTAATTGATCAGTGAACTAACATTTATTAGTCAGTGAAGTTGAAGAAAATGTTAGTCAAGATTAAGGAAATTATGAATGAGATAATAATTAATTTAAATAAATTACTTATTGACTGAATGTGCAAGTGAGGATTAGATAAATAAATAAATAAAATTATTTATTATCGAGAAAGTAGATAATGTTGAGAGAATTTAAGATAATTAAATAAAGTAATTATTTAACGAAAGGGGATAATTAAATAATTAAAGTAATTATTTAATTTATAAAGTGGGCCAATGTTAATTAAATAATTAATAATAATCATTTATTTAATGTAGAGGAATAAGATAATTAAAGACATAATTAAATAAATAAGATTTATTTAATTAATTAGGAAGAATAAATAATTAAAGCTTTAATTAAATAAATAAGATTTATTTAATTAATTAGAAAAGATGAATTAAAATGAATTAATTAAATAACATAAATTTATTTATTTAATAGTGCAATATGGTATTAGATAATAATTAAATAATTGAACATTATTTAATCATTAGGGAATGACAAAAATTAGTGTTAAAATGCTAGTTTGCAGGCTAGGATAATTTTAGGTGTCTAGAGATAGTAATCATAAATTTGGATCACCTCATCAAAACTAACTATGATGACCAATCCCAACCAATCCCTCATACTGGCTATGGGATAAAATAAATAAAGCACATCTAGAAGAATGGGGATTGAGAAGTTCAACAATGGCAATTTTGAGTTGTGGAAACTCAAAATGGAAGATTTGCTCATGGCTTGAGAGTTATGGCTTGTAGTGTCCTCTAAAAAACCATTAAAAACCTTGCAGAATGATTGGGATGCAATGGATTGGAAAGCCAAGGGTCTGATCAGACTCTACTTGGTTGATTTAGTCCTCTTGAGTGTCCATGTGAAGAGAAGACATCAAAACTCGTGTGGAAGAAGTTTGGTGACATTTATCAACGTAAATATTTGGTGAATAAGTTATTCTTGATAAAGAAGTTATACTCTTCAAGAATATGGAGGAAGGAGCATCTGTCGTACATCATTTGAATGATTTTAGCATGATCATTGTTTAGTTGGCTTTTGTGGGTGTGAAAATAGATGACAAGGATCATTGCATGCTCCTATTGTGTTTGTTTCTCGACACATGGGATCACCTAGTAATGGCTATTGGGAGTACAAAAACCACTTTCAAGATGGAAGATGTTGTTCCTTCACTACTGTTAGAAGAAATGTGAAGGAAGTCTTATATAAGATGGCCAAGGAGGCCCTTGCTATTCAAGGCAGATCAAAGGAGAAAGACAAGAAGTCTAAATCCAAGTCAGAGGGGAGATCAACGTCTCTTGGTAAAAATTCCATGGTGAAATATTGGAACTGTGGGCAAACTGGACATATCTAGAAATATTGTAAAGAGGAGAAGAAGAAGAAAAATAACAACAACTCTTCTAATAATGAATCTTCTCAAAGTGATGCAAATGACTTCATAGCAGCCTTAGCAACTTAGGAATCAAATGATGTCTAGTTGATTGATTCAAATGCACCCTTTCATATGACCTCTCATAGAGGTTGGTTCTCAAAGTATGAAAAATATGCTAGTGGAAGGGTGTCTCTGGGTGATGATTCTCACCTAGAAATTGTTGGCTATGGAAGAGTTAGAATTTAGTTCACTAATGGAAGAATAAAAGGAATTGATGATGTGATGTATATACCAGGTCTGGCTTGAAATCTACTTTTTCTAAGTAAGTTGAATGGTGTTGGTGTGCAAGTCTCTTTCTTGAATGGTGTTTATAAAATGACTAGAGGCTCTATGGTGTTGGCTAAGGGTGCACGAATTGGCACGCTATATAAGCTAGATGTGTGTATAGTACAGTGTAATAGTGCTTCTGCAAAGAAGTAAATTTGATCATGTAGAGAAAGGAGGTACAATTCCAAAGGGCACAAACTCTTTGGAGGTGAAGCTCCTAGCAAATAAAATAATGTTGTGGCATCAAAGGCTCAACCACATTGGTGAAAAAGGCTTCAAAGCCTTGAAAAACAAAAGCCTGTTTAAAGGGCTTGATGATTGTAATCTCAAATTCGATTTTTGTGAAAATTTTATATATGGAAAACAACACTGTGTTTCATTTTATTCTAGTCCTCATAAATCTTCTAGAAATAAGGATTATATGCATGCTAATGTGTTTGGTCCAGTTAATGTTCCTTTGTTATAGAATCTGTGTATTTTTTTTTCATTCATAGATGATTATTGAGGACATTTGTTTATTTTCTCAGAAATAAAACTAAATTTTTCAGTAGGTTTGAGGAATTTAAAACCTTGTTAGAAAAATAAAGTGCTTGAGGAAAGATAATGGTGGTGAGTACTTTTCAGCATATTTCGATAATTTTTGCAAGGACCATGGAATTAAAAGGCATAAAACAACTCCTTACACTCCACAACAAAATGGATTTGTAGAAAGAATGAATCGAATGTTGATGGAAAAGGCGAGAAGTATGTTGAGTAGTGCTAGTCTAGAATAAAAGTTATGAGCTGAGGTTGTAGCTATAACATGTTATTTAACTAATAGATATCCCACTTCAGTGCTCATGGAAAAGGCACCTATGGAAGCATGGTGTGGTAAGAAGCCCTTATTAAGACACATTAGAGTCTTTGGTTGTGAGGTGTATACTTATGTGCCTAGTGTAAAGAGATCTAAAATGGAGAACAAGGTTGTAAAGTGTATCTTCATCGATTATGGAATTGGTATGAAAGGGTACAAACTTTAGAACCCTATTACAGAAAAGGTGGTGTATAGTAGAAGTGTGATCTTTTGTGAGCTAAAACCCTCTATAGTTGATTTACAACCAAATATTAAAACTAAAAATGAGGTAGTTGAATTTCCTCTTACTCTAGATAAAGATGAACTACGAACTCCTAGTGGACCTGTTAGTGAGGAGAGCTCAAGCAGATTTGAATTTTTTGAACAAGAAGAAGAACCTCAGCCTTAGCCTATGAGGAGTTCAATGCATGCTAAGCAACAACTTGAAAGGTTTGGTTAGTCTATGTTAGATTCCAATTGTTCATTTTCTTTGATTGCTAACACTGATGAGCCTAGGAATATTAGAGAGGCTATGGATATGTTTGATTCAAATTCCTAGTTCGAATCCATGAATGAAGAAATGGCATCATTGAAGAAGAATAAAATGTGAGATCTAGTACCTTTTCCTGAAGGACAAAATCTTGTTGGATGTAAATGGGTGTTCAAGAAGAAGATTGGTTTGGATTGTAGTGTTGAGAAGTATAAAGTGAGGTTGATTGTGAAAGGATATTACCAGGTGGAGGGGATTGGTTATGGAGAAATATTTTCTCTTGTAGCTAAGCTGACGTAGATACTATATTTTTGTTGTCACTTACAACTACATATTACTTAGAAATCAAGTAGATCGATATGAAGGAAGTGTTTCTTCATGGTGATTTGAAGGAAGAGATTTGCATGTTCCAACCAGAGCACTTCATTGAAAAAGGTAAGGAAAACCTAGTTTGCAAATTAATGAAATCCCTGTATGATTTGAAGCAGTCGCCTAGAATGTGGTACCATAAGTTTGATACCTATGTGTTGTCTTTGGGATTTGTGAGATCAGAGTCTAATCATTGTGTTTATTTTAAGATTGAAAAGGGTCAGCTTCTTATTATTACCCTGTATGTGGATGATATGTCAACTATTCATTTTGAATATTAAAGGTATGATTTTTGGATTCAAATTATCTCAATTGTCAGCATAGTTTGAAATGAAAAGTCTAGGTTTAGCTAGGTATATTTTGGGAATGGATATCATAAAGGATAGGGGAAGTAGAAAGGTTTGGCTCAGCCAAAGCAAGTATATAAATTCTATCATAGAGAGGTTTAATATGGTGGATTGCAAGAAGTTAGCTTCTCTAGTGTTTCAGGAAATGAAACTTTATGTTGAAGATTGTCCAAAATCTCCTACTAAGATGGAGGGCATGACCAGGGTGCCTTATGCAAGTGCAGTTGGTAGTTTAATGTATGCAATGTTTTGTACTAGTCTAGACATTGCCCAAGCAGTGATAGTGCTTAGTTGATTTATGGATAATCTAGGAAGGCCGCATTGGGAGGATGTGAAGAGAGTTTTTAGGTATTTGAAGGGTACTTTTGAGTACACCTTATGTTATCATGGTTACCCTACTAGATCTTATAGTTCACTTAGAATTCATGGATATGTGAATTCTAATTGGGTAGGGGGAATTGACAGTAGAAGATCCACCATGGATATACATATTCACGTTGTTTGGTGGTGTAGTAAGCTGGATGAGCAAGCGGTAGGCTATAGTCACTTTATCCACTAATAAGACTGAGTAAATGGTAGCAACTCATGCCTATAAGGAAGCTATTTGTCTTAGAAGATTGTGTTTTGATGGTTTTTATTCATGACAGATTAATATTTATTCTGATAGCTAGAGTGCCATATTTTTGACAAAAAATCCAACTTTCCATGCCAGAACAAAACACATTGATATACAATACCATTTTGTTTGTGATATGGTGGAAGGTAGAAATTTTAACTTGGAGAAGGTTATAACTTTGGTGAATGTTGTTGAGGCATTGGCGAAGCCTATGAGCACGAATAAGTTCAAATGGTGTGCCAGTTCGATGGGACTTGGGGCCTAGAATGTTTAGTGACTTCAAGAATTGGAAGGGATTTAGTGAGTTCTTCCTCAAGTAGGAGAATGTTGAGAATGTGTGTCTCAAACTCACTATTGAAATCATAGCTCAAATTTTTGTACTTCCCAAATTTTTGCATTTAGGAATTTATCGCATTACTGCTAGGTGCAATTAAGAGGGTTGCGGGCTGGTGGTGTTTCTTTCCATCTCGTGGTGGTATTCATCATCTTGTGTGGTAGTGTGGGAGGATTTCTAACCCACAACCATGTAGTAGTCCATGAAGCTATTGGAGGTAGAGTGTGGGTTATCCCACCACCCTATGACAACTTGTGAGATGGCTTGTGGTGGTGTGGCATAGATCTCGCTGTCCTGGGTTGGCGAAATGTGATAGGCTATGGTATGGCAATAGGTTGCAGTATAGCAGTGAACCTGCTACTCCATGAAGGCCAGTTCGGTTGCTTGCTATTTTTCAGTGGTTGGACAGAATGGTGGAAGTAGACCACAGTCCCATGGCTAGTCAACAAAGGTTACATGCGATGTTGTGGTTAAGACTAGGAATGACAGGTAATGATGGGTACGTCATCTGTGATAGTCCGTCTATTGTGGAAGTTTGAACGTTAGTCTTCCTGAGATGCTTGTGAAGTTTATATGAAGTGCCATTACATTTGGTGATGTGTGAAGATGATCAAGAGATGGTTGAAGCAATTGTAATGTAATATTGTTAAGTTGATTCTATGAATTGACACTTGAAAAGCATAGCTCTGAAGTCACATAAAAAGTATCCCTTGCTTAATTCATGAATAATTAATGATAAATTAGACTTTATATCGCCTTGATGTTGTGTTGTGATGTATTTTACACATCCACATTAGGTTTTTGGCCCTTTTAAAGTTAAATAACTTAAGTCTTCTTTAATTTATTGTTGTAAAGTGTATTTATTTACACCTTCACATTAAATTTAAAAGGCTTGTAAACTAAGTGGACCTAATAAAGTGTTGTGATGTGTTTTACACATTCAGATGGGATTTAGGTCCCTTCTAAGCTAAATTGGCCCAATTTTTCCTTTAATTTGATGTTGTAAAGTGTATTTATTTACACTTTCACATTGGATTTTAGGATCCATTGCATTTATGACCTTTATATCATCACTAATAGGCCCCTATAACCCTATATTGTGCATCCCAAGGCATATTTCAATCAAAAACTTGACAATATCAACATATAAGCTTAATTTACACACTCCCCAACACTTTAGTTGGAAAAATAATCCCTGTAGGACCCATTCGTCAATTTGGGTGAATGAGTCCCATGTAAGTGGGACTCATTCACCCAGCTTAGAGAATGAGTTCCATTTGGCCTATTTTTGAGGTTTGAGCGAGAAAAACTAGGTTTTAAGTTCAAATTTATGAACTATGTTAGCCTTAGGGATCCAATAAACGATCATTTGAGTGCATTTCCTATATAAACAATCTTTCAAATCATTATTTTATATAAGCCTAAATTTTATCAATTCAAGAAAGCAAGAGTTAAGCATTCCAAGACTTTACAAGATCATCAAGATAGCATTCAAGATCATTTCTAATGCATTCAAGGGTAAAATTCTTCATCAATTGTCATAGCAATTGATTCAAGATCCACCATCATGTCAAGCATATCAAGCATCAAGCATGTTATTGAGTTAGTGTTTTGATGTAGCATAGAAGATCCAAGATCAAGCATTGGTCCACACCTATTGTCAAATATCAAGATCTACATCCTTCATGGCCATTTCATGTTGAATTGCAGATTTATAAGACATCATTCAAGTTATCATTGTTCATGTGTCATATCCTATATTTCATGTTTCATGTCCTTGTTTCATTGTTTCATCATTTGGTTTAATTACCTAAAAGGGGTTTGACCAAGGCAAACCCCTATTCACTAACAATCAACTAGTTTTTGTCCTCTTTCATGTGTGATTGTAGATCTAGGTGTCTTGGAGCTTGAAGGATCATTGAAGATTGGGTTACAAGCTTGTTGGAGTTGTCTCCTTATTTACATATCTTCACTAAAAGGTCATCTACAACCCCAAAATTAGAGTTTCAGATTTGGAAACCTGGAGAAGCCGATTGAGTAAACTGAGAAGAGCAGATTCAGACCTTGATGTTCTAGAAAATCCAAACTAGATTCATTTGCCACAAGTGGTGAATGAGTCCCATTGTAGGTTTTTTTCAGAGATTTTTATAGATTTGGATACCCATTTGCCTGAAATCTATTCCTATGTAGAAAATCTCATTTGGGATTGATTCACCTAGATTGGTGAATGAGTCCCAATAAGCCAAAATTTTAGGATTTGTAGAATTTCCAATTTCCATTCAAGTCTCCAAAAGTTTCCATGTGCACACATTCTGTTTTACAGCTTTATGTTTCGTTTTACACACTTTTCTAGATCATTTTGTAGTACTTTGCATTCAATTAGGGTTTAGTTTTGCATATTGTATTTCATTATCTTTTCCAAGTATAAACGGGTGATCCCACAATAGTGGTTTACAATTTTTGGCCAAACTAGACACTGAAATTATTATTTTTAACTAAATCTTCACATTTGGGCACCTATAGCGGCTAAACTGTGAAGAATTTGACAATGATGCAAACTAGAGTCTCATAAAATTTTGTCTGTAGATTCTAAAAATATATTTTTAAAAATTTTTGGAATAAAATTGCACTTCTTTTTCCATCTCCCACGAAAACTAGTTTCTTTCAGAAAACAACATTTTTAAAAAGTGACGCTCACAGTATACAACATAACTTTTTTTGTATGAAGGATAAAATTATAATTTCTTAGAATTTAGATTTGTAACTATGATATCTAGCACTTTCATTTGGTCTCATATTTTTTTATTGAATATTTTTTCCTTAATAGAGTTTTGAAGTCAAACCAATTGCAATTAAGACATAGGTGGACTGTATACAACATAAATTTTTCTGTATGTATCGAAATTCAATTTTTTTTTTTTAATGGATCAGGGACATCAATACCTAGCACGAACATATTTTTTAAAAACATATTTTGATAATTTGCTATTTTTTCACATGTGCAAAACAAAGAGCTTGATTTTCGGTGAAAAACCTATGTTTAATAAAACTAAAAAAACACATAGATAATAAAACCAAAACATATTAAAATTATATTCATGGGATAGATCATTTTGAGGACTACCATAATCATTTGAAATAAAGTTTAAATGAATTCATTTCATCCCCCAAAAGGTAAATCAAAAGTGATTTTTTATCAGCATTTTGATAGGTGTAAAGGAGACTCATTTATAGGTATGGTTTAAAAATAGCGAGGTTCTATCCAAGGGGGTTTGATCAAACCCTCTTCAATTGGAATCCTTAAAATGGAATTTTTAAAGGCTTAAATAATTATATTTTCTAAAAATATGTGATTTCAGCAAAAATCAGTTCCTCTCAGAATTTGTAAACTAGCTTTGTGGGATCACCCAAACTTGGTTGTGAACCCCTCTTTGGATCACATTTGGCCCCTATGATAGCCCTATTGCAAGATCTCTTTCTCTTTTACAGTGAGATCTCTAGGGTTACCCTTGAGTGGAAGCCTTGAAAGTGGGAGTGATAGCACTTAATCACCTTAATCCACATCACCCCATTTTACTTGGTTCCAAGATCTATAACTTGTATGTAATTAATATTTTACAATAATACAAGAGATCTTTGCTTTGGTTTCTAGGTTTCTCTTGAGAGGGTTTTCCCATGTAAAATCTAGTTATCGTTTTTATTGTCTATTCTTTTATTCTTGAATGTGCATCTTTGACATTCTATTATTGCAATTTTTGGAAAATTTATGTATCTCTCTTGAAGATTAGTATTAGGAAGGTGTATTATGCACTCTGCTATCCTTTCACAAGGAAGCCATTTGGCTTAGAAGTTTGTGTTTTGATGCTGCTTTTGATGTAGGGCAGATTGTTATTTGTTGTGACAGTTAGAGTGTCATTTTTTTGGGGAAAAATCTAACCTTCCATGCCAAGACAAAACATATTGACATGTAGTACCACTTCACTCATGATATGATGGAGGATGGAAAGGTTAGTCTGGAAAAATTTGATACTCTAATGAATGTTTTTGATGCATTGACAAAGCCTGTGAGCACGAATAAGTTCAAATGGTGCACTAGTTCGATGGGCCTTGGGGCCTAGAATATTTAGTGACTTCAAGAATTGATTGGGAGCCAGTAATTTCTTTGTCAAGTGGGAGAATGTTGAGAAAAATGTCTCAAATTTACTGGTGTAAAATACTTAGAGAAATTTTTGCCAAGTTTATAGGTTTCAAATTTCGGGCTTCAAGCTTATCACTTATGGAATATAGTTGAAAGGACTTAGAAAAATTGAACGGTTTCGGCAATCATACTTCAGACTTTGTGTATACATATTATCTTTGTGTTCAAAGGAATGAGTATGGAAGTTCTCTGAACCATGAAGATGAATTTACCAAAAATTGGCCAAAAGTTTATCGGATTGACAGTTGAGTTTCAACGGGATGAAGTTGCTAGTCTTCTTAACATCCTAGTAAGTGCTTGGATTATCGCTAGGTGTGTTTGGAGTATGCATCGGATGAGGCTTCATCATAGATACAAGTGAATTTCAATGGGGCTGAATGAGAATTCGAGCTTTAACATGCCAATAAGTGCTTCATCGATGAGACTTCATGGTGTCAAAGAGAGTCATTTGGCAGTCTCTTCAATGTTAGGTTTTCAATGGCAGATATCTAAAAGCTAAATGCAGATTTAATCAAATAACCAAAAATAAAACACACAGAGAATTTAACGTGGTTCACCCAATGTGGGCTACATCCACCAAACCACAACCATCCAATGATTTCATTAACCAGTGTAAAACCCTATTACAATATTACGAATAATCGCATTTCCTTATACATCTATAACTCTATTACAAACCCCTTATAACCAGCTTTTTAGAAGCTTTCGGATTAGGGTTATACAAAGTTGGGGTTTTCCCCTTTTCGGTGATTTTTCCCTTTTTCGGTAATTCCCCGGTGAGGATACATGAAGAGTGTACAATATACAATGATTAGTCGCCACATACCAACATTCAACATGCTGATAGTTGCTTCTTTGGTGACACTTCACCATGCTGGATGGAGTCACTTGGAAGTCCCTTTGATATTCTAATGAGACTTCACCATATCAGAAGGACTTGATATAGTGTCTCTTCAACACTTCAATGGAATGCTAGATATATTGGGGGACAGTTAGAATTTGGAGAGACATGGTTTTATGTCTCTTCGACATTCTGATAGAAATTTGTAGAAGTGATGATAACTGTTTGTTTTGGTATGGAAGTTGGAACATCAATTGTCTGGTGATGCTTGAGAAGTCTGTATTGAAGGGAATACTGATTGGATTGATATCGGAGAGTGAATGTAATGTAATGCTATTGATTTTGTTTTGTGAATAAACACCTGTAAGAGCATAGCTCTGTAACTTGTATGTAATTTATGTTTTACTATAATACAATAGATCTCTACTTTGGTGTGTGGGTTTTTTCCCGAGAGGGTTTTCCCACGTAAAATCTAGTATTCGCTCTTTGTTGTCTATTTTGTTATTCATGTATGTGCATCTTAATGTTCTATAATTGCAATTTTTGAAAAAAATTATGTGTCTCTGTCTTAAAGATTAGCATTAGGAAGGTGTATTCCACACTCTACTTTCCTTTAAAATTTTACACTTATGGACAGCCAAAGTGACTGTGTTCATGGAAACTATCCATGGAATGCCTAGATTCACACTAAATAAGTTGGCCTTCAATATCATGAAAACCATCATAGAGACAGATTTAGGTACTACAATGATCAACAAAGAAATGGATCTCAATGGGGGGAGAGAAAAACCATCATGTGTATGAATTTTAGTCTCGCGCTCATCATATCTCACCCTATAAAAACCATTGATGAAGAGTCTCTCCTTAGTAATAACATTGACCCTATTGGTAGAGTCAACCATAATGCTACTGATGACATTACTGTTGACTTGAGCTATAATGTAGAGGGGAGAGTACTCTCCATGGCAGGGCAAGTAATTAGGCATAAAATATATGTCGAGTATCATATCCTTCTAACTCAACTGGGAGATTGGAGTGATAGACACCATATTAACATATGTGAAATCATCAGATGGTGTATAAGTATTGATAAAGTTAGAAGAATGTAGTAGGAATGGATATATGTAGATTTGCAACTGGCTATTGGGTTTAGCAACAAATTTATTAGGTTTTTTATTTTTAATATTGAGGTGGATGTTACCACTATCTATGTAGCCCTGAATCATGTGTGTCAAGCACACACTATTGAATTACACAAGACAACTAAGAGGGGGGGTGAATCAGTTGTATCTAATTACATTCACTTTTTATCTTAATCAATTCCACATTCACTTTAATCTATTATTAAGTATAAACATGAAATGCAGATAACAAAAATCAAATACTAGAGACACTAGAATTACTTGGAAAACCCAATAAGGGAAAACCATGGTGAGGATTAACTCACAATATAATAGTAATGCAAAACTGGATACAAAGGCTCACTACCAAAGGAATCACTAGCCAGATAGGACTTAATGTCTGGATAGAAGGCTCACTGCCTATAGAAAGGACTCACTATCTAGAAGGGAGGCTCACTACCTACAAATAAAGATAGATAACAAAATATCCACCATAATAGGTTCCAAAAATTCACAACCTTAATCAAAGAATTGCAGACACCATCAACTCATTTCTTTTATGGGTCAAACACATTAAAGTATTGCTGCCTTGATTCACTTTCACACACTCTGCTTTTTGCAATTGTTTTGCACTTGTCTTCTTAATTCTCTCTATTCACAACATCTTGACTTATATTTATACCATCTTCGATCTTAGAAACTTTCTCCAAGGTCGATGACTCAACATTCCCATAGTGGATAAGAATGAGAGTGGACAAGATTAATACTTAACAAGGACCCAAAACAACATCTTTGATTAATCACATGCTTACTTAATTGATGCTTGTCCTTCATGTAATGTGTAAACACCAGGTCGGGCAAACCTAATGAAAACACCAATGACCTTTGAAGTGCACACATCCATAACAAGATGAAAATGTGCGGACCACATAACACACTTCACCATACATTGGAACACATCTTAGATACCTTTAGATACATCTGTAACAATTGCGACAACTTCCATACATAGAACACTTTCCAATATTCCAACCAGACCGTGCAAACACATATAGTAACTCTGAAACAAGCCTTCCAGAGCACCAAAACATGAACACTTCTACCAGAACAAAGATAACACCATTATTAACCTTCTTCTAGATCCACAAGATCTGAGAAAAACTAGTAGAGGACTACAAAGTAGAAACATTTCTCCTAGTCCATATACCAACAACTCTGTCAGACTAGTTCAGAAACAAGTGAACACAACTTTCACTCTTCATCAAACTAGAAGCTATAACTTAAGATATATCACCCAAGGATGCTCATAAAAAACACTAAAAATCTATACAAGCATAGGATCAACACAAAATAAATGCAAAGGACATCACTAGAGCACATTCAAAACACACACACATAACTTTGTCTTCACTGTTTATTAATTTTATCAAAAGCACTTGATAACTCATCATATCAGCACACCTGCAACACCATAAAGATAGCTCCATGTACTCACAACATCTCTACAGTATCACAACCATACATGTACCACCTGCACTCACTTGATTCCTTTCTCTACAACAACTTGAACTATATTGACATCAATGACAATATTAATGACAACACCACCATACTCATTCATACTTGCAACAATCTCCCCCTTTGTCATTGATGGCAACACATGATGTGAAAAACCATCAAAGATGACATACACACTCTCCTGCTTCTTCTTCTCTTTTTTTCAAATTAGATAGCCTACATGCAACATTTTTGTACTCTCTTCTCCTTACAAGATTCTCCTTTCCTTTCAGCTTTTTGAGATATAGATAGAATTTTTCACATGATTCTCTCTCCCCCTTTGACATCAATGGAAAAGAAATTTTTTTGCATGATTCTTCAGCCCTAAAATATTTTGATCACTCCCCCTTAGGAGTGCACCTGCATCTCATACTGCAACAATGATACTCTCTACCCCCCCTCGGGGGTAGACCCCAATCACCAGTCCAGACAAATGATGAATCTGTAGACCCATTGGAATAATCCACCTCCATGTGCACCTAGTTCAAAGAAGGATGGAAAGTAACCCCCAACTTCTCCCTAAGATACTTAGAAGTATCCTTAGGAAGAGCCTTAGTAAATATATCTGCAATTTGATCCTTTGTAAACAAATATTCAAGGTTGAGTTCATTCCCCAACACCTTCTCCCTTAAGAAATGATATCTGATAGATATATGCTTTGTCCTTGGATGTATTACCATATTTTTTGAAATATTTATTGCACTTCGAATATCATAGAAGATAGGGATAGGCTCATCACACATTACACCTATATGCTTCAATGTTTGTTTCATCCAAAGAACCTATGTACAACAAGATTTTCTTGTAATATACTCAACTTCTATAGTGGATAAAGAAATTGAATCATTTTCCTTTCTTAGCCATGAAACCAACCTTCATCCAAGAAATAATTCACCACCACTTGTACCCTTCTGGTCATATACACAACCAACCCAATTTGCATCAGTGTAAGCATTCAAAGTGAAAACAATATCCTTAGGATACCACAAGTCATAATTCAGAGTGCCTTTTAGATATCTGAATATCCTCTTCACAGTTGTAACATGTGTTTCTTTAGGTTCTACTTGAAATCTGGAAACCAAACATACTGCATACATGATATTTGGTCTAGTAGTAGTGAGATATAACATTCCACCAATCATATATCTATACATGCTCTATCAATTTTAGGAGAATCATCTTCCTTACTTAATTTGCATTCAATCACCATAGGGGTACAGACTGGTTTGGAATAATCCATTCCAAACTTCTTCAACAATTCTTTAACATACTTAGACTGTGAAATGAATATGCCCTTATCGGTTTGATTCACTTGGAGTCCAAGAAAGAAAATCAACTCACCAATCATAGACATCTCGAACTATTTTTGCATCTCTTCTACAAATTTCTTGCACATACCCTCATTTCCTCTGAAGATAATATCATTAACATATACAACCACTATCAACATTATGTTTTCTTCAACTTTGAAATAGAGATTACTATATGTGGAGCCTTTGTTGAACCTTTGTTGTGTCAAATATTTGTCCAACCTTGCATACCATTCTTTGGGAGCTTGTTTAAGTCCATATAGTTCCCTTTTCAACTTGTAGACCATATTCGATTTATCTGATAACTAAAATAATTTTGGTTTGTCCATGTACACTTCTTCCAATTCTCCATTCAAGAATGCGGACTTAAAATCCATCTGGTATACTTTGAAATCTTTGTGGGAAAAAAATGCCAAAAACATCTGAATGGCCTCCATTATTTCCACCAGGGAAAATGTCTCCTCAAAGTCTATTCATTCAACCTGTGAATAACCTTTTCATACAAGCCTTGCTTTTTTTCTTACTACTTCACCATCTTCATTCAACTTGTTCCTGAATACTCATTTTGTAGTAATTACATTCTTGTTTACCGGTCTAGGAACCAATTCCCATGTCTGATTCTTCTCTATCTGTTGCAACTCTTCTTTCATTTCTCTAACCCAATTCTCATCTTTTCATGCTTTACATATTATTTTAGGTTCTATCTTAGAAATTAGAAACAAATTTACCTCAGATACTACCACTTTGCTTCATGTTGTTACACCTTTGCCTTTGTCTCCAATTATCTATTCTTCCGGATGGTTTTTCTATACATACTTAGGAGTCTTAGGAGCAAGTTCAAGAGTCTCTTCTTCTTCTTCAATCTGTTATTTTTCTTCCTCATTCTCTTCTTTTACTTTTCCACATATAGGTTCATCTGGTTCAACTTCACTTATTTCAACTAGCCTTTGCATATCTTCATCAACTTTTACATTTTCACTTTCAACTATCTCCCTTAATCTTTTATTATAGCATCTATAACCTTTGTTATTTGTTGAATATCCAAGGAAAATACCTTCATCACATCTTGCATGAAACTTTCCAAGGTTCTCATCATCTCTTTAATATAACATCTTCTTCCAAACACCTTAAAGTACTTAACAATAGGAATTTTTCCAGTCCATAGTTCATAGGGATTATTTGTGTCGTTACCTCTCATTTGAACTATGTTAAGAATATAAACAACAGTGTGGATTGCTTCTCTCCAATATACATCAGGAAAATTTTCCTCTTTCATCATAGTCCTTGCAGCCTCTTGAATAGTTTGGTTCTTCCTTTCTACAACTCCATTCTGCTGAGGAGTTCTAGGAGCAAAAAAGTGCCTCTTTATACCATGCTCTTCACAAAATGTATTAAACTAACTAGAAGTGAATTCTCCACCTCTATCAGACCTTAAACATTTGATTCTCAGGTTTACTTCATTTTCTACCCTTTCCTTGAACACTTTGAATCTATCTAGATCTTCAGCTTTCTCCCTAAGAAAAATAACCCATGTCATTCTAGAATAATCATCAATCAAAAGAATAAAATACCTATCACCATTAATACTTCATGTTCTTGTGGGACCATAGATGTCTATATGAATCGATTCCAAAAATTTGGTAGTTGATTGTTCTTTTCCTTTAAAACTGCATCTTGTTTGTTTTCCCAATTGACAACTTCTGCAAACAATATTGGAATGTTTTGTGATTTTAGGTAGGTCTGTAACAACTTCTCTTGAATAGATATTTATCATATTGTCAAAGCTTACATGTCCCATCCTCTAGTTCCATAGCCAACTTTCATTAACTTGAGAATCAAAACACTGAACACCTCCACTCTTAAGCCGATATATGTTTCCATGTTTTCTTCCCACAACTACCACAATTTTGGACCCTTTTCTGATCTCACATGTATTATCATGGAGCACAAGTTTAAATCTGTTGCTACAGATTTATCCAACACTCAAAATATTATGTCTTAAGCCCTTAACATAATAGACATCATCAGTATTGTGTTTTCCATCAAAACTAATTGTTCCTTTTCCAACAATCTTTGCGCCAGAATCATCTCCAAACATGACTAATCCTCCATCATACTTTTCAAGTTTAGTGAACTTAATTTTGTCTTCGGTCATATGATTTGAACATCCACAGTCAATTACTCAATAGTCTTCATCTTGTCTAGCATGAAAGGTAGTAACCAGAGTACCTTCCATCTCATCCTTCTTGATCTTTGGACCACATTCCCTTGCACATCTTCCATGGTTAGTAGACACAGATTTATTCTCCTAGGGTAGAAACAAGCATTCATCTTTATCATCCTCAAAATCAAATTAATCATCAGAAATTCCAACATCTTCTCTAGCATAATACAATTTCTTGAAATTTCTATCATTTTTGTCTTTATTATCTCTATTATTTTTGTGTATGGCTCTATTTGGACATCTTGAAGCATAGTGACCAATATTTCCACAACTCAAACATTTAAAAGGTAACATGCCTTTGTACTTACCGGTACCTTTCTTCAATTTCCTTATAAATTTTGCTTCCAACTCCTCTGAACCTTCACTATCTGGATCATCTTCTATCTTAGTTTCTTTGAAGGTTGTTTTTGTTTTCTCCTTTTCTTTTCCAAGCTTCCTCATCTCAAATGCAATCAAGGTGCCAAATAGCTATTCTTTAGTGAATTTCTTTGGATCATACACTTCCTCAATAGCTGAAACTTTGTCACTATAACTCTTTGGTAGGGTCATCAAAATATTCTCTATTACATCTTCATCTTAAATAGTACCACCTTGATTTTTGACTTCATTTTCTGCAATATCAACCTCTAAAAGTAACTTGCAATGTCTTCACCTTCTTACATTTTTAAGTTCGCATATATGTTCTTTGTTGTTAGCTTCTTTGATAATTTTACTCTATCATTTCTTTCATAGATATCTTTCAACTTTTCCCATACTTCATAAGCAGTGCCTAATGAAATAACTTTTGTTTGCTCAGTCTTAGATAAAGCACTATACATTGCATACCTTGCTTTTTCATTTTCCTCATACGCAAAAATCTCATCTACAGAAGAGGGACCACTTGTTGGCTCAACATATTTTGTCTCAACAACTTTCCAAGCATTGAAGTCAAGAGAGATCAGGTAACCTCTCATTTTCACTTTCTAGTCACTATAGCCAGATCCATCAATTACAAGGATTGAGAGCTTGTGTGCCATCATATTTACCTCAAGAAGTTAAGTTATTTTCTGAGGAACCAAAGCTCTAATACCAATTGTTGAATTGCACAAGACAACTAAGATGGGGGTGAATTAGTTGTATCTAATTACATTCATTTGTGTTCTTAATCAATTCCACATTCACTTTAACCTATTATTAAGTATAAACATGAAATGCACATAACAAAAAGAAAATACCAAAGACACCAGATTTACGTGGAAAACCCAATGAGGGGAAAACCACAATGAGGATTAACTCACAATATAATAGTAATGCAAAACCAGATACAAAGGCTCACTACCAAAGGGCTCACTACCCAGATAAGACTCACTATCTGAATACAAGGCTCACTACCTACAGAAAGGACTCACTATCTAGAAGGGAGGCACACTACCTACAAATAAAGATAGATAAAAAAATATCCACCACAACAGGTTCCACACATTTGCAACCTTAATCAAAGAATTGCAAACACCATCAACTCACTACTTTCAGGAGTCAAACACATTAAAGTACTACTGCCTTGATTCAATTTTGTACAATCTAATTTTCACACTTGTTTCGCACTTTACTTCTTAATTCTCTCTATTCATAACATCGTGACTTGTATTTATACCATCTTCGATCTTAGAAACTTTCTCCAAGGTTGGCTACATATTCTTTATTTTACAAATTCAAACTAGGTCATAGATTCAACATTCCCGCAGTGGATAAGAATGAGAGTGGACCAAATTAATACTTAACCAAGACCCAAAACAACATCTTGGATGAATCAAACACTTCCTTAATTGATGTGTATCCTTCATGTAATGTGTAGACACTGGGTCGGCCAAACCTAATGAAAAAACCAATAAAATTTGAAGTGTGTGCATCCACAACAAGATGAAATCACGTGGACCACATAGCATGCTTCACCATACACTGGAACACCTCTTAGATACCTTCAGATACATCCATAGTAACTGCAACAACTTCCATACATAAAAGACTTTCCAATAGTCCAACCAGACCGTGTAGACACATATGGTAACTCTAGAACAAGCCTTCGACAACACCAAACCACAAACACTTCTACCAGAGCACATATAACATCATTATTAACCTTCTTCCAGATCTGAAAGATTTGATACAAACTAATAGAGGACTGCAGAGTAGAAACATTTCTCCTAGTCCATAGACAAAAAAAATTTCCATACTAGTTCACAAACGGGTGAACACAACTTTCATTCTTCATCAAACCAGAAGCTATAACTCAGGATATATCACCCAAGGATACTCATAAACAACACTATAAATTTTCACAAGCACAGGATCAACACAAAATAAATATATAGAACATCATCAGAGCATATTCAAAACACACACACAACTTTGTCTTCACTATTTATTAATTTTCTCAAAAGCACTTGATAACTCATCATATCAGTACACCTGCAACACCATCAAGATAGCTCCATTTACTCACAAAATCTCTACAGTATCTCAACCATACATGTACCACCTACAATTACTTGATTCCTTTCTTTGCAACAACCTGAACTATGTTGACATCAATGGAAACATTAATGACAACACCACCATACTCATTCATACTTGCAACACACACAACGCTTGTTGTCATGTTTGGGAACTCAATGCTATTGGAAAAACTTAGATGCATCACACCAACTAGGATATGACTTGTTATAAAGAAGTGGTCTAACTTTTGGAAGAGTGATTAAGTTATGTTTCAACAATTTTTGGAGTATACTTGAGTTAGATTTAGACAACTTTGTAAATATCTGATTATATTATGAACCAAGTGTGTTGTTCTCATTTATTTCAGGGACAACCACTACATTAGTTATTGCCTTGCTTATTTTTGACCCTCCACAAGTAGTTGTAGCCCCAAAACCATCAGGATGTGAGGATGAGGCTAAAGCTCCATATTTCAGGAAAACATCTGGTAATAGTCTCTCGGTGTTGTACACACATGAGTGATGGAAGGATATTTAATTAGGGAATTTTTTTTACTCAATGACAATTGAAGACTGTCCATGAACATCCTTTGGATGTCATGTTCAAGTAGGGCATAGGGGATTTAAGAAGAAATGGATTGATAGTGGGAAATGAAATCATTTATCTTCTCATTCAGTTGTTTCTTACAATGGAGAAGGTCAACAATGGTGACCTTAGAGCCAATATTCACTTGGAACCATTTTAAGAACTAATTTATGAGTTGTTCAAAAGAAAATATAGAGTTGTCAAGTAGCGAGAAAAAACACTCCAACACAATATCCTTAAGGGAACATGAGAATAATTTCACTAATAAATGATCCTGGTGTAGGAATTCATTGCAAAAGTGGTAAAGTGAATTTATATGACTCTACAGGTCTCCCTTATCATTATATTTTTTTTAATTTTTGTACCTTGACCCCTTGGGGCATGGGAGTGTTCAAGATGTTTAAGGTGAGAGGACTATGATGAAAGTGTAGAGTAAGAGTATATTGTGTGGCAATATTAGTTAGGCTGGTGAGTTGGGATTGCATCTTATCCATGTTCTTACAACAGGGTGTTCAATATGGGATTGACTAGCAGGGGAGGCAGATTAACCATGGGAATAGAGATTTGAGGTGTGAATCCAAGTAGAGGAGGAATTTTATACCCCAAAGGGAGTGTGGGATACAATAACTCTAGGATTAACGGGGGGTGTAGACATAGTATTTGTATTATCAATAGAAGACACAAGAGGTATAGAGGGATTAGTGGCCACCATATGCACAGATACCTTAGGCATCAAAAGATTCAACTAATTACTAGTGATATTCAATTGGCAATCTTGAGGCTAACTCGAGACTAATGTGTATGTACTTGTACATGAGTCTCAGCTATGTTGGTTAATGCACTGAGAAACTCAAGTCCCTTGCCATCTAAGATAAGTAAGTTTCTCAAACTACTGACAATAGGAGTAGCTTGAGTATATAGGTTACCATAGTTTAAAAAATATTTGAATTATTTAAGCCTCTGCTCCAAAGATCTAACTTGCTTAAAGGGGACCCTTAGAGAAATTTCACAATCTTCAAAGAATGGAGACCTTGGAGAGGAATTCAAAGGAGAAGAACCTCTAAATACTACTTGAGAGCTAGTAAGATCAGGATACCTAGAAACATTGGACTAGGACTAGTAGGACTATACCTATTTGGAGGTATTGTAGGTCTCAAGATTCATCTTACTATGTGTCCCGGGGTCATAGAATAGGTTGAAAAGTTGATACAGGAGTGCGTGTGTTCCAGCTCCAAGGAATAAGAGAAGGACTTAAGAGAATATGAAGAGCTTTAGGATTTTTTAAATGATAGATTGGGCAAGACGGTGAGTTCACATTAGGCTCACCAAAATGTAAAGGAGAAAATTTTCCAACCCGAAGATGATGAGATCTCAAAGGAAAAACTATCTCTCCCTACCTCCATTGACATGAATCAAGTGAATTGGGATAGAATGAATATGAACATTTTAATAAAGAACATAAATTATTCAAGACTTTCAAACATAAAAAACCGAAAGAAAAGGGTATAATGGTCTTTTGGATAGTTTGATGGGGTCTATGTCTAGGACAATAATGCAACTATCAAATGAAAGTGTGGTCACGCTGAAGTCTCGTACATGTAGAAAACTAGAGACGTCACAAAATGACACAAAAATACTTTGTGCAAGTTCCTAGATGCAAAAAGGTATGAAATATGAATGTATAGAATGAAAGGTACTAAGGTAAATGTATTGAATGAAAGCAAGATGAAAATAATGTGGAAAGGTTCAAGATTGCATTGGGAGTGTTCGACGACATCCAAGATTGCTTAAAAAAGGTTCTCCCACCTACAGCTACACACATAAGACCAAGGAAAAATGTTGGGTGGTTCTTTAGGAGTTTGCCTCAGTCAAACCCCTATAACGATGTTTCCACCTCCATTGACAACCTTCGAAAAGATAATGATAATGATAAAAGACATGAAAAATATGAAGAAAGACATATGCTAATCAAAGATAAAGATGAAATTCTCAAGAAATATTCTTGAAGAGTCACCTCGTATGAGCACCAAAAAGAGGAGTTTTTTGATGTAGTGAAGGAACCTCCAAGATGACAACTTCCCTACAAGAAGAATCTTGTGCTATAAAAATGGAAATTTCTTTAGAAGTCGTAGATGAACACATATTGCAAGATATGTGCATAGAATGATGGAGAAAGCTAGTGCTTTCTCAAGGAAATATTATGGAAAATGTTGAAAAAGGCGCTTTAAGTGTGTTTCAAGAGAGCATAAGAACTAGAATGAAGAATTCAAGCATGGAGAATGAAGATTGAATAGAGATTATATCCTTTACAAAAGAGAGGGATTTTTTGGTCCAAACAGCCCACTCGAGTGATTCTCAACACAGTTGCAAGCTAGCAAAGGCATTGCACAACCAAAAAGTTGATAGGTGTAACGTCTCGACAACCACCTTATTCACAAATTTTTATGGGATGCTAGCACAATGCGTGGATGCCTTTGTGCATGCATTATTCTGTAAAAAAATTGGACTTAATGATCGAGGAAAGGAGCATGCTAGGTGGTGAGAAAATGGTTTTTAGTTGGGAGAGCATAATTATCTTAGTCTATCTAAAGAGGAAGGCATATGGAATGTGAAATTGCATGGGGTACAATTTTTTACATTACACTAATGTTGCTATTTTTTCATCCAAATCTATCTTCATACTAAGATTATGTTGGTTTAGTACTTGAAAATTCCACTTACAATCCATAGTTATTCAAAACTACATTTAAGAGAAAATCAAGTGGAGGAGGGTGCACTTCACTTTAGTTAAATCCAAGGAGAAAGGTGAAGTAAGGTAAAAGATTTAGTTTGTATAATTTTTCTTTTGTGTGTTTTCCTTATTTCATTTTCCTTGTCTTTAGGATACATGAATTGTTCAATCTTTTTTCCCAATCCCTTCACATGGCATACAATGTTGTTGGACAAGTGGCAAAGGCTTCCATTTAAACTTGTCAAGATTTGGTGTACTTTTGAGGGTAGACATCCTCTTCAATATTTAGAAAAAGATAAAAATTAATCTCTTTCCAAGTTGTTTCATTGTTGTTCAATTTTGTTTATAAACTAAAGCTATAATTTTCTCCAATGTGATTTTATAAATCTAGGAGTAAGATTGAAAGGTTGCACATCTGTAAAAGCTTCTTGAGCACTAAGGTAATGCTTCTTGTATGATTGTTAGATTCTCAGCTTTGGCATCCTACCCACCTCATGGGTGTAGGTGTGGTTGTTGCCAATCTACAATATGAGATCAATGAACCCAATCTCAAGGCTCTTAGTTGCAACAGTCTAGGGATGGTGCTTCCCATAGACAATCTTAGCCCTCTTAGCCACCTTTCACCTCTTTTCATGGATGTGATGCTCTTAGCTGACTAGATTTTGACAAGTTCTCTTGGAGATGACTATTTTCCTTTTAGGGTTTAGGAACTTGCTAAAGATCAAGATGAGGAGGGTGCTCTTATTTGATGGTTCTATCACAACTAGTTTATGGAGTAAACTTGATGATTTTTAGTCCCCTCCAATTGATATCGATATTGCTACTTATTTGTTTTATTTATGTTCATTATTGATTGAGCTCTACCATTTTTATGTTCTCATGTTTTATTTGAACTTGGTCCTAAATATAATTTGAGGATATGCGTTTCTACAACCCACCGCTTATTTTTGAATAATATATTTATCTTTTTAGTTGATAAAATATAATTCACAGTTTATTCCTTAAAAGAATAGCTTGCGTAAAGAGCTGACATATTTGAACACATTAATTATATAAAACAAAAACCATCATATTAACCACAGCATACAGTTTCATTACAAGTAGACCAAATATTTAACAAACAAAACGTTGAACATTTAGGAAGAACACTGGAAATTGCAGGGATGTTAAAAGGAATGAAGTATGCCGTTTGCTTTGTTTCTTCTTATATACTATCTATATACATTACTTTGCTCATCATTCTTGGTATCTTCGGGTCATGACAAAATGTCAGGCAAACGATCTTGCCAAAAAGTTTCTTGTTGCTGCGCTTTGTACAAATCATATGCAATTAGTGAAGATCTTGCCGGCTCTTTACAACTGGGCTAAATAAGACGTTATGCATTTAGTAATAACACCGGAACCTGCAGAGAACTTTCAAAAGAATGATATACGTCATTTGAAATGTTTTTCATCTGTATCCAACGCTTTGCTCTATGATTTCTTAGTCTCTTTTGATCCAGACAAAATGGCAGGCCGACGAACTTTACAAGGAGTTTATCATTGCCGTGCTTTTCACGGATCAAATGCGAGCATTCAAGCAATTGATTTCGTTGCAGATTCCCACACGCCAAAGGACGCTTTCAATGCAAGTCTCGAGTTTCTGGTCAGGATTTTGTTAGCAATTCTTACAATATAAAAACATGGGATGGGAAAGGTGCTTTACGACGCGTTTTTTTTCGAAAGTAATCAAGCTTAGCATGGAGGAGATTAGGGTTTTGTCGGTGCGGAAAATAGAATATAAATACTATCAATTGTATTTTAGTGTGTAATGGGTGTATTGAAGATGTTTTGTAGGTCGTTTGTCGTGACATGATGTGTTCAATGAATCTTTCCATGCTTGCTTAGCAAGTTTTAGATTTTTGATATGAAATTAATTGTATTGTACTCTTTTAGTGAGAGTTTGATGGTCAAGTCAAATTTTCATATGGCAGTCTCATGCTTGTATTGCAGCAGGTCACATGTGTGAAACAAGGGGTTTTTATTAGTGTTATGTGTTCTTATGTCACAGAGAGTTTGTGTTGTTGGTATGCAAGGAAGTGTTTGATAACACTTTAAATAAATGTGGTCTCATGGAATTGTTTGATTGTAGGATATGTACAAAATAGTTTTTTTTTTTTTGGGTTGATTTCACATGTCTAAGAACAGGTTGGTCATAAAACATTTATAAAATTTTTTTTGTATATTCTTATTGTTTGGGATTTTAATTTAAGCACAAAACACTTTATTAAGACTTAAAAATCATTTATGCTTGAAATTGTCTTGCCTATGACTATATTGTGGTGTTCATCTCCAACAAGAAGCATAATGTTGCTTACTACTCA
Source organism: Sequoiadendron giganteum (assembly GCA_007115665.2). NCBI lineage: Eukaryota > Viridiplantae > Streptophyta > Pinopsida > Cupressales > Cupressaceae > Sequoiadendron > Sequoiadendron giganteum. Next base: position 645,801,943 of record CM021107.1, on the reverse strand, counting down.
CTATTACATTTTTTTATGTTCAACTTTTCACCAAAAAAGAACTAGTTCATTAGGGCACTTCCCAACTTTAAACAAATAGGTTTACAACATCAAAAAATTGGCATTTGTCAAGGTAGTTCATTTGGACACTTGGCAACTGTTATTCTATTGTATCATTTGGCTAAAAATGACAAACATGATTTATATTTTAATGTTTCATTTCAATACAAATTTGATGGCCTAACTCTTACAAATGACAATCTAGATCGCCTTAGGAATGAACAAACAATGATAACAAAGTATTCCTCTATGTATAACTATTGACCCTTGGGTTTTCGTATGCTACAAAACATTCAAATTAGTCAATATGTCCTATATTTAAGGCTATTGTCTATTGATAGCTATTTACAATGATTAAAAAAACTCAAGAAAATTAAATATGGGGCAGCTAATTTGTTTGATGATATTAACTCTCCATTTTGTGCATATCATGCAATCATATTAGTGCATGAGACCACATCTCTTTAGATTACATTTGACCAATATGATGGATTTTTATCATGCCAATGCTAATAGTTGATATAATGCATCCAATTAGTGGGAAAAGGATGTAGAATTTATGGATTAAGTAGATTCAAGAAGAAGGAAGAGAGTAATGCCACTCCTCATAGCTTATTGCAAGGAATTTGGATAACTTGATTTTCTCAATTTTCTCAATTTTTTGTTTCATTGATGTATCAAAAAATATATACTGGAAGAAATATATATTTAAGAAAAACAAAATATGCATAGATTACAAATTACTAATATTAAACCAAGTTATAAATAAGTGGTGGCCATGAAAGTAGATCAAACTTTTATTGTAGAGAAGGTACATATATACTACATTTATATTGTATCTATCTAATTTCTTATATTGTTTTAAGATTATCTTAAAATGAAATTAATAGCCATAATATTTTGCAAACAATATGAATTCATGTTGTTTTCATAAAGTCCCTATAACCACATAGTACATCCAATCAAGTTTCTAGTTACGAGTGCTTTAGAACCTCTTCCTTTATTACTTTTCAACTAAAATTTGATGGTTTATTGATGTGGTGTGCTCTCATTTGTTGTGGCATATTTGAATTTTCCACATGGAGCTCATGTGGAGACCTTTTGCTATTCCATTTCATCGTATATCCTAATCTATGATAGATAGAAAAGCTTTAGCAACTAAATGTTACAAGTGTGCACCTTCGCTATGTGCTATGTGCGACATACGACAAATTCACCACCACCAATTCACCGATGGAAAATTCACTGCCAAAAATTTGTCGTGGGAAAATTCACCATCATGACAAATTCACCATCAAGTAAAATTCACTACCAGCAATTCACCATGGGGGGAAATTAATGCGGTTAATTTTCTGTCGCAGTGAATTGTTGGTGGTGAATTTTACTTGGTAGTGAATTTGTCATGGCGGTGAATTTTCCCATGGTGAATTGCTGGCGGTGAATTTTCTATCGGTAAATTGTTGGCGGTGAATTTTCCTAGAGCTTCTATGTGTGATCATTAGATCTCAAATATTAATCTTTATTGAAATACTCAATATTTCCTATGGCTACAAAATAGCAGAACAAGTTGGACCCCTTTCTTTTGTGCTTAAATATACAATATTTGTTGACCAATTATTATAGGTAGTGGAGAGCTTAGTGGTTGCCCTTATGTTTTATGGATATATTTAGCATTGTGTGTGTATTTCCTTCTAATCAAATCCTAGCCTTGTATTACATGGTCAGTCACATATTCTTATTGATTACATATATCTTAAGAAGTCCATAGACTCATGCCTTGGTCAACCAAGAATAAAAATTAAAAACTACACTTTAGTCACAACCTCAAAGTCTTTACTAAATGACCTTTATGAATTAAATTACTATTAGTCTACTATCAATGGTCATCTTGCTTAAGTGAGACCCCTATTAACATTGGAGTATTGGCTTTATCATATTTCAAATTGAACCTAATTACTTGTTATAAAACACAAAAATGACAATAATAGTTTTAGAAATTTATAGAATATTATATTTCCAATTTTATCAGATTTCATATTTTATTAAAAATTTGATGAATGTGTCAATGATACAAGGACCACATGACATTAGGATAATCATGATATTTGGATTCATTCAACCATATTGTCCAAATAGAACACAAAAATACTAGAAATAATTATAGCCGATGTGCTTTGTATCCCTATAGAAGATGTTGAGCTATGTACCACTACCACCTTTATATGCTTATAAAATTAATATCACTAACTAGTCATATATTCAATGAATAGAATGAAAAATAGATGAATAACCATGATTATTTTTATCATCTTGCATCCTTTCTATGCATTGTCAATAGTTGATCTAGGAACTCAACTTTTTCACTCTCATGGAGGGGAACATATTTGACATAATCATTATGTTCTCAATTAATTTATATTAGGACAAAAAAATAGCTAATTTCAAAAGAATAAGATATGATTTAATTTCTACTATTGCATTAAGCTACCCATGATTTTATAACTTAATTCAAATCGAATGTTATTCTTTTAGATCAATTGGTTGAGTTATTTATAATAATTTTTTTAAGGTACATATTGAAAATTTTCATAACAAGTTTTCCTTATTTAACAAAACTCTGGACTATAAAAAATGTTGTATGAAATGATGTACATGAACTTTAGGGTCTAAACTATGTAGACCAAGCTATATAGAATGAATTTATACCTTACATGTTTGGATTTTTGTGCTACATTAGTGAATGAACTCCAAGGATTTTGAAAGGAGAGAAGAAGGTATATGGAATGAAATTTGAAAATTTTCTATCCTATCCATATTATTAGATTCAAAACTAGTGCATGGACTGACACTAAAAATCATGGAATTAGAGCCATGCAAAAATTTTCAATTAGTCCAAAATTTTGATTGTCATCAATATTTTGGGGTTTCAAGCACCAAAATACTCTAAAAAGTAAATAGAAGATGATGAAAAGCTATCTATTAACAAGAAACCAATTTTTTTCCATACTTTTAAATAATAATACATTTGGTAGTGTAATGGTGAAAATCACATACCTTGCAACTATCCCTTTGATTTTGGATTTGTTTTGAATATTTTGTTCCATTGACATGTGTGGAATAATATATTTTATGTGGAATCTTATTTTAAAATTTTATTCTATATTGTTTTCATGTGTATTTATTTTTAGGGTTCAAACTTAATATTTAGCTTATCTATTTATTACTATGGCTCAAATTAATATATGAAAAAATTATCATAGATTAGTTTTATGATTTGCACAACTAATCCCTATTTTTCAAATTTAAATTAAAAAAAAACTGTATATTTTCTTTCATGTGAATATTTTAAGCTTGCTTGAAGCATCAAATATTTGAATTGAATATCAATCTCAGAAATGAACTTAAATAGTTCCATATACTATGATTCTTTTTGCATATGTTGTGACATAAGACTAATAAAAAATATTATGAAAATAAGAAATGCTACCAAAAGATAAAACTGCAATCCTCTCAAATTCCTTAACAAATATGAATAGATTCACACTGTGAAGAGGATAATAAATACAAACACCTTCTTATATTGACATACACTAAATTACATAAGGATTCAAACTTGAACTATATTTTTTGACACTAGAGAATAATTAGAAAAGAGGACACAATATACAAATTTGGCTTGTCAACCCCCAACATTGAATTAACTTTTTATTGGAACTCTAAATTTCCTCTATCAACCTTTATAAATTTAGTTGATTATAGATAGTTAAAATTGGGGCCCCCTTTTGTAGCTATTTCATTGTGTTTTATTGGTTTATGTATTTGAACTACCATATGTTCTTATATGTGTTGAGGTTCATGTTATTTCTCACACTAGCCAATTTTAAATCAGTTTGTTTGTGTTCTTTATATCATGATTTATATCTTCCCCTCATACATTGAATATAATTCCTTGTATTTACTCTATGGACATGAGAAGATTTTACTCTAAAATTTTATCTAGCTTTCCACTTGTTTCTTTAGGGTGAGTTATTTATTTCTAGCATGTGATGTTTATGAATCTTTATTTCCTTGTGGACCCTATTTTTTATGTTTGATTTTACTGGGGGACCTCACATCAAGTCATAAAATATTTAAAGTCTAAATTTACAAAATTAATACTTAATAATGAAAATATAGACGAAGGTTTTTAATTTGAATTCTCAATGTTATCTCTTAGAGGCCTTGGTAGGCCTAGAAGTTGTATTAATTTAATTTAATTATTATTTTATGTTTTTGGGAAAAATTAAATCTAAATCTTATATTCAAAGGCATTTGGAAATCCAAAATTATCTTATGCCAAAATCTCATGAGAGATCTCAAGTTTGAATATTTATATTTTTTGTGTCCATTAAATCCATGTATATAGCATACTTGGATACTTTATTATGACACTTTACTTATGTTGGAGTTGATAGTGAACCCCATAGCTCCTAGAAATCACCTACAACCAAAACACCTATCACATTGAGAGAGAAAACGACAATGATTATGCTATGCAACGTAAAGAAATTGATTGATCTAGAAACGCATGATAGCTTATGTAGTGTAGGAGATTGAATACCCTTTGCAATTTCACACTATGTCTGCATCCCTTAATTTATTGGTCTTTATTAAGCTTCTAATTTTCAAAATTATGCATTCCAAAGCCTTATTATTCCCATTTTCAGAAAGGGAAATCGATATTTAATTAATGTAATTAATATTTTAATCAGGTCCTAGAATGTGAATATCCTATAATTTCAAGCCAAGACCCATTCGACCAAGGGTGAAAGGGTCCGCTTTAAGTCCTAGGACCCATTTTTAAATATGTTTTGGTGATCATTTAATGATTCAAATTCAATATGCAATTGTCAGCTTTTGGAATCTATTTTTTAGAAAATTAGATAAACACCTATAAATACATATAGCCTTTTTATCTTGATTCAAATATAAGACACACAATCAAGACTTCTATTGAACAAATATTATTGTTAAGAGTATTCATGAGAAAATTTATCAATCATCTATAGCAGAAATCAAGATCCTATCATCATTTCAAAGTCTAAGTGTGTTCATTTCATGTTTTGAAGCTAACACTGTGATGTAGGTTTCAAACATTAAAGCATCAAATCAAGCAATCAATCGAGTCAATTCAAGCAGGATCCAACCTTTGGAGTGATGTGTTTGTCTTAATTCCTCTAAAGGAATCCATTCGAGGTTTGGTGAGTTATAGAAAGCAAGTGTTCATTCATCATTTCATTCTCCATTTTTCCTTATCTTTCTATCAAGGTTTAATTACCAAAATTGGGGTTTGACTAAGGAAAATCCCCATTCAAAAAAAGAAAATTCCCTCTCTTTGTATGTGAATATTACGGGTTGAAGAAGGATTGAAAAGTAATTTTGCATTAATTGCATAAGTTATCATGATTGTTGTCAAGCCATAGAAACTCAATTATAGATTTTATTTCCATATTTTTGATAGTGGAACTTGTGAAAAACAAAAGCTAAGATCCTACCTTAGAAGACTGCCAAAAGAATTTTTAGAATCCCTAGCTAGGACCCATTTTCCCTAGGGTGAACCTATCCTTCAACAGAGCTCAAAATATTTTGGTGAATAGTAGATTTGTCCTTACTCTTCTCGTATCTGTGTGCAAACTATGATTTCAATTTTTGTACTTTTGGGAATTTTCATTTCATGTTCTAGGTCTTATAATTCATTTAGTTTGAGCATTACATATCATTTTAATTTGGTTTTAGATCTATCCTATTGTCTTAAGGACTGGTATCTAGAGTTGATTGACTCACCATTGAGGTTGAAGGTCAATCCTTGCACCTTGTGATCTCTTTCTTAATGAAATTCCTTAGAGAAAGGTATAAATAAAGAAAATACCCCCTTTATTATTTAAGGATCTCCCTTTCCCAACATTTCATTTTGGTGAACCTAATGTTGTACATCATACCTTTTTTTTATTTAGAGATCCTTAAAACTCCAAATCTACATTTTGTATCATGTTTCAAGCATTATATTTAGGGTTTCATATTGCATAATTACATCATCTAAACTCATAAAAATCTAAAAATATTACATACATTTTGCATATTAGATTGCACATTACTGTGTTTCAAACATTTAGATAAAAATTACATTCAAAATTGCTTTAAAAAAAGTTTTCATTTTGTTCACACATTGTCATTTAAATTGCATTTGCATTTCATCATATTTTTGGAAAATTGTCACTGAAGAATTTGTTTGCGGTTAGGAATAGTGAGCTTAAATATCAAATTAAACATTTAGAATTCATTTTTTAGACTCTTGTCCAAGGACTCATTCGTCCAAGGGAAAACCTATCCTTATACAAGTATTTTTTCAAAAATTTGAAAATTTATCTATATTTGTCTCTTTTATTCTCTTGTAATTTTAGATCTCTATTTCAGTTTAAGAAATTGCATATTTATGTATTTGTTTGCATCTAGTTCAATTGGTGAAAAATAATGTATTGTTTAAAATTAAATTTGGCATTTAGAAGTAATCATTGTTTTAGGTTTTGTATCAACATGAATTTGCACCCCTAACACAAATTCCCTTTTTTCCCCTTGACACTTTAGAAAATCGAAAGCGGAGGCTTAATTCCACCTAAGCCCATTGCCTTTGTTCCACTTGGCATTCATTTTGTGCGTCGGCAGAGGAGTTACTGTCGAGGACGCCCACACGGTGCGTAGACGTCTACACGACATGCAAACATCTACGCGGTGTGCTAATGTCCCTGACAAATTCTTGTGGGTGGAGACTACAGAGATGGTACACTTTTGATTGGGAGTCGACTTGTAATGCCCTCTTCAGCCGATCGACCCAAATATGGTCGTTTCTTCATCTCCTTTCTTCATATTCACTATTCATTCCTTCCATTTTCATCTTTGGGCCTCTCCATCCTTTCTATCTCTTCCTTCACATCTCTTCACAAGCTCCAAGTAGCTTATTCACCATCTCTTCAAACACTTTACACTTCACAACAGCAACATCAAGACTCCATCACTTCAATAGAGCAAGTGTGGAACAAAACACCACGGCAGCAAAGGCTTGAGTTCCTCTCATTTTTCTCCCCTATTAGCCTTGAGCGTTTTGAGAGGAGGTGGTAAGCTTTCACTCTTCTCCTCTATTATTTGGTTGAGTAGCATAACACTAGTTTGTATTGCTTTATTACTCTTTGCTTCATTTCATATTTTTCTCTTTATCTATCTAGTTGTTTGTGGAGGTGGGAACACCAAAACAGGGGTTTGACTGAGGAAAACCCCTATACAGCCCCAACAATTTCTCTATCTCTTGTGTGCAGGTATTGAAGACATTCACGAGCTAGACGCTTCATCATTCGCACGGTTGTAAGTATTTCCTTTCCCTTCTTCTCCTTATCTTTATCACTTCTATTTCCATCTATTTCACTTTATCTTAGTTCTATCACTTTCTATTATTTCCCCACATTCTAGAAGTTCTGAGTAATCAGATTGTTGGTAGTCACTTAGATTGTTTTTTGTGATAAACCTGCTCTCTAGTTTGTATGAGATGACAGTGCGTCTCGAGGACACCAATGCATGGTGCTGTCTTCCATATTCTACGCTGACATCCATTGGCTGAGAGCTTGTCAGTTTGTCCAGAGAATCTCTGTGACCTGCTCTTTCTGGTTCTAGAACTCTTGTCACTGTCCTTTGAGGTAGTTTAGGGCAGTTCACCCCATGAGGCTCTCTGAGTGAAGAGAGCTCGTGAGTAGCGAATCCCCCTTCTCTATATTTTGGTGAACCTAACGTGAAGAACAATGTTCTTTGAAAAACTAGAAATTTATTTACCCCTACTTGGTGGGGTCATAACTTTTGACTCGGTGCTCGAAATTCATAACCATTTGCACCATTGGAAAGGTCTTCTAAAGAACTAGTTCAATCACTAAAATACTAGTGCCTTTGGTAGTTGAATTTTAGGGACTGATGCAAGTTTCAAACCCCTATTCCGCTTCGAAGACCTCCGTAAATGCAAATTACTAGAACATAGAAAATACCAAAAAAATCATAATGAATTTAATATATTCTTTTATTAGTTTTGTATCTAATTTTGTTCAAAATTTTAATGATATTCAATTTGATTCATGTGATAGTGACTTTGCTTTTCCCATGTCACTTTGTATCTTTGATCCTTCTCATGAAATTCCCCCTACTTTAGAGGATATTTCGTTGCAAGAAGAAGAAATCATTGATACCTTTCTTAATGTTACTCTACCTTCTCTTCATTCCAATGCACTCTCATCTAGACACGATGCATTTTTGAATGATGAACCTTATACTCCTTCCAATGCACTCTCTTCTAGAGATGATGCATCTGTGAATGACTAACCTTCCATTCCTTCCAATGCACTCTCTTCTAGGGATGATGCAATTCTAAATAATGAATTTCTTATCTATCCTAATGCACTCTCCTCTAGATATGATACATTAGTGCATGATGAATCTCCTTCCACATTTGATCTTGTTTGGATCAATGTTGAGAATATCTCTTCGAATAATTTTTCTACTCTATTTGTGATGATTCTATAAATGTAATCTATGTCATTGTCGCCCCTCAAAGGCCTAAGAAACTAATCATTTACCTAACTCTGGCTAGTCCTTCTCCTTAAAGGGTTTGTTCTATTGATGGTGTTCCATTTGATAGTGATTCCCTTGATCTCTCTAAGGATCCCTCTTATAGAGTGGTAGCCCATACCTAAGATACTAGAATGAATAAACAACTAAGCCTTCTTTAAGCACCTGAACCTACGACTAAAGCACCTAGTGATTACAATCTTGTCGACCAACCTCAAGTTACTCCAGCTAAGATCTCATTATGGGACTTGCTTTAGTCTACTCCGGTTTACCAAGGTATGCTTCAAGAAGCCTTGCAAAATATTCTCTTACCTTCTTCCACTAGGCTGGCAGATGCTAATTCGTTGATAGATTATATTCATGCAGATTCACTGAATATCACGTTCTATCCTCAAGAACTCTCACCTCTGGAAGTACAGAAGCAAGCAGATCCCCGAATGATTATAGTTAATATTAATAAGATTGGCATTAGACGTACTCTTGTTGATGTTGGTTTGGCACTCAATGTATGTAGCATTGATCTATTGCCTAAGATTAATATTGACCCATCTTCTCTTAATGCTTCTCCTATTGGAATTCGTGGGTTAGATAATGTTGGGCAAAAATATCTAGGTACAATAGTATTACCTTTGTAGCTTAGACTCATTATTGTACCTACCCTTGTAAATTTTATGTCAAATAAGTTACCTTATAACCTTCTTAGTAGACCGTGGATTCATGCTATGGGTGCAGTCTCGTCTACCTTGCATAAATCAATTAAGTTCATTTTTAATAAATGAGTAGTCACTATTAAAGGTGACCCTAACGCTATGCACTTATGTGAGGTGGTAGTTGTTGGTCGGGCTTCGATTGTGCATACCCTTATTCCTTCAGTATCTTCCAATGTGTAAATGTTTACTCTAGCAGTGCCTATACAAAGGATGCTCTTGAGATAGACGTCCCTAAAGAAAATCCTTCTGAAGCAAGAAATCCTAAGTTTTCTCCTTCTACCTCTTCTCAAAGGAGTGCATGTCTTGGTGATGATTGGGGTCCTTCAGACTTTACAGATTCCTTCATTTAGGAATATTAAGTCGACTCAATCCGCTTAGACCTTCAGACAACATTATTTACACCTTCCATCAAAGATGATTACTCTTTTGTATCACGAAATAATGTGAATGTGAACTATAATGTTCTTAGTGTTGATCCTCCTTCTGAAGAAGATGATTACGCTTCTGCTAAGGAGGATAGTACTGACAGTCCTATTAAGAAGGATGATGATGATCCCATAGAAGAGTATGTTCCACCTTGCTGGAATAATGCTTTGTATGAATATCCTCCTTCTTCTTGTGATTTGCAAACACATTATGGCTCTAGCTTTAAGCTCGTCTCTAAGTATGGCTATGATCATAAAGGTTGTGGACATAATGAACAAGGCATACAGGTCCCTATAGAATTTTCACCTCGTAAGCATAATATGGGACTTGGTTTCTCGAATAAAAAATCTGAGCAAAAACCACGATTGAATGCCTACATGATGTCCACTCAACCTCGTTCTCACAGATTGGTCCATCCTCCTTTGTCTTCTACATTTGTATCTGCTTCTTGTGAGTAGTCAAGCTTTTCTCCACAAGAGAAAGGGTTTCTTCCTACTCCTCATCATTTATCTGAGAAAGAGCGCATTTTGTTGCAGCTTCTTAAAGCCCGCTTAATTACTCTTCCTCCTCCTACACACAATAAATTCCATAGACATGATAAATTCAAACATTCTTTATGTGCATACCATCGAGTGCCTAGCCATTCCACTAGCGAATGTAAGGACTTGAAGGATAAAATACAACTTCGTGACTGAGGTGTCGTCACTCATTGACTTGTTAATGCACCTGCCTCTTCCTTAAATGAAAAGTGATATCAAGGTTTACCTCTATCATGTTCCAAGTATCTTGTGTGGTTCTTCTGCCCTATATGTTGGGGGCAATGATTACTTGTTCTGGAGGTGTGTTTCCTTCTAAGGACCTCTCTTCTCTATCTCTTTTGAATGAAGCGTCCCTTAAGCAGACCCCACTTTCCTTTTGAAGGGTTCCCGAGGGACCTCTTTGAAATTTCTTATCTTGAATGAATACCATGGCGTGTAGCTTGGGGGCAGTCCGAATAGACCTCGCTTTGCATCTTTGTGTCTAGCTTGGGGGCAGCCTGACTAGAATTTACTTTTCAAACAGCGCGTCCCTTGAGTGGGCCCCTCTTCCTTTTGAAGGGTTCCCAAGTGACCCCTTTTAAAGTATTCTAGCTTAACGATGGTCTGCGTGACTGTCTACTCTATGATACGAGCTCTACTTTGAAGTGGCTTTTTCTTTTATCACTTTTACTTTGTGATACAGGCTCTACTCTGAAGCGGGTTTTTCTTTTATCACTTTTACTTAGTGGTATAGGTTTTCCTCCTCGAATGGTGATTTATTTTATCACTTTTACTCAGTGGTATAGGTTTCCTCCTTGAGCGGGGATTTCTTTTATCACTTTTACTAGATGTGATACAAGTTCTACTTTGAAGCGGTTTTTTCTTTTATCACTTTTACTAAGTGGTACGGGTTTTCCTCCTTGAGTGGGGATTTATTTTATCACTCTTACTCAGTGGTATGGGTTTTCCTGCTTGAGCAGGGATTTCTTTTATCTTTTTTTCTTTCTTAAACTCTTCTATATACCAGATCAAAGATCTGCGTCTTCTTCATTCTAAGTATATGCCCTCTCTTTCCTCATCTCGGAACTCTTCTATGTATTAGTGTCTTTAATTTGGGGATGATACATAGTACTAAGACAACCTTTTATATCGAGCTCCCTTTTACTTTGATGACTCGAATCCTTTAATGTTCTAACATTGTCATCTTGTGAATGTCTTTCTTACTATGTTGCTTCTCCGATCTACTTTGTCGAAGCACTCACCAGTGTTCATGCTCGCTAAAGTGAGGGAAAAATGTATCAACATGAATTTGCACCCCTAACACAAATTCCCTTTTTTCCCCTTAGCACTTTAGAAAATTGAAATTGGAGGCTTAATTCCACCTAAGCTCACTACCTTCATTCCACTTGGCATCTGTTTTGTGTGTTAGTAGAGGAGTTACTATCGAAGATGCTCATGCGGCATGTAGACATTCGTGCGATGTGCAGATGTTTGTGCGGCGCGCTAACGTCCCCGATAGATTCCTACGGTTGGAGATTGCATAGATGTTACACTTTCTATTGGGAGTCGACTTGTAATGCCCTCTTCGGCCGACTAACCTGAATATGGTCATTTCTTCATCTCCTTTCTTCATATTCACTATTCATTCCTTCCATTTTCATCTTTGGGCCTCTCCATCCTTTCTAGCTCTTCCTTCACATCTCTTCACAAGCTCCAAGTAGCTTCTTCACCATCTCTTCAAACACTTTACACTTCATAGCAACAACATCAACACTCCATCACTTCAGTAGAGCAAGTGTGGAACGAAACACCATGACAGCAGAGGCTTGAGTTCCTCTCATTTTTCTCCCCCATTAGCCTTGAGTAGTTTGGGCGGAGGTGGTAAGATTTCACTCTTATCCTCTATTATTTGGTTGAGTAGCATAACACTATTATGTAGCGCTTTAGTACTTTTTACTTCATTTCGTACTTTTCTCTCTATCTATTTGGCTATCCGTGTAGGTGGGAACACCAAAATAGGGATTTGATTGAGGCAAACCCCTATACAGACCCAACAATTTCTCTCTCTCTTGTGTGCAGGTATTGAAGAAATTCATGAGCTAGAGGCTACATCATTCGCACGGTTGTAAGTATTTCCTTTCCCTTCTTCTCCTTATCTTTATCACTTCTATTTCCATCTATTTCACTTTATCTTGGTTCTATCACTTTCTGTTATTTCCTCACATTCTAGAAGCTCTCAGTAATCAGATTGTTGGTAGTCACTTAGCTGTAACCTTTGATAAACCTACTCTTTGGTACATATGAGACACTAGTGTGCCTCTAGGACACCAACGCATCGCACTGTCATTTGTATTAGGCGCTGACATCTGTTGACCGAGAGCTTGTCAGTTTGTCTAGAAAATCTATGTGACTTTCTCTTTCTGGTTCTAGAACTCTCGTCGTTGTCCTTTGAGGTAGTTTAGGGCAGTTCACCCCATTAGGCTCTCTAAGTGAAGAGAACTTGTGAGTAGTGAATCCCCCTTCTCTACAGGTTCTTACATCTAAAATCAGTCAAGTTGCATTAAATGTCCATTCATTTCATATCCAAAACAAAGTTTTATTATGGATATGTGTTTTGGTAAAATATGGATCTCTTTAAAATCTTTGGTTGATATTTCAAGTTGTGTATTTGGTGATGATCCTAATGCAAATGAAAACATTCATGAACCTTCACCTCCTAATGAATTTCCTCGGGAGATAGACATCTTAGGCCAAGATGAAGATAGCATGCAAAAATTCATACAAAAATATTAGTGTAACCTTGAGAATAATGCATCCTTCTATCCCTCCATGCAATAACTAACACCTCCCATAATCCCACCACTTGACATGTTCAACCATTTGTATACTAAAATTGAATCACAAAGAAAGCATCAACTATCAAACATGAACGAACTTATTCACAGTGATAACATTGATACTCTTCTATCCCATGCCCATAAAGTTACCGATACACCAATCAACTTAGAAGAGAGTTATGGTCAAGGCTATAGAATATTAAGTAAACAAGGATGTGACATAAGAAATGAGCATGAGATCCATAAATTCTTAGAACAAAAACCATCAGGAGATACCAAGGGATTAGGATATCAAGATGCCCCCTCCTCATTGCTCAATAAAGTAAGAAACCTAAGCCCTATAAACTTAATAAGCTGCCATTTTTACATACTATAACCGACACTAAATGAAAAATGGATAAAATTATCCATCTACGATTGGTCACATAACCACATATTCAAGAAAAAAAGAAGGAAAAAATACAAACATATCTTACCGTGCATATCATAGAAATATTGGGCATCTTACTGATGAGTGTTGTGCTTTAAAGAAGATCATACATAAAAGTGATATTATCAATTTAATTAGATAGCATGCATACACTTTTCTCATTGCCATGTGATAGTTGTATAATCATAGCATACTCACTATTACATGTGGGTAAATGCAAGAAGATGAGCCCACGAAACGTGGAAGTTTTTGACTTAGAAAAAAACTTGAAATCCACTTCAAGAAAACAGGATCCCATTTTTTAATAAATGAGATCACGTTTAGGTTCGGGTCCCCAAGCCTAAACAGGATCCCATTTTGAAAATTTTCCAAAAATTGAAATTTCCATTTTTTGCAATTTTCAAAACGGGATCCTATTTCCTAAAAGCATAAAAGAATATTGGTTTATAAAACCGGATCTCGTTTTCCCATTTTTTTTAAATATGAATTTTTGATCGGGTGTTTTCTCTTTTTCTTGGTTTGGGAAAAGCATTGGGGATCTGAACCTAGGCCTGCAACCTGGTTTGACCTGCAAGTTGAAGGTCCTGACAATGTCACAGAAAAATATTGACTTTGGACATATGGCTAACGACATGTTTTGCAGAATTTTTTGATGAAATTAAAACCCATTATAGATGAGGCAATACAGATTCCAAATATGTAATTTTTTTTACAATTGGATTAGTTTTTCTATTTTTTAGTTAATTTCTGATGAAACTTGTCCATAAACTTGAAATATTAGGGTTTTTTACTATTTTAAAAACTTTTTATTAAAATATTTTTTTGTAAAATGAATTACATGAAAACATACTTCAAACAATTCTTTTCAATTTAAAAAAAAATATATAAAAAATGATAAGTTTAGGTCATCTTTTGCGTGACGTACACGACGATTTTTCAAATCGACAAATATGGCTACTAAAAATTTAACAAAAAAAAAAATCAATAAAAAATTACAAAAAACTATTGAAAACGTGCTTGAGTGAGTTACAAATATTTTCCCAAAATGATTTAGAAAAATACAATAATTTAGGTCAAAATATGGATGACGTACACATGCATGGTATGGTAAAAAAAGTGACTTTTAAATAGTGGTTTTTAGAAACACCTATTGAAAATTAATTTGTAGCATCTGGGTATTGAAATAAATTACATATTTGGAAACTAGACTCTAACTACAACATTTTATGATAATTGACTTTTTCCAAGATTCCATCTCTAAGTGCTTCAAATTTTAAGGTCAAATGTGTCAAATTCTAAAAATCAAGGAAAACACTTCCACTTTTTGGCCAAAAAGTGGACTCAACTTCTTGCCAGCACCCATGTATTGCACTTTATGTAAATCCTTTTTCCATATTGCAAGGAGCACCATATCATAATTTATCTTGGCTCATCCTTGTCCTATATTTTGGGGGGCAACAGGTTTAATAGCCTTGTCCTAGTATGGCACTTGTCATTGCTCCTTTGGCTAGTTATCCACCTTTCATATATTATGAACAAGATTAGGATGATGACAACCTTGTATAGGTTGGATCGCATGTGACATACTATCTTTCTTTTCTATGTTATTTTTGATTGCATGTATGTAATGTGATCCCCTGTATCATGTTGCTTGGCATGTCTATGTTTTAAATTTTTCTTTGGATGACCCTTGTTAATCTATTGGTGCAAGGATACAAAGGAAGCAAATTTTACGTGGCATTCTTTGATTTGTATCTCCATTCTTCTATATATCGTAAACATTTCCTTTTCTTGTGTCTTGTATTTTCCTTTTGGGGATGATGCAAGGTGTCGAGACATTTATGTATTCCATGTTGACCCAAAAGATTTCTCTTTATTTTCATTCTCTATGTGTCATTCCTCCTTTGTGTTAGTTGTTCCATGAAGTATTTGGGGAATGATGTTGGTTCCAAGCTCTATTATATTATTGTAGAAAATCCATGCGTTGACCTCGAATCCATGGATCCCTTATGTATTACCTTTTGAGATTGCATGTGGAGGCAACCTCCTTTTTCATGGCGCAACTTTATTTAGAAACATATGATTGGCATAGGGCTTGCCAAATAAGCTCTCATGGCCCTTTTTAACAATTGACATTTATCATTTTCTTCTTTAAAGTAATTCCTCACAACATGGTGTTTAGTAATTCCTTTAAAGTTGGGGAATACATTTGCATTATTACATTGGCATTATTACATTAGAATTTATCATTTCTAATTTAAAGTAATTTCTTATAGAATGGTGTTTAATAATTTTTAAAATGGGGGCATACATTGGAATTATTTGGCTTCACTTTTATTCACAAAAGTTGTACATAGTGTAGCATTGGCATAACATTGATCATTTTGTGGCACCTTATCAAAGTTATTATGGAGTATAAATGTTGGTATGGTTGATGTATGGGAGACCTATAGACCTAGTGTGAATTTCCTACCTGCCCCCCTTGTTCATGAGTACACACCTTGTAGACCTAGCGTGTGTTTCTCATTTTTCCCTAGTGTATACTAGAATACAATAACCCTTGTGAACATATTTGATGGATGTGGCATAACACACATTGCTACTCCATCCCTTTTCCTCTTTGCATTGGCTTCAACATTGTATGCTTGTGTCTCTTGTCTTGTTGCATGTATCTTACACATTTTGTGTGTTGTTTTGTCTTTACGTTGGTTTCTCATGGAATCTTAGATCTTGGGGGCTTAATCATCCTCATTAATCTTTTTCATCCTATATTTCTAACATTTGTACACTTGGACCTCTCTTGACACATATTTTTCTACTTTAGTGTGATTCTAAGTATAATTTCATACTCTCACTAAATTGGAGGCTAAATGTAGTGTAGGAAATTATATACCCTTTACAATTTCACACTATGTTTGCATCCCTTAATTTATTGGACTTAATTAAGCTTCTAATTTTCTAAATTATGCATTCCAAATACTTATTAATCTTGATTTCTAAAAGGGAAACTAACATTTAGTTAATGTAATTAATATTTTAATCACTTTGGAATCTGAATGTCCTAGAATTTTAGGCCAAGACCCATTCACCCAAGGGAGAATGTGTCATATTAAAGTCCTATGAACCCTTTTTAAATATGTTTTTGGTGGTATTTTAATGATTCAGATTGAATATGCAATCATCGGATTTTGGAATCTTTTTTTTTTTTTAAATAGATAAACACCTATAAATACATAGTCTTTTTATCAATTCAAATCTAAGACATGAAAAAAAGAATACTACTGATCAAATATTATTGTCAAGAACATTCAAGAGCAGATTTATCAGTCATCTTCAACAAAAATCAAGATCCTATCATCATTTCAAAGTTCATGTGTGTTCATGGCATGTTTTGAAGCTAAAATTGTGATGTAGGTTTCAAACATTCAAGCATCAAATCAAGCAATCAATCAAGTCAATTCAAGAAAGATCCTACCTTTGGAGTGATGTATTTGTCTTCAATCCACTAAAGGAAACCATTGAGGGTTCGGTGATTTGTATCAAGCAAGTTTGCATTCATCATTTCCTTCTCCATTTGTCATTATATTTCTACCAAGGTTTCATTACCAAGCTTGGGTTTTGACTAAGGCAAATCCCTATTTAAACAAAAAGTAATCCCTCTTTGTATGTGTAGATTATAGGTTGAATAAAGATTGAAGATCTTGAAGAGAAATTTTGCATTAATTGCATAAGTTGTCATCATTGTGGTCAAGCGGCAGAAACTCAATTATAGATTTTATTTCCATCTTTCCAACAGAGGAACCTATGCAAAATAGAAGCTAAGATCCTTCCTTAAAGGATTTCCAAAAGAATTTTTAGAATCCTTAACTAGGACCCATTATCCCTAGAGAAAACCTATCCTTCAATAGAAATCAAAATCAACTTTTGGTGACTGGTACATGTGCCTTACCCTTCTTAGATCTACCTGCAAAATGTGATTTCATTTTCTATACTTTCGAGAATTTGTATTTCAGGTTCTAGATCTTATAATTCATTTAGTTTGGGCATCACATATCATTTTAATTTGGCTTCAATTTATCCTATTGTATTAAGGACTGAGATCTGGGTCTAATTGACTCACTATTGAGGTTGAAAGTTGATCCTTGCATCTTGTGATCTCTTTCCTAATGAAATTCCTTATGGAAAGGTAAAAATAGAGAAAATACCCCCTTTATTATTTAAGGATCTCCATTTCCCAACATTTCAGCTTATATATTGACTGATAAAATAAACTTGGATTATTGATTACAATGAATGATGAATCCTTATGAAAAGAAAGAAAAAACCTCTAGATCAAACCCTGAGTGAATAATAGATTAGATTAAGAAAAGTTTCCTCATATTATGCTATGAGACAACATGACCTAAAAAATAACTCAATACAATAATAAAGAAAATCCCTAAGTTTAGCTTAAGTGTAATAAAGTAAAAGGGGATACTAATTTATTAATTTTAATTACTTATTATGTGATTTTCTTATTTACTCTAACACCCCCTTCTAGATCAACTTAGGGAGAAGCTAAAAAACTAATGATGAATGAAAGGATGGATGCATGGATGGGTCCCAACAACAATGGATAATGAGGTATCCATGTACAAATAAATGAACCTCTCACAACTAAAGAAAAGGAGAAAATGACATGGTAAAAAATTATCTCCAAAAGAGAGAAAAATAAATAAATGCACTAGTGAAAGAAGGATAGAATGAGGACTCGTTGTGACACTCCAAAGAATAATTATATCATATAAGTATAATGAGTGTCCCCTTGTATGAGAGAGAAGATGAAAATATGAAACTCCTCATAAAGAAAGAGATCATATATGCAAATGATGAAATCCTGAAGAAAAAACATGATCCACTGCTTACAAATAAAATTTCTCCCCTTGGAAAGAAATAAATCTATTGGTGATTGGAAAATCCATTCCCATAAGTCTAAATAATAGGGAATCTAAATCCAAATTATGTGTGCCTCTAAAAACTTCTCAAATTTTGACATGGTAAAATGAGATGATGCCAATCAAAAATCTTGTGAAGAATAATTTAGAAAAGTCTCCAAAGACTATAATCATGGGCCAATAGTAAAATGATGCACCTATCAAGAAAAATCAGATGGATTTCCTCATTCAATTAATCCTCCAAATCTATAATCTAAGACTCTATAAAGAAGGATTCATATGTATATAATATATGAATTCCAAGTAGCTATGTTTGAAAGGAGGATGGATTTCATGTTTCATTGAATCAATAAGGGCCCTAGATGTGGTGATACTAATTTGAATAGGAATAATAAATTATGGATATTGAGTCTCAATATGAGGAGTAGGAACATGAAGACAAGTCTCTAAATCATCAAAACATGCAAGACCTATGATATGTTCAAGCTCCTCTAAAATTTCATTATCAAAGGGTATACAATCTATGACATCAAGGGGAATGAGAAAATATGTAGAAATATCCTTTAGGAATGGAGAGGTATGTGGGTCTCCACAGATCTCCTAAAATCTAGTCAAAGGTGTGTGGGGGGAATCAATGTCTGATATAGAACACATAGTGTTAGGATCAACACTAGAAAAAATCAAATCTACAGCATGGTCAATAGTATTACTCCAAGATGATATACTCTTTGGTGTGTCTAGTGTAGGTATGAGTTCATATAGAAAAAGGAAAAAGATCAAGTTGGACCTAAGATGTGTCAGGATATCATTTCACCAAGACTCATAATTATCCTTTTTTAAGATGACCTTAGAAGGATGAAAATAAAAAATCCATGATACCTTAATTAAAAAAATAAAAGATTAATAGCCTCAATACATGTAAAGAATATACAATGAAGTAATCTTATGAAAATAAATAATATACAAGTGCCAACACATCCAAGTAATTGACTAGAATTTGAAATCACAAATAGTTGAATAAAATATACCTAGGTAATATATTGGAAAAAGTGCAAAGATGGATTTGAACATATCTAAAGTACCCTTCTAATGCCACAAGAATCACATTAATTAAAGATATAGGTGAAAATTATGATCTTGGAAGCCAAAATTGATGATCTAACTTCAACAAGAGATAAAATATACTAGGAGAAAAACATCATGATGAGACCTACATAACTAGAAAGTTCTTGAAAAATATTTCTTCTGATATCTCATTTTCCCAATTTTGATACTGTATGAAAAATTTATGACTGATTTACAAAAAAAAAGTTAAAAATTCCTAGAAAACCTAGATTGATGGCTAGTGGGAAACAATGTAGTGGTGACTAGGTGGTGCCAAAAAATGATGCTAACATGCCAAAAAACTTCAAAGGTAGTTGGAAAAATATGTAGGGTACATAAAAATTATACATAATGCTTGAAAATTTGTATAAAAATAGTATAGGGAGTTGTGCACAACTATACGGTGATGGAACAAATGTATGAATCTATACGGATCTATGGATCCATATGGATCTAACACTTGTATGCATTTTTGTCTCAAAAAATGTGCATCCCAAGAAAACACCTAAATTTCTCTTGCTCATATTTTGGCAAAAAAATAGTTGATATTTAGGTTTTTCAACATTTTGTATGTAATGACAAGGTTAGTTTTGCTCCAGGGTGCTTGATTTTTTTTAAGGGTAGATCTCTCAAAATTTGAATAGGAAGTTGTATATTTGGAGTTCTAATACTATGTTGATAGTGAATGCCATAGCTCCCAAAAATCACCTGCAAAAAAAACACCTATCACATTGAGAGAGAAAAAAGAAATGATTATGTTATCCAACCTTGAGAAAAATCTAGAAAAGAATGATAACTTCTATATTGATTGATAAAATAAACCTAGATGATTTATTACAATGAATGGTGAATCCATATGGAATAGAAAAATGTAAATCCTAGATCATACCCTAGGTGAGGATTATACTAGATAAATACAAGTGTCCTAATCCTATGCTATAAGATCACATGACCTAAAAATAACTCAATCTAATAAAAAAATAGTTCCTAAGTCTAGCTTAAGTAAAATAAAGTAATATGGATCTTATAATTAATTAATTAGTAAAGTGATTTCCTATTAATTAAAAAGATGCTAATTAATTAATTAATAATATGTAGATGATTTATTATGTCACTTTACTTAAACACCATCAAAAAGGAGTGAATATCATTTTTACAACTTATCCACACCTAAAAGTGGTAAATTCTTTTCCTATTTTTATAACCCAAAATTCACTTCTTTTGCATTCACCTAGTTCAGATTCAAAATTTTGAGTTCTATAGTTTACCATAGATATTTAAGTATGTTATGTCTTGGACCTCATTCTATCTTCACATCCTATTTCTTACTCAACATAATGATTTGGGGAATTTTTTTGGTGCTAATTGATGAGAGCTAGAATGAACCTTGAGAAATCAATAATGGAATATGACAAGTGCATAAACCATTTTATTATTTTGGGGAAACTATTAGGATGTGCCTAGAAATTAGAAACTTATGATATATTGTTTATGATCAATTTAATAATATACTACCTATTCATTGTATGATCTTGTCTCTATATTTTTATTTCCAATGGAGTGCACTTTTTAATGGGGCCTTAATTACAACACAATTTAAGGTGGGTCCATTAATTTACATGGGGTCTTTTATCCTTTTATATCTTAATAGTTATTTTTATTTATGGCTGTGAGTGTTCATATACTTTTAAATACATGCTCATTTCATTATTTCTTCTTATTATTATTCTATATCTTTATAATCTATAGACTTTTAAATTTGTGAGAATTAGTAATTTTGAGTAGCAATTTTTTGACAAATTTAAAATAGTTTAAATTAATGTTTCAATTTTTTTGGTGAATGGTACAAGTTGTTAGCTAGACTACATCACCACACTTTTATAAATTTTAGTTTTCCTTGTATTATTTTATTGGTTTTGATGAGAATATAAAAGAGCACAATATTTTGAATCTTTTAACTTTAAAAATGACATGTTCTAGAAATGTGGTTTTCATGGAGCTTGTATTTATTTATGATTTTTCACAACCAAAATAAAAATAAAATAAGATAATACAATTTAAAAATAAAACTAAGAAAAAAAAATGCATATGTGGAAGGAAATAAAAAATTAATGCAATGACTGAGAGGATAAATAAAATTCATGGGGGAATTCTAAATAGGAGGAACAAGGAATGTAAAAAAAATCACAAGTATATCCCAATATATTTCCATTATGTTTTTTTTTTATTGTACTAATGATTGTTGATGTTAAGTACAGCGTCGGTCTGCACTTTCCAAGAAAGATTATATTAAATATTATCTAGAGCCGACCTTATTTTGTGTTATATCCTTCCCTTGTTGACTGACCGACCTAAGTCACATTTATTCATTTATCACTACTTGCTCAAAGGCCGACCTATTTGAAGAGGCGCCAAGAAGGTATATATACAAGGTTACCTTTTGATGTTTATACACATTCAAATACACAAAAAGGAAGTTCGCTATTTTGGCAGAGCAGAATTCGCAGTCATAGAAGAAGTTCATACTTAGAATTCGCAGTCATAGAAGAAGTTCATTCTTGGATTCACAGTCATAGAAGAAGTTCATACTTGGATTCGCAGTCATAGAAGAAGCTCATACTTGGATTCGCATTCCTAGAAGAAGTTCATACTTGAACAGCAGATCATCATTACTGTAGTAGCAGACCGAGTTCAAGGAAGAGCACATTTAATTGTATTTTAAGCATTAAGGAGAAGTGCAAATCCATTAGCCATTGTTGGGCTGTATTGTAAGCAGATTTCTATCACTATATTATCACATATATAAGAGAATCATTTGCTGGGTTTTTCTCCCTCAAGAGGAGGGTTTTCCCAGGGTATCTTGTTGTGTTCATTGTCTTATGTATTACATTTCTATCGAATGATTTGTTATCTAATCTGATCTAAGAAACACTAACATGGTATCAGAGCGGGTGTGAAAAGATCGTGATCAGATTCAGATCTGTTGTTTGCAATCTTCATTATCTCTTCTTTTCAGTCTATATTCTAAATTTCTCAAGATGGTGAACGGTCTGAAAATTGAGGATAGACTCAAAGGGATCTCGAACTACACATCATGGAGGTTCAGGTTCATGCTGACCTTGGAAGAAAATGATTTGGCTGAGTTTGTGAAAACAAAATTTCCCGAACCTGAAGGGGAAGAAGAGAAGCTGCAATGGAGGAAGAAAGACACTAGGGCAAAGAAAGCATTGGTTGATTCTTTCAAGGATCATATTGTACCAATTATCTTCAAGTTAGATACAGCAAGAGAGATGTTCAAAACATTGGAAGAGATGTATGAAATCAACAACACCAGTCGTGTCCTAGCCTTGAAGCAACAGCTACTTCACATTAAGATGGCGGAAGAAGAGTTTGTCATCACCTACTTCATGAAGATTTCCGAACTGAGAGATCAACTCTCTACCATTGGTCATGTTGTTGATGACAAGGATTTGACCATGATTGCTCTCAATGGTCTTCTGCTTTCATGGGAAGCGTTCATTCAAGGAATCAGTGCAAGATCTAAACTTCCCAAGTTTGATCGATTGAGGATTGACTGCATTCAAGAGGAGTCAAGACTAACAGCAAGGGGGATTGGTCAAAGTTCTAAGAATGAAGATCTACATGTTCTCGCCTCTCTTTCATCTAAGAAAGGAAAAGTTTGGAAGAAAGGATTCTTTAAAAGGAATCGAGATAATGGGTCGGATGGTGCTCCTGCATTCAAGAAGAAGTGGGACCTCTCTCGTGTTCAATGCTTTAAATGTGACAAATTTGGTCACTATGCAAGGGATTGTCCTACCAGGCCTAATCAGCATGCTTCATTTGCGGATATGATTGAGATCTCTCCCCAAAATGATTCTAGTGAATTTCTACTCTAGTCATGGGCCTATGTTCAAGCTGTGAAGGTTGTGTACTAAGCGCAAGAACAACATATCATACGGTGTCCACTCTTCTAAAAATTTAAGAGATAAGTATTCTTTGTTTTTTGTATTTACTATTCTAGGGTAAAATTCAATTTGTTGAGTTATGCATTTCTGACATTATTTACTTAGGATTATGTGTGACTAGTAAATAATGATCACTGTAATAAGATTCTTTAGATTTATTCATTGCAAGTAGGATCATGCCAATTTGTGAAGTTTGTCCTTTATTTTGCTGAGATTAGCTCTTCTGTGAAATTGAAAGAAAGACATGTCATGATTAATGAGTTAATTATCTATTACTCAGGAGATTTTGAAATCCATGAGATAAGTATTACATGGTTGAATAATGTTCATAAATTGTTTTGTAGTTATTAGTTCATGCTCTAACATTGAGACAACTTGAGCATCAAGCAATCTGCATCTGGAAAGATTGGATATCGAAGTCATACTGAATGGAGAAATGATCAAGCTTGGAGTCATAGCTTGCAATCATTGGGCTACATTGATGACTGAAGATATCTCTTGAAGTCAATGTACCTTTCAGGTCATCATTGTATTCAAACTATGAAGGCTACAGACTGATATGAGCTCAAGTACAACGTATCACACTATGTCCAGCATTTGGACCTATCAGAATAGTTAAAAAGATAAGTATTCTTTGGTTGCTGAGTTATATCATTTATTTATTCCTTGGATCTTGTAATTAAGAGAGATAGTAGATTCTCTTGAATTGTGTTGTGTTCACTAGCATAAGATCTGTGGAAAATTTTCATTCATGACATAACTTGTACAATTCTAATCTTGATATTTCTTTGGATAATTATGGACTGTTGGTAATCTCTATCTAAAATGCTTCCTGGACAGGTTTAGGGAGAAGAAGATGATAAGAGATTACTTAGTGATGAAAAGCTTGAGGCATCTTGTGAAGAAGTCATGTCAACCAAAGAAATGATCAAGAGGGAGTAAACACTAGAGGGACTGAGTTGGTGGCTAGAGGGAGTACATCTCCAGAAGTCTTCTTTGCAATCTTTGAAGCCAGGATTGAGAGGGAGTCTTAGTATTAGTGTTCCTTTGTTTAATGCAATTCTTTGTTGAGAGAGAGTTAAGGTGCAAGCCCTTGATAATGCAATTCTCTGCTGAGAGAGAGTTGAGGTGCAAGCCCTTGATAATGTAATTCTTTGTTGAGAGAGAGTTGAGGTGTAAGCCCTTGATAATGCAATTCTCTGATGAGAGAGAGTTGAGGTGTAAGCCCTTGATAATGCAATTCTCTGATGAGAGAGAGTTGAGGTGAAAGCCCTTGTTTCCACCCTCTGGGAGAAGCTATGGTGGAAGTCATGTGTGCGACTCCATGACAAACATCACGTGAGAGAATCCGTCATGAGTTTATACCATCTATGGGAGTAGCCATAATGGTTGATATCACGTTGAGGTGATATTCTATTTTGTTTTCATTCTAACCTAATGTGTCTTGTGCAGATGAAAGTTCATCCCTAGCTAAGAGGGAGTGTTGATGTTAAGTACAGCGTCGTTCTGCACTTTCCAAGAAAGATTATATTAAATATTATCTAGAGCCGACCTTATTTTGTGTTATATCCTTCCCTTGTTGACTGGCCGACCTAAGTCACATTTATTCATTTATCACTACTTGCTCAAAGGCCGACCTATTTGAAGAGGTGCCAAGAAGGTATATATACAAGGTTACCTTTTGATGTTTATACACATTCGAATACACAAAAAGGAAGTTCGCTATTTTGGCAGAGCAGAATTCGCAGTCATAGAAGAAGTTCATACTTAGAATTCACAGTCATAGAAGAAGTTCATTCTTGGATTCGCAGTCATAGAAGAAGTTCATACTTGGATTCGCAGTCATAGAAGAAGCTCATACTTGGATTCGCATTCCTAGAAGAAGTTCATACTTGAATAGCAAATCATCATTACTATAGTAGCAGACCAAGTTCAAGGAAGAGCACATTTAATTGTATCTAAGCATTAAGGAGAAGTGCAAATCCATTAGCCATTGTTGGGCTATATTGTAAGCAGATTTCTGTCACTATATTATCACATATATAAGAGAATCATTTGCTGGGTTTTTCTCCCTCAAGAGGAGGGTTTTCCCAGGGTATCTTGTTGTGTTCATTGTCTTATGTATTACATTTCTGTTGAATGATTTTTTATCTAATCTGATCTAAGAAACACTAACAATGATGAACCTAAATCTATAAAGGAAACTCTTTGTTTTAAGGGGTGTGAGTCTAGGGAAGAGACCTTGTATAAGGAGATGATGACTTTCAAAAAATGCAAGACTTGGAATCTAGTGGATCTACTTGATCTACTTGAGGGATGAAATCACATTAGATGCAAGTAGATGTTTAGATAAAAAGTTGAAATAGATGGTAATTTTGTAAGGTGCAACTATAGATAGGAAGAAAATTTTACTCTTAAGTTTAGGGGATGGATTTTTGGTGAAATATTTTCTCTTGTTACTTGTAGACATTTAAATTTGACTAACTCATTCTTCTAAAACACCATCACTTTTCATCATCTTTCCTCATCAATTTGTATTCTAGATCTAATTAAATTATTTCAAAGTATTTAATTAAATTAACATTATTTCCTCTTCATCTTTGATAATTAGATAATATTAATTATTTAATTATTTAAAATTTAAAATTTTCGTCCATTTTTACTTTGAATAAATAATTTTAAATTATTTAATTAATTCATCTATTTCATCATTTTCCTCTATTAATTATTTCTCTCTTGCAAATTGATTAAATAATTAATAATTATTTAATTTATTTATTTACAATTATCCTTTCCTAAATTTCAATAATTAAATAATTATTTAATTAAACTAATTATTCTTCCAAACATTATTTTCTTCTAAAAATAAATAAAATTATTATTTTATTTATCTTTCCCTTTGCACATGAATTGAATAATTAACTTATATAATTATTTTAAATTATTATTCATGCACCTTCCACTTCATCAATTAACTTCTACTCACTTCAAGTCCACTCTTCAATCAATTTAGTCTTCTACCTAATCTATTCAATCTCACTAACAATCATTGATACTTATCTCATCAATTAATTCTCTTAATTGATCTATATGGTCAGTTAGCTAAAATCATGCAATCAGTTAACTCCTCATCACTCTCAATAAATTACTCTCAAGAATTCTCATCCATTGATCATTTCATTCTTCCTTTCAATCTCAAATATTGATTGATATCACATGAAATATTTAAATACAACCATCTTTATCTTATTTATTCCTCTAGAAATTATCAAGAAATATATATGTATCATTATTCTAAGTGCATTGTACTAAAATTCTAAGAGAAAACATAATGGAAGTGGATCTTTTTCTCTCCAAAATGAGGATTATTTCTAGGAGAAAATACCGAATCAAGGGTTAGGATTGATTTGATCAATCAATAGATAAGATGTAGTGACATGGATCAAGGATTCTTATCAATGGATGGGAATGCAAGTTGACATGGATCACAAATTTAATCAATGGATCTCATTTATTCAAAGAAGCACACTTCCTAAAAATTAAGAAGTTGTTAGGAAGTTTGTTACAAATGAATATTCAATTTCAGAGTTCAAATGGAAGCATATTCCAAGGGAATATTCCCTTGCAACAGGAGGGTGAGGGAAAATAGCAATTAGATAATTAAAAAAAAAATTAGTTGTGCAAGATGAGTGAAATTATGATTCTCATTAAATAATTAATTTATTTAATGAAAGGAGTTCAAATGACATTTAATTCAATAATTAAGATTATTTAATTAAATGAGAGGACATAAGGTGTTTAATTTCAATAATTCACATTATCCAATTAAACAAGATGAATATTAGCCTCAAAGGAGATGAATTAGTGAAATATTATTCATCATTTGATTAATAGGAGAAATTGATTTATTTAATTAAAAAACTACTTGATCATTCAATTAAACAGTGGAAAAGAAGGTGAATTTAGGATGAAGATGGTGTTATTAATCATATTCAAGTGTGTGATATTAGTCAGGACAATTTTAAGTGTCTACACTAGGAAACAACTGCGCATCACTATTTTTTTTAACTTTTATTTTCTTGTTTCGGTCGAAATGTATTTGGTCAAATAGGTTTCACCCAAAACCTATTTGACTAAATACAGGGATCCATGTGGGAGCCACATCACCACTGCATAGTTTCATGAAAAACTCTCTCAAGCGAAGCTAATACAACCAAAAATAGTTCGATAGAATTCATACAGTTGGCTCAAAGTGTGACATAGGTTTGTACTTTTACCCTTATGCAAGGATACCTTTCCACTTGATACCATTTTTTCAGTTGTTGACTTTTCAAATAACTACACTCTATAGCCATAGAATTAGGTGCAATAGTAGTAATTACAACTTTGAACATGTGTTTCTATAGTTTTTCATATAACATTCATTCATGTGGGTGACATTATAGAGGATGAAAAAAAGATCTTAAGGGAGTATCATTTTATACTAGTGATCATTGCACACATTATATAGACTTCATGCAAGGTTTCTTTTAGATATTCTATCATGATTTGGATAGAATTCACATATCATTCTGTCAACCTATCATATGGTTAAATAATTGTTTATCATAATTCAAGAACTTTTGTATGTTATATTGGTTGAGTGAGATATATAAGATCATATGTGTTCAACATATATGATTTTTTTGTGAGGTTGGGCATGGAAAGGGGGATCATGATGGTGCAAGAGCATGTATTAAAAGAGCCTTAGCATGAGAAGAGTTGAAGTAAAAATAAAATGTAAAGTCAATTGTCGAATGGTGCAATACTAAAATTTGTCCAAGTAATGAAGGTAAGTCTATACTTTATACATTTTTTGGTTGGTAGATGATACTAATATTGCAAAATATGAGGATTATTTTACATTAACAAGATCTAGTGAGATACACTTTTTTAGAAGCTCTAATGCAAGTTCATGGAGTATTCATATGGAGAAGATGGTACATGATTTTTCTTCATGTATAGATCAACCTTGTAATGAGTCAGAGTCAAAGGAGTGGGTTGATGAATGGTCTACAAGAATTTTAAGCCCATTTGAGATGTATTGACTCTCAGTGACACTACAAATCATAGAGATGCAATCATCAGTTGACTTTGGTCATGTATATCAGATCTAATATAACTAAGTAATATGTACACATGCATTGGTTAAGAAAATCCTAATTTTATCTTACTTTTTAGTTTTTTTAATGAAAAAATTCATCTAATTGGATGCACATATAAATGTAGGAAATTTTATTGTGGTTATTAAAAATGAAGACAATGAAGAGGGAATATATTATTACTTGTGTTGTTGTGTTGAGAAAAAACATAAATTGGAGGCCCCTATTATAGATGGAGAAAACATTGGGTATCCTATAGAATAGTTGTTGTTACTAGAACATGGATTAGAAGCCACACAATTAATGATTTTTATGTTTGGCTATTTGAGGATTTTTACATGCATTAGAATATTCTTCATTACTTAAACCTTATTGTGGCATCAAATGTTCATTTGATCAAATATGAGGGTAGACCATTGGAAAATAACTTGAGGAAGGTTCATGATCTTGACCATGAATCTAAAGGTGAAGGGTCACATAGGGTCCCTCCACAATAAAGTCTCTCAAATTTTTAAAACTCCAATCCATCTGGTCATGGTGACAAGTTTTCACACATTGCAAAAAGCATCAAATGCATTGAAGATAAAGTTGCAAGGTAGCATGATTTTTTTTGACATCATGGGGCCAAAATGATAGTGCTGACATGTCTAAGTGGGTAGGTTTATGATAGGAAATTTCCTATTTTGTACACCAACATTCCCGATCATTCTAGAGTACATTGTGTCAACACTTTCTCTTAAGAGCCCTAAGTGCCAAAAAGGCAAACTTTGACTGATTGTTTCTCAGAAATTGTGGCACCTGAAAATATTTTATCTAAAGGTACATGGTTATATAAATTTCCTCCACAATAAGCTCTCTGAAATTTTTAAAACTCCAATCCATTTGGGCATGGTGAAAATTTTTCATACATTGCAAAATCCATCAAATACATTAAAGAGAAAGTTGCAAGGTAGCATAATTTTTATTTTGTACATTGTGGGGACAAAATAATAGTGGCAACAGATCTAAGTGAGAAATTTTATGCTATTAAAGGTCATATTTCACACCCCATCATGCCTGATCATTCTAGACTACATTATGTTGTTCCTTTCTCTTAAGAACCCTAAGTGCCAAAAATTGGAAAAATTTGATGGGTTGTTTCTTGGAAATCATGGAAGCTAGAAATTTGTTGTCTTAAGGTATAGGGACATGTAGGGTCCCTCCATAGTAACCTATATAAACCTTTTAAAAATACAATCCATTTGGCTGTGGTCACTGTAAGGAAGCTAAGGTAGCGAAACAACTTCCTACACTAATCTTGAGAGGAGGATAATATAAAATTTTATAGATATTTTCAACAGCTATAGAAACTTTAACAAAAATAAGTATCAATATAATGCATACAAAAAAATAGTGATTTACATGGGGAAAACCATTTTAGGAGAAAAACCCCACCCTCCAAAATCCACCCATTATATTATTCAAAAATCACAATGATTACAATATACTTGTAGAGCAAGCTTCTCATAGTATTATCAGCAACCAGAGATCTAGAGGAAACATGATTGCTATCAAGCTCTCCAAATACATCACAATCCACAATTGTAATACAATTCCCTCATAAAATAGGGTTTCCTTCTAGATAAATTCAAGCTAATAAAATATCGGTTGTTATCTTTAAGAGCTAATGATGAGCGGTCTAGATTTACAATAATAAAATATAAATAAAAAAAATTATTTCAGGGGCATTGCCCTTGAGCCCCCACCGGGGCATGCAGCCCCAGGACCACTCATGGGGGAAACCCATTGCACCCATCGATCGCTAATGCATCAATAGTAACTTATGTAATTGCAAGGTTGAGACACATTTTCCCAGCAGTGGCAAGTTTTCACACATTGCAAAAAGTGTCAAATGCATTTAAGGGAAATTGCAAGGTAGCATAAAAAAAAATTATGAATCATGGAGCCAAAATGATATTTTAAACATGTTTAGCTAGGTAGTATATGATAGGAAAGATCCTAATTCACACCCCAATATGCTTGATCATTCTAGACTACATTATGTCCATGCTTTCTCGTAAGAGTCGTAAGTGCCAAAAAATGGAAAACTTTGACGAGATGTTTTTCAAAAATTGTGGCACCTAGAAATGTCTTGTTTAAAGGTATAAGTCACATTGGGTCCCTCCATAATAAAATATCTCAAATTTTTAAAAATCCAATCCATTTGGTCGTGGTTACAATTTTTCACACATTACAAAAAAGCGTCAAATGTATTGAAGAGAAAGTTGCAAGGTAAGATATTTTTTGTTTTTTGCATCGTGAGGCCAAACTAACAGTGCTAACACGTCCAGGTGGGTGGTTGTATTCTAGGAAAGGTCCTATTTCACACCCCAACATGTTCAATCATTCTAGACTATATTGTTCTAGTGCTTTCTCTTAAGAGCCCTGAGTGCCAACAAGTGGCAGACTTTGATGGAATGTTTCCTCAAAATTATGGCACCTAGAAACATTATGTCTAAAGGTATAAGCTCATATATGGTCCCTCCATAATAACTTGTCTCATTTTTTCATATATCCAAGCCATTTCACCATGGTGACAATATTTCAGATGTTGCAAAAAGTGTTAGTTGTATTTAGTAAAATTTGTCGAGAGGCATTTTTTACATTCATCTCATGGGGCTAAATTGAAAATTCCAACATGTTGGGGTGGTATGATTACTACTATTAGAGGTCTCATTTTTTCACCCAAACATCTTGATCCTTTTGAGCTAGATTAAACCAAAAAAAATTCTTACTTGAAACACTTTTCTTTTCAATTACTAACCCTTGAAGGTCCACATGCATGAATTAAAGAGGGATTCTTTTTTAGGAGAGTTTGAGTTCAAAATGGATAGGTTCACTTTAGGTTTTTCAGTTACCGTGGGTCTCTTTGGATGAGATTTTGCGGTCTTTCATAGCGGCTAGGGTTATCTTCAAACTTGCATGGGATATATCTAAGAGGTTTATGTTCATTCTAACACCTCTGCATTCAATTTCCATCTTGAAAAGGGTATTAAAATGTCTATTTATATTTTTCCAATTTCAATGCCTTAAAAAAGTGGTTACAAGACAGTTTCACATGCAAATGCACATTCAATGAGAAAAAGGGTATTTGGAAAATATTGTTTGGTCCTTAGAGATCATTTTCCTTCAGCCATGCAAGTGCATAAAGTTCTCTGAAAATGTACATAGATTAAAATGGTAATGAGCACTAACTACATGTGATAGTTTTAAAATAACATAAGGGGAAAATGTTTGTTAAACATGAATATTTCAAATTTCACAAATGAGAACTCATGAGTGTCCAAATCAAGGATTATTAAGTAACATCTAAACAAAGGACTTCATGTAAGACAGTGAAAGTCTTTATAAGCAAGTAGTCTATACTTTCTTTTCCACCAAGGATAGTAGAGTGTACATGGACCTATATCATGGGGTAGAAGATAGTCATCTAAACACCTATAGTCCAAGAAGAAAAACAAAATTGTTCATATGACATTGGGATCATTTCACAAAACATAATGAATGAAATGATGTAGAAGATGATAAATTTTTCCACTTATGAATACTGCATAATCCAGGATAGTAGGCATTAGGATGGTATGGAAAGTACATCCTTTAGTAAACCCCTAAATTGAGAGAATTATTCCAAGAATACAAAAAGTGATTGAGATTGCAAGGAAATAAAAGACTACATTCCAAATGGTAGTAGTCTAGAAGAAGAAAATATCTTAAGGTAGAAGTCACAAAGATAGTGAACATAGCACTTGGCATAAAGTATTGAAGAATTCTTGAGGAATGGCAATATTTTTTGATGATAGTCATGGTGATCATAGCCCTAAGGTTTTTGAATGAATAAGACATATTCATGAGTTGTAGGCCTTATTAAAAAACACCAAGAAACACTATCATGGATAGTAAATGGTCCTATCATTAAACATAAGAGGATGGTCATCAAAAAAGTTAGATAATGATGAGTGTAACAACATTTTCGATGACAATGAATCCTTGGAAAATGATAGTGACAAAGTTAACAATAGATAGTTTAATTCATAAAAGGTAAGGCATAGCTATGTTATCAAAGGGCAGATCTAAAGCTATCAAAGACAGTAGTTTCATGTGAGAGATTAATATAGGTATAAGATTACTCCAGATGCATCTATATGCCAAACTTATTGGAGTTAGTGAATAGAAAAATTAGAAAAAGGGTATGAAATTCCTTCACGACATGAGGGACATGGTCATAACAGTAGATCACAAGTTGATTGCACACTTATTACATAATGATTGAAAGAAATGAAGGACATCTGACCATAGAAGATACTATTTTGAAGATAGTGGCAATGGTATTCATAGTGGCCTTAGCATTCAAGAAGGCAATAACCGTGGAGACATGAGGTAGTGTTTGAAAACCTAAAATTATAGTGAAAGGATGATAGGTCAAGTGGGAAATTATAGTAGAAA
Organism: Sequoiadendron giganteum; assembly: GCA_007115665.2. Taxonomy (NCBI): domain Eukaryota; kingdom Viridiplantae; phylum Streptophyta; class Pinopsida; order Cupressales; family Cupressaceae; genus Sequoiadendron; species Sequoiadendron giganteum. The sequence goes on along the minus strand of CM021107.1, from coordinate 645,768,717 downwards.
ATCCTTGAACAAGAAGAGGGGAGTGACATGAAGAAAAATAGGACAGTCATTTGAGATATTCATAATCCCATGAACCAAAGGAAAATGATACATGACCATAGTACAATAATTTTTAAAAGAGCGAGTTCTCATGAAGAATTGATAGAAGATAGTCTTATATAGGGTTGATGCAAGAAGTTGGGTCCACAAAAAGCTCAAAAAGTGGAAGTGTTTTTGCTGTTTTTCAGAATTTGTCACACTTGGACTAAAAATTTGAGGCACTTACACAATGAATCTTAAAAAAAGTCAGCAATATGAAATTTATCATTTTGAATCTTGTTTCCAAATATGTAATTTATTCAAATACCCAGATGATAGAAATTAAAATTTGATAGGGATGTACAAAAACCACCTTTTAAAAGTCTTTTTTTTTACCATACCATGCACGTGTAGGGACACCACTTTTTGACCCAAATAAAAGTATTTTGCTAATTACTTTCGAGGAAAGATAGCTAACAACGTGAAGATTGATGGAGATTTTTTTTTGTTTTTTTTTTTCAATTTTTATTGGCCTTAATTGTTGTTTTTAAAAATCAACGTGTACGCACAACATAATTGGACCTAAACTAAACATTTTTGAATATTTTTTTTTCATTTTGTAGAGAATTTTTTGAAGATTGATGCCATATATTTTTTACAAGAAACTTAACCAAAAAAAAGTTATTAAAAAACAAAAAATGTCTGATATTTCAAGTTTATGGACTTGTTTGCCTAGAAATTAATTAAAAATGACTAATATAATCCAATCTTAATAAAAATGATATATTTTGAAACTAGACATTGTGTTCTCTAATGGGTTTTAATTTCATAGATTGATTCAGAAAAAATGTCCATCATCCATATTGCCAAAGTTGGACATTCCTCTTGAACTTGCCTTTGTTTTTTAGTTGCAGGTCAAAGGCTAAGGGTTGGGTTGCCAAGCCTTTCCCAAGACTAAAACCGAGGCTTCATGTGGGTTGGGGATTCAATTTTTTTAAAATGTGTATGCCTATGCAAACAACTTCAGGTGTCTCTCAATGATATGGAAAATGCACCCATTCAAACAATTTATCTAGGTATGTCTTCAAACCCAAGTCTTGATAATATTGATCTTAGTTATTTAGATGAAGCTGGATACACCATTGATGGTATCAATAATTATAGTTTTGAAACAATGCAAAAACAAAATAATGATGAAATATCTTATATGAATGCAAATGAGAATGAAATCCCTTTTATGTCTGAAAATGAAAATGAAACCCCTTGTATGAATGAAAATGAAACCCCTTGTATGAATGAAAATGAAAAGTTTTTTTTACAATTGAAAAAGATGTGCTAGATAACCTTCCTGGTAAAGTTTCTTGGAGACAAATGAGAACTCATGGAAATGGAATATATAGAATGTGTTTTTATAGAAATAAATTAGGATTTCAATGTCAACTCATGATGCAATTGATGAGAATGTCAAAAATGAGAAAAAGTGATAAAAAATTAGGCATTTTTGTAAAACCAAAAAAGAAAGATGATTCAGTAAAACAATTCATATCTAGTTTTGTTAATGCTATTGATTTTATAGGTAAGAAAATTTGATCTAAAGATGAGAATGTAGCTTGGCGTGCAATAACAACTGCTCTAGTTAATAAAGCAAATAAAAGAATGTTAAGTAATATTAGTAAATGTATAAAATTAAATCCTAAAACTATGATAAGAGTTACTAAAAGAAGAGAAAGTATTGAAAAATATCCAATTAATCAATGTTGGAGTTTTAGTGGTAGACTCCCAAGGTCAGACATGAAATTAACTAATGAGTCAAATCTTTAATCGAAAATATTGTCATGATAATACAAGAGTATCACCTAATATTAGAGATGTTTTAAAATTAATGGTGGGATCCCTCATCCAAAGCATGTCTTATATATGACTCAAACTTAATTATATAAAAAAAATTAGATGATTCAACTTA
>CM021107.1:645574047-645766636 GCA_007115665.2 Sequoiadendron giganteum | reverse complement strand
TGTTAAGTACAGCGTCGGTCTGCACTTTCCAAGAAAGATTATATTAAATATTATCTAGAGCCGACCTTATTTTGTGTTATATCCTTCCCTTGTTGACTGGCCGACCTAAGTCACATTTATTCATTTATCATTACTTGCTCAAAGGCCGACCTATATGAAGAGGCGCCAAGAAGGTATATATACAAGGTTACCTTTTGATGTTTATACACATTCGAATACACAAAAAGAAGTTCGCTATTTTGGCAGAGCAGAATTCGCTGTCATAGAAGAAGTTCATACTTAGAATTCGCAGTCATAGAAGAAGTTCATTCTTGGATTCGCAGTCATAGAAGAAGCTCATACTTGGATTCGCATTCCTAGAAGAAGTTCATACTTGAACAGCAGATCATCATTACTGTAGTAGCAAACCGAGTTCAAGGAAGAGCACATTTAATTGTATCTAAGCATTAAGGAGAAGTGCAAATCCATTAGCCATTGTTGGGCTGTATTGTAAGCAGATTTCTGTCACTATATTATCACATATATAAGAGAATCATTTGCTGGGTTTTTCTCCCTCAAGAGGAGGGTTTTCCCAGGGTATCCTGTTGTGTTCATTGTCTTATGTATTACATTTCTGTTGAATGATTTGTTATCTAATCTGATCTAAGAAACACTAACATGGTATCAGAGCGGGTGTGAAAAGATCGTGATCAGATTCAGATCTGTTGTTTGCAATCTTCATTAATCCTTTCTTTTCAGTCTATCTTTCTCAAGATGGTGAACGGTCTGAAAATCGAGGATAGACTCGAAGGGATCTCAAACTACACATCATGGAGGTTCAGGTTCATGCTGACCTTGGAAGAGAATGATTTGGCTGAGTTTGTGAAAACAAAAGTTCCCGAACCTGAAGGGGAAGAAGAGAAGCTGCAATGGAGGAAGAAAGACACTAGGGCAAAGAAAGCATTGGTTGATTCCGTCAAGGATCATATTGTACCAATTATCTTCAAGATGGATACAGCAAGAGAGATGTTTACAACCTTGGAAGAGATGTACGAAATCAACAACACCAGTCGAGCCCTTGCTCTGAAGCAACAACTTCATCATGTGAAAATGGCTAAAGGAGAATCTGTTGTTACATACTTCATGAGGATTTCAGAGATAAAAGATCAACTCTCCACTATTGGTCACATGATTGATGATAAAGACCTGACTATGCTTGCTCTCAATGGTCTTCCACTTTCATGGGAGGCGTTCATCCAAGGAATCAGTGCAAGATCCGAACTTCCCAAGTTTGATCGATTGAGGATTGATTGCATTCAGGAAGAGTCAAGACTAACAGCAAGGGGGATTGGTCAAAGCTCAAAGGATGAAGAATTACAATTTCTTACCTCTCATTCATCAAACAAAGGAAAAGGCTTTAAGAGAGGGTTCTTCAAAAGGAATCGAGAAGATGGAAATGATGATGCTCCTTCCTTCAAAAGGAAACGAGACATGTCCAAGATTCAATGTTTTCGTTATGATAAATATGGTCACTTTGTGAGGGTTTTCCCTCAACGACCTAAGCTTCAAGTTGCCATTGCAGATGTTGAAGAAGTTGCTCCACAAAAGGACTCCAGTGATTATCTATTTTATTCAGCTTTGTCTAGCAATGTTTCTACTGACTCTAACACTTGGTTAATTGACAGTGGTGCTTCTAGGCACATCACTGGTTTCAGAAGTCACCTCTCAGACTTAATGCAAAGCAACTCCAGTGATCAAGTTGTTATTGGAGATGATGCTAGATATTCTGTAAAAGGGATTGGAAACTCCACTCTTCACTTGGATTCTGGAATTTCTTTAGAGTTGAATGATGTATTGTTCGTACCAGGGATAAAGAGGAACCTTGTTTCAATTTCAGCATTAGAAGACAAGGGTTATCAAGTTGCCTTCTCTAAAGGAAAAGTTCTTATATGGGCAAAGAACTCCAGCTTCAAAACTGCTCAAGTAATTGGAGTTAGACATGAATGTCTCTACAGGCTATGCACTCGTCCTCTTCAAGCACTTGTGCATAACAATACCAACATGTGTGATCTTTGGCATCGAAGATTGGCTCACATTCACTTTTGTGCTCTACCTATCATGGAGAAGATGGTCACCGGTCTTTCGAAATTCGATCAAGAACATGAAGGTACATGCAAGGGATGTGCCCTAGGCAAGAACATAAAAGGTACGTTTCATTCCAGTGAAAGTAGATCTAAATGTATTCTTGATCGCATTCATTCTGATTTGTGTGGTCCAATGTCTATTGCATCATCTAGTGGTTTCTTGTATTATATTATTTTCATTGATGATTACTCTAGAAAGACTTGGATTTATTTCTTGAGATCTAAAGAATCAGAAGAAGTATTAGAAAGATTCAGAGAATTCAAAGCGCAGATTGAAAATCTGTCAAGGAAGAAGATCAAGGTATTGAGATCTGATAATGGTGGAGAATACTCTTCTGGGTCATTTCGAGATTTTTGTATTGAAGCAGCGATTAAGAGGGAGTTCAGTGTTCCCTATAATCCTCAACAAAATGGCATTGCTGAAAGGAAGAACAGGTCTATCATGGAAGCAGTGAAAGCCATGATCCATGATCAAGACCTGCAAATCTCTCTTTGGGTTGAAGCATCAAGAACAGCTGTCTATGTTCAAAACAGGAGTCCCACAGGATCTTAGAGAATAAAACTCCTGAAGAAGCATTCTCAGGCGTAAAACCTGGAGTTAGTCATTTGAGGATCTTTGGTACACGGTCACAGGTTTCTCAAAGAATGATGCAGATTCTAACCTCTACTTCAAAGTAGTAAATGGTGAAGCATTGATTTTGGTTTTATATGTTGATGACTTGATCATTACTGGTGAAGAACATCTAATACTAAAATGCAAGAAGGAATTAGCTTCAGAATTTGAGATGAAGAATCTAGGTCTTATGCATTACTTTCTTGGCTTAGAAGTGTGGCAAAAGCCAGATGAGATGATTCTAAGTCAAGGCAAGTATACTGTTGACATTCTCAAAAGGTTTGGTATGATTGACTGCAAACCTATGTCTACACCCATGGAGACTAACTTAGATAAGTTGAAAGAAGCTGCAGCTAGTTCAGAACCAGTGGATTCTACGATGTATAGACAGTTGATTGGTTCATTGATGTATCTAGTTAACACTAGACCTGATATCTGCTATGCAGTGAGTGCACTTAGCCAGTTTATGTGTGAACCAAAGCAAATACATCTTGTAGCAGCTAAACATATCCTGAGATACTTATGTGGCACAATTGGATATGGGTTGAGATATTCTTCAAATGTGGATTTAGAGCTGCATGGTTTTACTGATTCTGATTGGGCAGGATGTGTCTCAGATCGGAAGAGTACTTCTGGTTGTTGCTTCAGTTTGGGGACTGCTATGATCTCCTGGTGTAGCAGGAAACAGTCTTCAGTGGCCTTGAGTACAACTGAAGCAGAGTACATTGCAGCTTGTGTGGCAGCTCGTGAGGTAGTGTGGCTTCGTAAGCTCCTTGCAGGATTGTTTGGACAATCAATGGAGCCTACTATTATACAATGTGATAATCAAAGCTGTGTGAAGCTTTCTGTCAATCCTGTGTTTCATGACAGAACAAAACATGTTGAGATCAAGTACCACTATATTAGAGATATGGTACAAAGGAAAGCTATACAGTTGAGGTATATCAGCACTGAAGAGCAAACGACAGACATTCTCACCAAGCCTCTCGCCAGGATTAAGTTTGTATACTTCCGAGAGAAACTTGGTATGGTGGAGAATGTAGCCGTGACTGAGAAAGAGTCTCAGTAATCAGTGATCCTTGTTGAGAATGCAACTCTCTGCTGAGAGAGAGTTGAGGTGCAAGCCCTTGTTAACACAATTCTCTGCTGAGAGAGAGTTGAGGTGTAAGCCCTTGATAATGCAATTCTCTGATGAGAGAGAGTTGAGGTGAAAGCCCTTGTTTCCACCCTCTGGGAGAAGCTATGGTGGAAGTCATGTGTGCGACTCCATGACAAACATCACGTGAGAGAATCCGTCATGAGTTTATACCATCTATGGGAGTAGCCATAATGGTTGATATCACGTTGAGGTGATATTCTATTTTGTTTTCATTCTAACCTAATGTGTCTTGTGCAGATGAAAGTTCATCCCTAGCTAAGAGGGAGTGTTGATGTTAAGTACAGCGTCGTTCTGCACTTTCCAAGAAAGATTATATTAAATATTATCTAGAGCCGACCTTATTTTGTGTTATATCCTTCCCTTGTTGACTGGCCGACCTAAGTCACATTTATTCATTTATCACTACTTGCTCAAAGGCCGACCTATTTGAAGAGGTGCCAAGAAGGTATATATACAAGGTTACCTTTTGATGTTTATACACATTCGAATACACAAAAAGGAAGTTCGCTATTTTGGCAGAGCAGAATTCGCAGTCATAGAAGAAGTTCATACTTAGAATTCACAGTCATAGAAGAAGTTCATTCTTGGATTCGCAGTCATAGAAGAAGTTCATACTTGGATTCGCAGTCATAGAAGAAGCTCATACTTGGATTCGCATTCCTAGAAGAAGTTCATACTTGAATAGCAAATCATCATTACTATAGTAGCAGACCAAGTTCAAGGAAGAGCACATTTAATTGTATCTAAGCATTAAGGAGAAGTGCAAATCCATTAGCCATTGTTGGGCTATATTGTAAGCAGATTTCTGTCACTATATTATCACATATATAAGAGAATCATTTGCTGGGTTTTTCTCCCTCAAGAGGAGGGTTTTCCCAGGGTATCTTGTTGTGTTCATTGTCTTATGTATTACATTTCTGTTGAATGATTTTTTATCTAATCTGATCTAAGAAACACTAACAATGATGAACCTAAATCTATAAAGGAAACTCTTTGTTTTAAGGGGTGTGAGTCTAGGGAAGAGACCTTGTATAAGGAGATGATGACTTTCAAAAAATGCAAGACTTGGAATCTAGTGGATCTACTTGATCTACTTGAGGGATGAAATCACATTAGATGCAAGTAGATGTTTAGATAAAAAGTTGAAATAGATGGTAATTTTGTAAGGTGCAACTATAGATAGGAAGAAAATTTTACTCTTAAGTTTAGGGGATGGATTTTTGGTGAAATATTTTCTCTTGTTACTTGTAGACATTTAAATTTGACTAACTCATTCTTCTAAAACACCATCACTTTTCATCATCTTTCCTCATCAATTTGTATTCTAGATCTAATTAAATTATTTCAAAGTATTTAATTAAATTAACATTATTTCCTCTTCATCTTTGATAATTAGATAATATTAATTATTTAATTATTTAAAATTTAAAATTTTCGTCCATTTTTACTTTGAATAAATAATTTTAAATTATTTAATTAATTCATCTATTTCATCATTTTCCTCTATTAATTATTTCTCTCTTGCAAATTGATTAAATAATTAATAATTATTTAATTTATTTATTTACAATTATCCTTTCCTAAATTTCAATAATTAAATAATTATTTAATTAAACTAATTATTCTTCCAAACATTATTTTCTTCTAAAAATAAATAAAATTATTATTTTATTTATCTTTCCCTTTGCACATGAATTGAATAATTAACTTATATAATTATTTTAAATTATTATTCATGCACCTTCCACTTCATCAATTAACTTCTACTCACTTCAAGTCCACTCTTCAATCAATTTAGTCTTCTACCTAATCTATTCAATCTCACTAACAATCATTGATACTTATCTCATCAATTAATTCTCTTAATTGATCTATATGGTCAGTTAGCTAAAATCATGCAATCAGTTAACTCCTCATCACTCTCAATAAATTACTCTCAAGAATTCTCATCCATTGATCATTTCATTCTTCCTTTCAATCTCAAATATTGATTGATATCACATGAAATATTTAAATACAACCATCTTTATCTTATTTATTCCTCTAGAAATTATCAAGAAATATATATGTATCATTATTCTAAGTGCATTGTACTAAAATTCTAAGAGAAAACATAATGGAAGTGGATCTTTTTCTCTCCAAAATGAGGATTATTTCTAGGAGAAAATACCGAATCAAGGGTTAGGATTGATTTGATCAATCAATAGATAAGATGTAGTGACATGGATCAAGGATTCTTATCAATGGATGGGAATGCAAGTTGACATGGATCACAAATTTAATCAATGGATCTCATTTATTCAAAGAAGCACACTTCCTAAAAATTAAGAAGTTGTTAGGAAGTTTGTTACAAATGAATATTCAATTTCAGAGTTCAAATGGAAGCATATTCCAAGGGAATATTCCCTTGCAACAGGAGGGTGAGGGAAAATAGCAATTAGATAATTAAAAAAAAAATTAGTTGTGCAAGATGAGTGAAATTATGATTCTCATTAAATAATTAATTTATTTAATGAAAGGAGTTCAAATGACATTTAATTCAATAATTAAGATTATTTAATTAAATGAGAGGACATAAGGTGTTTAATTTCAATAATTCACATTATCCAATTAAACAAGATGAATATTAGCCTCAAAGGAGATGAATTAGTGAAATATTATTCATCATTTGATTAATAGGAGAAATTGATTTATTTAATTAAAAAACTACTTGATCATTCAATTAAACAGTGGAAAAGAAGGTGAATTTAGGATGAAGATGGTGTTATTAATCATATTCAAGTGTGTGATATTAGTCAGGACAATTTTAAGTGTCTACACTAGGAAACAACTGCGCATCACTATTTTTTTTAACTTTTATTTTCTTGTTTCGGTCGAAATGTATTTGGTCAAATAGGTTTCACCCAAAACCTATTTGACTAAATACAGGGATCCATGTGGGAGCCACATCACCACTGCATAGTTTCATGAAAAACTCTCTCAAGCGAAGCTAATACAACCAAAAATAGTTCGATAGAATTCATACAGTTGGCTCAAAGTGTGACATAGGTTTGTACTTTTACCCTTATGCAAGGATACCTTTCCACTTGATACCATTTTTTCAGTTGTTGACTTTTCAAATAACTACACTCTATAGCCATAGAATTAGGTGCAATAGTAGTAATTACAACTTTGAACATGTGTTTCTATAGTTTTTCATATAACATTCATTCATGTGGGTGACATTATAGAGGATGAAAAAAAGATCTTAAGGGAGTATCATTTTATACTAGTGATCATTGCACACATTATATAGACTTCATGCAAGGTTTCTTTTAGATATTCTATCATGATTTGGATAGAATTCACATATCATTCTGTCAACCTATCATATGGTTAAATAATTGTTTATCATAATTCAAGAACTTTTGTATGTTATATTGGTTGAGTGAGATATATAAGATCATATGTGTTCAACATATATGATTTTTTTGTGAGGTTGGGCATGGAAAGGGGGATCATGATGGTGCAAGAGCATGTATTAAAAGAGCCTTAGCATGAGAAGAGTTGAAGTAAAAATAAAATGTAAAGTCAATTGTCGAATGGTGCAATACTAAAATTTGTCCAAGTAATGAAGGTAAGTCTATACTTTATACATTTTTTGGTTGGTAGATGATACTAATATTGCAAAATATGAGGATTATTTTACATTAACAAGATCTAGTGAGATACACTTTTTTAGAAGCTCTAATGCAAGTTCATGGAGTATTCATATGGAGAAGATGGTACATGATTTTTCTTCATGTATAGATCAACCTTGTAATGAGTCAGAGTCAAAGGAGTGGGTTGATGAATGGTCTACAAGAATTTTAAGCCCATTTGAGATGTATTGACTCTCAGTGACACTACAAATCATAGAGATGCAATCATCAGTTGACTTTGGTCATGTATATCAGATCTAATATAACTAAGTAATATGTACACATGCATTGGTTAAGAAAATCCTAATTTTATCTTACTTTTTAGTTTTTTTAATGAAAAAATTCATCTAATTGGATGCACATATAAATGTAGGAAATTTTATTGTGGTTATTAAAAATGAAGACAATGAAGAGGGAATATATTATTACTTGTGTTGTTGTGTTGAGAAAAAACATAAATTGGAGGCCCCTATTATAGATGGAGAAAACATTGGGTATCCTATAGAATAGTTGTTGTTACTAGAACATGGATTAGAAGCCACACAATTAATGATTTTTATGTTTGGCTATTTGAGGATTTTTACATGCATTAGAATATTCTTCATTACTTAAACCTTATTGTGGCATCAAATGTTCATTTGATCAAATATGAGGGTAGACCATTGGAAAATAACTTGAGGAAGGTTCATGATCTTGACCATGAATCTAAAGGTGAAGGGTCACATAGGGTCCCTCCACAATAAAGTCTCTCAAATTTTTAAAACTCCAATCCATCTGGTCATGGTGACAAGTTTTCACACATTGCAAAAAGCATCAAATGCATTGAAGATAAAGTTGCAAGGTAGCATGATTTTTTTTGACATCATGGGGCCAAAATGATAGTGCTGACATGTCTAAGTGGGTAGGTTTATGATAGGAAATTTCCTATTTTGTACACCAACATTCCCGATCATTCTAGAGTACATTGTGTCAACACTTTCTCTTAAGAGCCCTAAGTGCCAAAAAGGCAAACTTTGACTGATTGTTTCTCAGAAATTGTGGCACCTGAAAATATTTTATCTAAAGGTACATGGTTATATAAATTTCCTCCACAATAAGCTCTCTGAAATTTTTAAAACTCCAATCCATTTGGGCATGGTGAAAATTTTTCATACATTGCAAAATCCATCAAATACATTAAAGAGAAAGTTGCAAGGTAGCATAATTTTTATTTTGTACATTGTGGGGACAAAATAATAGTGGCAACAGATCTAAGTGAGAAATTTTATGCTATTAAAGGTCATATTTCACACCCCATCATGCCTGATCATTCTAGACTACATTATGTTGTTCCTTTCTCTTAAGAACCCTAAGTGCCAAAAATTGGAAAAATTTGATGGGTTGTTTCTTGGAAATCATGGAAGCTAGAAATTTGTTGTCTTAAGGTATAGGGACATGTAGGGTCCCTCCATAGTAACCTATATAAACCTTTTAAAAATACAATCCATTTGGCTGTGGTCACTGTAAGGAAGCTAAGGTAGCGAAACAACTTCCTACACTAATCTTGAGAGGAGGATAATATAAAATTTTATAGATATTTTCAACAGCTATAGAAACTTTAACAAAAATAAGTATCAATATAATGCATACAAAAAAATAGTGATTTACATGGGGAAAACCATTTTAGGAGAAAAACCCCACCCTCCAAAATCCACCCATTATATTATTCAAAAATCACAATGATTACAATATACTTGTAGAGCAAGCTTCTCATAGTATTATCAGCAACCAGAGATCTAGAGGAAACATGATTGCTATCAAGCTCTCCAAATACATCACAATCCACAATTGTAATACAATTCCCTCATAAAATAGGGTTTCCTTCTAGATAAATTCAAGCTAATAAAATATCGGTTGTTATCTTTAAGAGCTAATGATGAGCGGTCTAGATTTACAATAATAAAATATAAATAAAAAAAATTATTTCAGGGGCATTGCCCTTGAGCCCCCACCGGGGCATGCAGCCCCAGGACCACTCATGGGGGAAACCCATTGCACCCATCGATCGCTAATGCATCAATAGTAACTTATGTAATTGCAAGGTTGAGACACATTTTCCCAGCAGTGGCAAGTTTTCACACATTGCAAAAAGTGTCAAATGCATTTAAGGGAAATTGCAAGGTAGCATAAAAAAAAATTATGAATCATGGAGCCAAAATGATATTTTAAACATGTTTAGCTAGGTAGTATATGATAGGAAAGATCCTAATTCACACCCCAATATGCTTGATCATTCTAGACTACATTATGTCCATGCTTTCTCGTAAGAGTCGTAAGTGCCAAAAAATGGAAAACTTTGACGAGATGTTTTTCAAAAATTGTGGCACCTAGAAATGTCTTGTTTAAAGGTATAAGTCACATTGGGTCCCTCCATAATAAAATATCTCAAATTTTTAAAAATCCAATCCATTTGGTCGTGGTTACAATTTTTCACACATTACAAAAAAGCGTCAAATGTATTGAAGAGAAAGTTGCAAGGTAAGATATTTTTTGTTTTTTGCATCGTGAGGCCAAACTAACAGTGCTAACACGTCCAGGTGGGTGGTTGTATTCTAGGAAAGGTCCTATTTCACACCCCAACATGTTCAATCATTCTAGACTATATTGTTCTAGTGCTTTCTCTTAAGAGCCCTGAGTGCCAACAAGTGGCAGACTTTGATGGAATGTTTCCTCAAAATTATGGCACCTAGAAACATTATGTCTAAAGGTATAAGCTCATATATGGTCCCTCCATAATAACTTGTCTCATTTTTTCATATATCCAAGCCATTTCACCATGGTGACAATATTTCAGATGTTGCAAAAAGTGTTAGTTGTATTTAGTAAAATTTGTCGAGAGGCATTTTTTACATTCATCTCATGGGGCTAAATTGAAAATTCCAACATGTTGGGGTGGTATGATTACTACTATTAGAGGTCTCATTTTTTCACCCAAACATCTTGATCCTTTTGAGCTAGATTAAACCAAAAAAAATTCTTACTTGAAACACTTTTCTTTTCAATTACTAACCCTTGAAGGTCCACATGCATGAATTAAAGAGGGATTCTTTTTTAGGAGAGTTTGAGTTCAAAATGGATAGGTTCACTTTAGGTTTTTCAGTTACCGTGGGTCTCTTTGGATGAGATTTTGCGGTCTTTCATAGCGGCTAGGGTTATCTTCAAACTTGCATGGGATATATCTAAGAGGTTTATGTTCATTCTAACACCTCTGCATTCAATTTCCATCTTGAAAAGGGTATTAAAATGTCTATTTATATTTTTCCAATTTCAATGCCTTAAAAAAGTGGTTACAAGACAGTTTCACATGCAAATGCACATTCAATGAGAAAAAGGGTATTTGGAAAATATTGTTTGGTCCTTAGAGATCATTTTCCTTCAGCCATGCAAGTGCATAAAGTTCTCTGAAAATGTACATAGATTAAAATGGTAATGAGCACTAACTACATGTGATAGTTTTAAAATAACATAAGGGGAAAATGTTTGTTAAACATGAATATTTCAAATTTCACAAATGAGAACTCATGAGTGTCCAAATCAAGGATTATTAAGTAACATCTAAACAAAGGACTTCATGTAAGACAGTGAAAGTCTTTATAAGCAAGTAGTCTATACTTTCTTTTCCACCAAGGATAGTAGAGTGTACATGGACCTATATCATGGGGTAGAAGATAGTCATCTAAACACCTATAGTCCAAGAAGAAAAACAAAATTGTTCATATGACATTGGGATCATTTCACAAAACATAATGAATGAAATGATGTAGAAGATGATAAATTTTTCCACTTATGAATACTGCATAATCCAGGATAGTAGGCATTAGGATGGTATGGAAAGTACATCCTTTAGTAAACCCCTAAATTGAGAGAATTATTCCAAGAATACAAAAAGTGATTGAGATTGCAAGGAAATAAAAGACTACATTCCAAATGGTAGTAGTCTAGAAGAAGAAAATATCTTAAGGTAGAAGTCACAAAGATAGTGAACATAGCACTTGGCATAAAGTATTGAAGAATTCTTGAGGAATGGCAATATTTTTTGATGATAGTCATGGTGATCATAGCCCTAAGGTTTTTGAATGAATAAGACATATTCATGAGTTGTAGGCCTTATTAAAAAACACCAAGAAACACTATCATGGATAGTAAATGGTCCTATCATTAAACATAAGAGGATGGTCATCAAAAAAGTTAGATAATGATGAGTGTAACAACATTTTCGATGACAATGAATCCTTGGAAAATGATAGTGACAAAGTTAACAATAGATAGTTTAATTCATAAAAGGTAAGGCATAGCTATGTTATCAAAGGGCAGATCTAAAGCTATCAAAGACAGTAGTTTCATGTGAGAGATTAATATAGGTATAAGATTACTCCAGATGCATCTATATGCCAAACTTATTGGAGTTAGTGAATAGAAAAATTAGAAAAAGGGTATGAAATTCCTTCACGACATGAGGGACATGGTCATAACAGTAGATCACAAGTTGATTGCACACTTATTACATAATGATTGAAAGAAATGAAGGACATCTGACCATAGAAGATACTATTTTGAAGATAGTGGCAATGGTATTCATAGTGGCCTTAGCATTCAAGAAGGCAATAACCGTGGAGACATGAGGTAGTGTTTGAAAACCTAAAATTATAGTGAAAGGATGATAGGTCAAGTGGGAAATTATAGTAGAAAATCCTTGAACAAGAAGAGGGGAGTGACATGAAGAAAAATAGGACAGTCATTTGAGATATTCATAATCCCATGAACCAAAGGAAAATGATACATGACCATAGTACAATAATTTTTAAAAGAGCGAGTTCTCATGAAGAATTGATAGAAGATAGTCTTATATAGGGTTGATGCAAGAAGTTGGGTCCACAAAAAGCTCAAAAAGTGGAAGTGTTTTTGCTGTTTTTCAGAATTTGTCACACTTGGACTAAAAATTTGAGGCACTTACACAATGAATCTTAAAAAAAGTCAGCAATATGAAATTTATCATTTTGAATCTTGTTTCCAAATATGTAATTTATTCAAATACCCAGATGATAGAAATTAAAATTTGATAGGGATGTACAAAAACCACCTTTTAAAAGTCTTTTTTTTTACCATACCATGCACGTGTAGGGACACCACTTTTTGACCCAAATAAAAGTATTTTGCTAATTACTTTCGAGGAAAGATAGCTAACAACGTGAAGATTGATGGAGATTTTTTTTTGTTTTTTTTTTTCAATTTTTATTGGCCTTAATTGTTGTTTTTAAAAATCAACGTGTACGCACAACATAATTGGACCTAAACTAAACATTTTTGAATATTTTTTTTTCATTTTGTAGAGAATTTTTTGAAGATTGATGCCATATATTTTTTACAAGAAACTTAACCAAAAAAAAGTTATTAAAAAACAAAAAATGTCTGATATTTCAAGTTTATGGACTTGTTTGCCTAGAAATTAATTAAAAATGACTAATATAATCCAATCTTAATAAAAATGATATATTTTGAAACTAGACATTGTGTTCTCTAATGGGTTTTAATTTCATAGATTGATTCAGAAAAAATGTCCATCATCCATATTGCCAAAGTTGGACATTCCTCTTGAACTTGCCTTTGTTTTTTAGTTGCAGGTCAAAGGCTAAGGGTTGGGTTGCCAAGCCTTTCCCAAGACTAAAACCGAGGCTTCATGTGGGTTGGGGATTCAATTTTTTTAAAATGTGTATGCCTATGCAAACAACTTCAGGTGTCTCTCAATGATATGGAAAATGCACCCATTCAAACAATTTATCTAGGTATGTCTTCAAACCCAAGTCTTGATAATATTGATCTTAGTTATTTAGATGAAGCTGGATACACCATTGATGGTATCAATAATTATAGTTTTGAAACAATGCAAAAACAAAATAATGATGAAATATCTTATATGAATGCAAATGAGAATGAAATCCCTTTTATGTCTGAAAATGAAAATGAAACCCCTTGTATGAATGAAAATGAAACCCCTTGTATGAATGAAAATGAAAAGTTTTTTTTACAATTGAAAAAGATGTGCTAGATAACCTTCCTGGTAAAGTTTCTTGGAGACAAATGAGAACTCATGGAAATGGAATATATAGAATGTGTTTTTATAGAAATAAATTAGGATTTCAATGTCAACTCATGATGCAATTGATGAGAATGTCAAAAATGAGAAAAAGTGATAAAAAATTAGGCATTTTTGTAAAACCAAAAAAGAAAGATGATTCAGTAAAACAATTCATATCTAGTTTTGTTAATGCTATTGATTTTATAGGTAAGAAAATTTGATCTAAAGATGAGAATGTAGCTTGGCGTGCAATAACAACTGCTCTAGTTAATAAAGCAACTTCAAATAAAAGAATGTTAAGTAATATTAGTAAATGTATAAAATTAAATCCTAAAACTATGATAAGAGTTACTAAAAGAAGAGAAAGTATTGAAAAATATCCAATTAATCAATGTTGGAGTTTTAGTGGTAGACTCCCAAGGTCAGACATGAAATTAACTAATGAGTCAAATCTTTAATCGAAAATATTGTCATGATAATACAAGAGTATCACCTAATATTAGAGATGTTTTAAAATTAATGGTGGGATCCCTCATCCAAAGCATGTCTTATATATGACTCAAACTTAATTATATAAAAAAAATTAGATGATTCAACTTACCATTTAATATTAGCATAACTCAAAGATCATTCGAAAAATGTAAACCTTGGTATGTTATAATTAATAAACAATGAATCTCTTATTGTTGTAAGATTCGTGTACAATTTTGTTATTATTATGATATTTATCGATATATACATTGTACTTTGCATGCTAACCAAATTATGCATAACATTTGTGGTATTAATATGCCACCTAAAACATTCAAAAAATTTATAGCAGGTTTATTTTGTGAACCCTCTAGTGGAAACTTATTTTATTTAAAAGCATGTATTTTTGGACAATGTGATAGATGTGGTAAATTTTCATTGTTAGGATAATGTATGCATGAAATTAGTTTACATGAATTTGGACAAAAATTAGTGGATGTTAAAAAATTTAAAAATATTGAGTATTCTTTAAAAGATGGAAAATTTGGAAAACGTTGTGAGCTAATTGTGCAAAAATTTAGTGTGCATGCATTTATTAAAGAATTTAAAGATTAGATTGTGCTGAAATATGTTAAACACTGTCAATATGATCACTGGTTTAATAATAAATTTCATTCATGTAAAAATACATTCCCAATTGGAACTATATTGTCAGTTGTTGATTTTTTTGAAAATTATACTCTTGCTCCACAAGAAGAAATTCAATCACAATATTATAATTCAGTGCAAGTAGCCATATTTGTTCATATTGTATATAGACATGTAGATAGTAGAGAAGATAATAGAAAATTTTGAGAGAGTGCCATTTTTATGTAAGTGATAATTGATTACATTCATCTGTGTTTGTTCAATATTATTTTGATATATTTAATAAAAATTTAAAAGAGAGGAATTCAAATGAGAGAACATCGCATATGGTTGGATAATTGCACAGGTCAATTCAAGAATGCTAGAATGTTTTATTGGTTATGTAGAGTTCATAAATAAAATAATATCTAGCACATGTGGATTTTTTTCGAAGCTGGAAATGCTAAAGGAGAACATGATGCAGTAGGTGCATGTGTGAAAAGAGCTCTTGCTAGAGAGCAACTAAAATTTGAGGATGCAAAAAAATTCAAATATGCACGTGCAATTGTAGATTGGTGCAATACCAAATTATCTACAAGAACAAGTGAGAGCTCAATAATTTGATGCTTCTTTTGGTTAGTTGAAGAAAATGATATTCTTAGTCGACAAGATTGTGAAAAAATTAATGGATCTGCAAAACGACATTCATTTAAGAGTTTGAATGGAAACACATGGACAATATGGACAAGGGAGCTTGCATATTTTTGTCAATTTTGTATTACAAGTGATTGCGAGGTATGTGAAAATACAGAATGGGTGGAAGAATGGTGACAAAAATCCTTAACACCTACATTGACACATGTTCAACATGGAATGACAATTGAAGATAATCAAGTGTTTGCATTAGATGATTATGATCGTGTTTTAGACCTTGTACAAGAAGGTACATTAAATTGAATTGAATTTTATATCTATGCATGTTTATATGTGAATTAAATATATGTCACTCTTTATTGATTTATTTATTTTGCAAGACATGTGTATGCTATTTTTTCATATGGGGGAATGAAGAGGAGACAGAGTATTGGTTGGCTAGATGTGTTGAGAGAAAACATAAGTTGGTACATCCTAGAGTGGATGATGACAAATTTGAGTATCCAACTGGTTATGTGGTTGTTATTGGCACGTGGCTTCAAAAATATCTGATAAGAAAGAATGGATTGCCTCCATTTGAAGATTATGAAAAAAACAAGAAGATTATACATTATTCACATTTGATTTTGGTAACCAATATAAAACTAGTTAGATATCAAGGGAGGCCTGCTAATAAAGTGTTATAGAAAATTTCAATGGATGATCATGAAACAATCATAGATGCATTACAAAAAAGAGAGGATGCAGATGGTACAACAAAGTAAATAAATATAAGTATATAGTTGTATATATATTTAATTGATAGTCGATATATAGTTAAAAATTTATCACATATTCATGTCTATATATATATTTATCTTTTAGTCATTTCCTAATTAAAGTTTTATATCATTTTTTGTTTCAAGTCTCCCAAAACTAGATGCATTACAAAAAAGAGAGGACATGGATATATATTATAATGGAATTTGAATCTAGAGATAAGTAACTATATATAGTTCTAGATACATTTAATTGATAGTATAAATATAAAACTAAATAATTCATTGTCATTTTATAAAAAAATGATAATTGATTTCATATCCCCTTAAGTCATACTCTTAGGACCCCTTAAGCCATCCTCGTATCTACCCTTAATACATCCTAGTGCATCCCCTTAAGTCACTCTCTTAATTTCCCTTAATCCATCCTTTTAGGACCCCTTAAGCCATATCCTATTATCTACCCTTAATGCATAATCTTGCATCCCCTTAAGTTACTCTCTTAACTCCCCTTAAGTCATCCTCTTAGTACCCCTTAATCCATATCCTCGTATATCTACCCTTAATCCATCCTCTTGCATCCCCTTATGTCTCTCTATTAATTTCCCTTAAGCCATCCTCTTAGGAGGTCCAATAATTCATATCCTGATATATCTACCCTTAATCCATCCTCTTGCATCCCCTTAACTCACTCTCTCAACACCCCTTAAGCCATCCTCTTATGACCCCTTAATCCATATCCTCTTATCTACCCTTAATCCATCATCTTGCATCCCCTTAAGTCACTCTCTTAACTTTCCTTAAGTCATCCTCGTAGTACCCCTTAATCCATATCCTTGTATATCTACCCTTAATCCAGCCTCTTGCATCTCCTTAAGTCACTCTCTTAATTCCCCTTAAGCCATCCTCTTAGGACCCCTTAAGACATATCCTCTTATCTACCCTTAATCCATCATCTTGCATCCCCTTAAGTCACTCTCTTAACTTTCCTTAAGTCATCCTCTTAGTACCCCTTAATCCATATCCTCATATTCTACCCTTAATCCATCCTCTTGCATCCCCTTAAGTCACTCTCTCAACTCCCCTTAAGCCATCCTCTTAGGAACCCTTAAGCCATATCCTCTAATATACAAATATCTATGGGTTAAGGGTTTAGGGTTCATGTCCTAGGCTTTAGGTCCTATGGTTTAGGGTTTAGGGTTTCTAGAGTTCATGAGATGCTTAGAATAACAAATCTATATGGGTTAAGTATTTAGGGTTCATCTCCTAGGATTTAGGTCCTAAGGTTAAGGGTTTATGATATTCATATCCTATGGTTCATGAGATGCTTAGAATAAAAAATCTATATGGGTTAGGGTTTAGGGTTCATGTCCTAGGCTTTAGGTCCTATGGTATAGGGTTTAGAGTTTCTAGGTTTCATGAGATGCTTAGAATAACAAATCTATATGGGTTAAGGGTTTATGGTTCATCTCCTAGGCTTTAGGTCCTAGGGTTAAGGGTTTAGGATCTTCATATCCTAGGGTTCATGAGATTCTTAGAATAAAAAATCTATATGGGTTAAGGGTTTAGAGTTTAGGGTTTCTAGGGTTCATGAGATAATTAGAATAGCAAATCTATATGGGTTAAGGGCTTAGGATTCATCTCCTAGTCTTTAGGTCCTAGGGTTAAGGGTTTAGGATCTTCATATCTTAGGGCTCATGAGATGCTTAGAATAATAGATCTATATGGGTTAAGGGTTTAGGGTTCATCTCCTAGGCTTTAGGTCCTATGGTTTAGGTTTTAGGGTTTCTAGGGTTCATGAGATGGTTAGAATAAAAAATCTATATGGGTTAAGGGTTTAGGGTTCATCTCCTAGGCCTTAGGTCTTATAGTTTAGGTTTTAGAGTTTCTAGGGTTCATGAGATTCTTAGAATAACAAATCTATATGGGTTAAGGGTTTAGGGTTTATCTTCTAGACTTTAGTCCTACGGTTTAGGGTTTGGGGTTTCTAGGGTTCATGAGATGCTTAGAATAACAAATCTATATGGGTTGAGGATTTAGGGCTCATCTCCCACGCTTTAGGTCCTATGGTTTATGATTTAGGTTTTATAGGGTTCATGAGATGCTTAGAACCTTAGAATAAAAAATATAATATGGGTTAAGGGTTTAGGTCCTAGGGTTAAGGGTTTAGGATTTCTAGGCTTCATGAGATGCTTAGTGTAGTGTCAAAAAATGTCGTTGGGGACATTTTCACACTTTTTTGGGCCCTCCTTGTGAATTCGGGCTCAATGGTTCCTTGATTTAGTGTTGTAATGTGGATGACTCATTTGCATTAGGTCTTGGGCCCTTGTGAACTAATGGATTTTAATGGTACCTTGTTAAGTGATGTGAAGTGTTGTAATATACTTTGACACTTTTCTAGGGTTTTATCAAATAAATAAACATAATAAACCTCTTTTAAATAAAATTCAACCTTAATCTTGCCTTATTTGGAGTGTTGTAACACACTTTCACAGTTATCTAGGCTTGTCATCAATAATTGGAATTTCTTATGCTTTAATTGGCCCTATTTTACATCCACGAGCCTCATTTAATGCATATTTTCAAGGATAATCCCTACAACAATCATTAACCAATCATAATTCAAGTTTTTTTGGCTTGTGTGGCCCAATTAAGGGATTTGGGACTCATTCGCCACCTTGGGAAAATGGGTCCCACCTGGATCTTTTGGCCCCAAACCAATTTTCACACATTTCTAAGTACTTTTGGTTTTTTGTCCCATACATTATGTCTAATGGGACTCATTCACCACCTTGGTTTAATGAGTCTCATGTGGCCCAAAATCAAATTCAATTAAATTTTTTGGTGATATTTTATTCTCCTAGATCTAATGTCATCTTGTAGTGTTGTAATTTCGAGAATTCTTCCATAATTGAGTATAAATACAAGGTTCTTTCACTCATATTTAATACCTAGCATTCAAGAGAGTTCACAAGAGAATTTGAGAATTCACAAGAGAATTTGAGAATTCACAAGAGAATTCAAGGGCATATTATCAAGCATTATAGAGAATTCTTCAAGAATCAATCATCATGTCAAAGATTTCATCCATCATGTTTGTTATTGTGCTAACAATTATGATGTAGAGTTTATGATTCAAGCAAGTTTTTTAAGGAAGATCAACATCAATCAAGAAAGAGTCAAGAACCAAATCTATTGCATCCATTTCAAACATATTTTTAGAACCTTATTGCTAGGGTTTGGTGAGTTGCAACATTTTCTTTTGTTCATTCATCATTTTCCATTTATATGTGTTGTCATTTCAAGGTTTAAGTACCAACAAGGGGTTTGACCAAGGAAAACCCCTATCCACTAAACCCACAACATTTTTCCTTCTCCTTTATGTGTGATTTTTAGGTCTAGGTTACAAATTTCCTTAAGAGAAATATTGGAGAAAATTTGCAAATCATTCAAAGTTGTCATCAAGCCTTGGAGAACATTGGAGAAGACCTACAGGTTGCAAATCGAAGAATCAGATCTAGAAATCAATCAGGAAGGATAGAGTAGATACAGAAGACCAGGATCAGCCTTTGAACCTTCAAAAAAACCTAACTAGACTAATTTACCACTTCTAGTGAATGAGTCCTATTTCTAGTACATTTTTCAAGATTTTGCAGATCTAGATACCCTTTTGGCAAAAATATGTTCCTGCATAGTTTCATAGAAACAAGATTGATTCACCCAGCTTGGTGAATGATTCCCAATCAGCCTTGATAGTATATTTTTTAGTGATTCAGGCCTCCATTCATCCATATCCAATTTCCCAGGTGCACACTTTTTGTTTTACAAATTTATGTTGCATTTTATTCATCTTTCTAGGTCATTTAGAGTTAGTTTGCATTCAACTAGGGTTTTTCATTTCATCTTGCATTTCATTATCTTTTCCAAGTATATACTTGGTGGTGAACCCTTTATTATATATTATTCATCCCTTAGGATATCCCTCTTGCAAGATCTCTTTCTCTTTTGAGATCTCAAGGGTTTCTTCTTGTGTGAAAGTCGGTGAAAGTTGCCCCTTTTGGTCCAAAACCCTAAAGGTGAAAAGGGCTCCAATTCTCCACCTTTAATTTTGGTAAACCTGATGTGAGACAAATTTTTAGACTCATGTCATCCCACGGTAGCACAATCATTGTGGATCTTAGGTTATCTATCTCTTTCTCTCCTGGTATTGACACTAGTACACTAGATATGGACAATACCTTTAACAACTTTTTTCCTTCAAGTAGTATGCAAGTTGAAACAAGGAATGATAGTTTCCTACAAGAAAAATTAATCCATATTAATGAGGACCTAGCACATCTACAACATCAAGTGAAAAATGAAAACATTTCAACCACCACCATCCCTACTATAGATAACATTCACTGCATGCTTGAAAGTGAAGATGACCTTGACCTTGTGAAAAACATAGTTCAAATCTATGGAAAACATCTCACCTCAACCACTAGTTGTCCTTTCCCAACAAGAAATGTTACAAGTCAAGGAGGAACTCAAATTCCTCCTCCCACAACAATTGTCTCAATACATCCCTATAGGTCAAGCATCAATTCACAACAACAATGCAAGAAGTTAGTAATGTGATTCTTTCCCTGGGTATTCCTGCTAGCATCCCTAGTTCCTATGTGGCATCGCAACTTATATCTCCTACCACTTTACCACCTATAATAATTCCATTCACTTCTCCTATGAACACATACACTCCTTCACCACTCTCACTTGCATCTGATAACAAAAACAATGGCCCTCTCATAGCCCAACTCTTCCAAACTGTTTCATCCCTTCAAAAATAAATTTCCACTATAAACCAAAATCAAAATGGTCCAACTACATATTATGTCAAAATAAGTCCACTATCTTTGGAGATATTACAAACACATATGCCACAAGGTGTAGAGGTGCCTAGATTTCAGAAATACGGAGGGAAGGGAGATCCTTCTAACCATGTTAATGCCTATATTTCCTTATGTAGTGACTTTGTCCTTGATAATAAACCATTGGAAAAAAAAATTCCCAGGTCCTTGAAAGATATCGCCTTCAAGTGGTTCTCTTCTTTACTGAACAACTTAATTCATTCATTCAATGAACTTGTTGAGGCATCTTTAAACCATTTCCAAGTGCACATAACTCCTAAGATGACCTTGTTAGAAGAATGAAGAAGAACACATCTCTTGATATAGCTTTTTGTTGTCATTGATCTCACCATGATAAATGATTTGCAATTCCAAGTTCAAGTCATGTTGATCTGGTATTCTAAACCAATAATGCAGATTAGTCCTCCGGTGATAATTTTTACTTCAAATTTTGGGAAATGTTTTTTGGTTGATGAAAGCATGGATGGACAGGATCTCGGGCGTACAGGTGCTTGGGTTTTCACCGACATCATTTTGTTGTCTACATTTTTGTTATTAGGTCTATCTCTGGTTGACCTAACAAAAAGTTGAAGTTGTAATGGATTAAATTTTATTTAAGTGATCCATGTCGACATGGTGTAGCGTGCTACATACTTGAATTATTTTTTAGGAAGTTTTGTATTTACCTGAATCTGACCAAAGTGATTCTTGTGAATAAGTCAGCCATATATATGTAGGAATGTTTGGAGATTGAGAAGTATGAGTTTTGGGTATGCGAGTGTTGGCAGATTATGTGTGGATCAAAAAGGAGTGAATGTTGACCTGTTGACATGCAAATTTCTTGAGCTTCAAAGGAACTAAATCAACACTCTGAGGTGTACTTTCATTAGTTCATTTTTTGGTTGTAAGCCATTTTTTTTACTGTATCACTTGTAAGCAGCGAACCTCTCTTTTGGACAATGAGTCCTGGCAGTGAGCCACCTTTTGTAATATCTTATAACCAAATATACTATATTTGAGTTAATCCTCACCGTGGTTTTTCCCATTCTGTTTTTCCACGTAAAAATCATGGTGTTCATGTGTTGTGTGTCTTCATTTTTTGTTAGTGCTTCTACTTATCTTATCTATCATATGCATTGGATTAATTGGATGGTATTTGTTCAATAAGTTTAAGAAGATACTAATTCACCCTCTTAGTATCTTGGATATTCAACAATTAGTATCAGAGCCTGGTTCCTCTGGAGAAGCCTAACAACTTGAGGGAGATCTTGAAGATTGAAAAAATGGATGATAATGCAAAAATCTAGACTGCCCTTGATGATCTTGACAAATTTGAAAATGAGAATAGAGATTTGAAAGAAAATATTGATGAAGAAAATGAATGTGTCCGGAAGTTGAAAGAGCAATTAAAGAAATTTAAAGAGAGACATAGAGAAGTTAGTGAGAAATTGAAACAAGAAAATGAAGATGTTACCAGACTAAAGGTGCAAGTGGAGGAAAAGAAGAGAATTGAAGAGTGTTTGAATGCAGAAATGTTGAGTAAGTCTGATGAGTGTTCCAGGCTTGAACAAGAAGTGGTAAACCTGAGAGCAAAACTGGAAAAAGAAAAAGTATGTGAAGATAATTTCAAAACAACCTCCACCAGGCTTGATGAACTGATTGTAGGATAGAAACCATCTAAATACAAAGGTGGATTGGGGTTAGAAGTAGGTGAAAGCTCTAAAGCTATGAAAGATCAAAAGACTCAAGGAAAAGGAAAACAAACAAGAAATTCAAAAAGAAGACCACCTATCAGGAAGCCAAATGCTCAAAGTTATCCATCCTTCAATGGAACTTGTTTCTCATGCAATAAATTTAGACATAAGGAAACTGAATGTAGAAGTAGGATGAATTAGTTCTCTGGTTCCTTCTCTGGAAAATGATATGCTTGTAATAAGATTGGGCATAGAGCTAGTGAATGGAGAACTCATATGACAAACTGCTTTAATGGAGGTAGAATGAATCAATCCTTTGATGGTTACTGCTATACTTGCATTAAGTTTGGGCTTAAAGAAATCAATGTAGATCAAGGATAAATGGAAGTTAGAAAAATCCAAGAAAAGTGATTTGCTACAATCAGAACAAACTAGGACATATCTCAAGAGTTTGCAAAAGACAACGAGAATATAGTCCACTCCGATAAAGAAAAATGAGCCTAGAAGGAAATAGAAAAAATCAGGTTAAGAAGGAGATGAACAAGATATGGAAAAATAAAGAAGATCTAGAATATTTTGATGTGTCTGTGCCCTCATCCGATATAGACAATTCCTCTGGGAATTCGACCTAGTATGGTCTTAGGGGGAGTTTTAGCAAAAAATCCTCTGAACCCCCTGATTTTGGGCATGTCAATCTTTAGCACGAAGAGATGTTATAAGAAATGAATAGGCAAAGGTTTTGAAAAATAAACCAGAAGAAAAAGTGCATGTATGCTCACTTGCGGAGAATATTAGGGTTTTTCAATGTAGCCGAAGGTTTTTTGCCAACTTTTTCAGATTTCATCATATTTAATGTGAATTAGGGCATAATATTGATCTATCAAGGGAATTTGTAAAGGAATTTTAATAATTTGTGCATTCAAAGGAAGTGAAGAGAGATTTGGAGCATTCTTGAGGCGATTTGAAATGTGACCTATGCAAACCCTAACTTCGGTTCTTCATGAAAGAAAATGTATTTTTTGATTATGTGTTGTTGTGAGCTTCTGTGAGTTCTTTCTCTAAATCTATTAGAGCTTCATGTGTCAAAAATGGAAACCCCTATAGTTGTGAAAGAAAAAAAAGACCCAGGCCCTCATACAAGAAATATTTAATGAAGGTTTTCGAAGATGACCCTATGGGTGCCTTCTCTTCAATTCCTCATCATGTCATGCCTACAGAGGATACCAGAATGTTCATTAGGGTTAAGACTGAGGAATTAAATAACACCAAACTGATTGAGATATGGCTGAATGAACTCACTGGAGATGAATTCATGGTGAAACCCAAGTATTCAAACATTGTGAGAAAAAACTTGGACCAGTGGAACAACTTCCCTAATTTCTATTCCACTATGGATGATCAGTATGTCAAACCAGTCCTTAGCAGAATGCATGATCAGTTCTTGTGGACCAATAAACCGCATTTGATAACCAATGAAGTGATCAATTTTTTCATTGGACTTTGTGACACTAGACTGGTACCAGTGCTAAAAGCAGTGAAAAATGAAGTGGTGATGAATCTCACCAGTGAAGCATATGATAAGAGGGCTTTGATAAAAAATCCTATCATCAATCCAGTCGTGAAGTATGCATGAATAACTATCAGACATAAAATTTACTTCACCAACAGAGAGAACTCTGTGTCCACTACAACAATATATATTGGCTTTGACATGGTGGCAAATGGTGCAAACTATGACTTGTGTGAGCTTCTCAGAAAGAAGCTATTTGAGAACCTGAGAATATCAAAGGAGAAGAAGTATCCTTTCAATTTTGGTTCTATGATTGTTTTTTTTCTATTCTATTTCCTCAGAAGGCTTCCGGGTTAAGATGAAACTATGTTTTGGGACCCTTCCCAACCAATTGCCTATCAAATTTTTGATCATTTGCATAAGTTGGATAAATTAAAGATCACAGATAATGCCTTGATAGCATTTTTTTTTGTACTCAATAAAATATGAATGAGAGAGATAGAATTATAAGGAAAATTGTTGAAAAGTATAAGAATGACATCATATTTCATGTTTCCTCTTATGAGTGTATGGTGGAAGCGGTTGAACTTCGGGCTATCTAGATTCAACCCTTGGGATATGAAATCATAGAAGAGGAAGGTAAAGGTTATGTGCAAGTATTATTGAAAATTCCAAAGGATGCCAATGAACCGTGGATTGGTACATATGCAAAACAATCCATGGAAGTTCATTTATAGTACAAAAAATCTGTAAGGCAGAAAAATGTAACTAAAATGCTCAAGAAATCTAGTTACATAGATGAATAGACACCACAAACAAGATCTTATGGATAACATAAGTCTGGAGAATCATCTGGCATAAGGAGATCTAGTAGGATCCCTCCTTCCATACCATCTTATGGTTCGGCTGCAGTAAAGATAGAACCCAACACCTCTGGCAAAGGAAAAGGCTTGGCCCCCTCCAGACCCACTACCAAATCAGGCAAGATAAAAGGTGTTCCTCCAGTAGTTCCTACTAAATGAGGAAGAAAATAAAAATCTACAAAGGAGAAGAATATGAGAATTACTAATGATCGGGAGGAAGAGGAGGAAGACCCAACTACAAAGCTGACAAGAAAAAGAAGGGTGAATGTTTCCTCTGATGAAGGTGCTTCTCAGGAAGCTAGTGTTTGATCAAGGAGAGTTCACTTTGTATAGTCCTCAGAAGATGATGAAGAGCAGTACTTGATTGATCATGAGGCAAGAGAAAAGAAAGAAAAAATTTGTAGAGGAAGTCTTTTTGGACCAGGATGCTTCTCCAATAAGACCAAGTACTCCTCTTAGGCTAGAAGCCTTGGTAAATAATTTATTGCATTGTGGGAAAATGTTGAAACCCATAGGAGAAATTTATAATAAAGTAGGAGAAGAGGATAAGAAAATGATAATGATGATAAATATGTTATTATTTTGGAAGTTAAGTGGGACAATATTAAATGTGATGTTCCTGAGAAATTATGGGAAGCATTAATGAAAAGGAGAGGAGAAGTCGTTGAGATAGAAGAAAAACTAAGGGCTAAAGCATATAAGGAAATTTCATCCTCTCTGTCTCCATGTGATCTGGATACCCTGAAGAAAATTTGTGCTAACATGTTCCAAATGAAGAAGAGATTTAATACTCTAATGACCAGAGACAAGAAGGAAATCAAGAAGATAAGGAAGGAAACAATAAATAGTATCAGAAGTACAGTTGAGAAGTATGGTATGATTGGTGCATCTGGTATGACACCAAAATTTGGAGAAGAAGAAAAAGTTAAAGAAGACACTCCTTTTGGTACAGCTGATGAAAACATACCTCTGGAAATGAATGACTCTGATATCCCTCGAGAAATAGGTAGTACAAATGTTCTACTAGAAGTTAATGCAGCTAATGAGGTTCCAAAGAGTGAAAGACAGGTTGAAGAAAATGTTAATGCAGAGATTCATGATGCCACCCCTCTAGTACACTCTGAAGAGCAAAGAGATAAAGCAGAAGAAGAGAGGAGAGAAGATGAAAAGGAAGAGGAAAAGATAGAAGATGAAAATATGGAAGAAAAGAGAGAAGAGGAAGAGAAAGCTAAGGATGAAGAGAGAAATAATGAATCAGGTGAACTTGCTGGAAAGAATGAAAAAGGATCTCAGTAGGTTGTGGAATCAAAAAATTCCACTAGTGAATCTTCCTCTGGTGATGATATCTTGAAGGGCTTTCTATCTAAGCAGATCAGATTCTAGCCGATAATTCCACCGGACCTCTTATAACTTTCCATGAATCAAGGATATGCAAATCTGGACAAGATTTCTCCTATACATAAAATGGTGTTAGGTGATGTATTTCATTCATCCAACTGAAGAGAAATCCTGGAAATGCACCAAAAGGGAACAAAGCTCATCAATGATTCCATCAAGGTTTTGCAAGAAGTCGCACTTGGTATGCTAGTGGACACATCCCTCACTCCGATTGAAAATATGAAAATTATATTGGACTCCTTCAAGGAGTTTTCCACTAAACTTGGTGAGAAAACAAAACAAGATGTTGAAGAGAAATTGGATGAGAAAAGGCTATTGGTCCTCCATCAAAAATGTACTCTAGCACACTCCAATGTAGAAAAGAGCCCTTAATCTATAAAGGCCTGTGAATCTAAAGAAAATTATGTGTTTTCTTATTGCATAAGATGGCCTAATACAACACAAAGTATAAAATATCTTATGGATTCCATTGAGACTCAGTTAAAAGTTGTTTCCATCACTTACAATGTATCCAAGGATAGAGATAGGTTAACTTGGAATGCCATCTCTACACATAGAGAAAACAATTTCATGTTACAAAAGCAGAATGAAGGGATAATCAGAAAATTTGGTCTTCTTGGTGACAGTGTAAGGATGGAGTACACTCTGGTAGCCAATGCTTTGGCTAATGCTGAGAAATTAGATAAGATCAATCTAACCCCGAATACTCTAGATGAGGTTGAAGAAATTTTTATTGCATTGGAGTCTTTGAACAAAATGTTGATATCCGCTAGATAGAGTTGGGAGAGTGGTAAAGCAACTTGGCAAGGCATTCTTCAAGAACTTCAAAGTTCCCCCTCCTCCAAGTAAATATTTTATAGTTTTCACATTGTTTGGGTTCAACTCCTTAGGGGGAGTTCAATATTTTTGTTTCTTTGTACATTCTAGACCATGTGTACATATTTATGTTCAATTTTTGGGTCGCCCTTTATCCTTGATGTCAAAGGGGGAGAGAGGAAGATAAATGGAGTATGCTTTGTACATAGGAAGTTTGTAAGTTCTCTTGGCACATGTTTCCATCAATGACAAAGGGGGAGATTGTTGGAAGAATGAATAAGAACACATCTCTTGATATAGCATTTTGTTGTCATTGATGTCACCATGATATATGAGTTGCAACTGCAAGTTCAAGTCATGTTGATCCAGTATTTTAAACCAGTAATGCAGATTAGTCCTCTGGTATTTTGATCTAGATTTCCCCTCTGGTGATAGTTGTTACTTCAAATTTTGGGAAATTATTTTTTGGTCGATGAAAGCATGCATGGATAGGATCTTGTGCGTACAGGTGCTCATGTTTGTCATTGGCATCATTTTGTTGTCTACATTTTTGTTATTAGGTCTATCTTTGGCTGACCTAACAAACATTTGAAGTTGTAATGGAATAAATTTTGTTTAAGAGATCCATGCCAACATGGTGTAGCATGCTACATGCTTGATATTTTTTTGAGGAATTTTTGTATTTACCTGAAGTCGACCAAAGTGATTCTTGTGAACAAGTCATCCATATATATACAAGATTTTTTAGAGATTGAGAAGTATGAGTTTTGGGTATGCGAGTGTTAGAAGATTGTGTGTGGATGCGAAAGGAGAGAATGCTGATTTTTTGGCATGAAAATTTCTTAAGCTTCAAAGGAACTGAATCAACACTCTGAGGTGTACTTTCATCAATTCTTTTTCTAGCTATAAGCCATTTTTGTTACTATATCACTTGTAGGTAGTGAGCCTCTCTTTTGGATAGTGATTCCTGGTAGTGAGCCACCTTTTTTAATATCTTATAATTGGTTATACTATATTGTGAGTTAATCCTCACCATGGTTTTCCCATTCTGGTTTTTCCATGTAAAAATCTTGGTGTTCATGTGTTGTGTGTCTTCATGTTCTGTTAATGCTTCTTCTTATCTTATCTATCATATGCATTGGATTAATTGGATGGTATTTGTTCAATAAGTTTAAGAAGCTAATGATTCACCCCCCTCTTAGTATCTTGGATATTCAATAGACATTGGCCGATTTGATGAGATGCAAGCAAAAAGAGGAAGAAAATATAACCTATTTTATCTCATGCTATTAATCGCTTTATTCCTAAATTGATGTGAAGGTCCCCGACCCTCACCTTCAAAAGATGTTCATAGAAAATTTTCAAAGTAAGATTCAAGACAAGCTTACCATGATGAAATTACCATCCTTCATGCACTTGTGTATTTCCCTTCGTGATTATCAAAATTCTGTTAGTAGTCAAGATACAAAGTCCACCTCTAGCCGAATCGAGAAATCTAAGCCCGCAAACCAAAACAATTCCCAACCTTTTAGAAAATAGATTAAAGGGTTCCTTCAATTTAATCCCCCTCAAAAAACAACTCACAATTCCAATAGCCAAATAGTTGATGTTAAAGCCACAATACCCTTCAGCTATGGAGACCCAAAAAGAAAATTAACTCCCTTACCTGATACCCTTCATGATGCAATGTCCCAACTTTTAGACCAGCAAATGATTACCTTACCTCTCATCAAAACACCTGACCCTAATAAGCCTTTACCCCCAAGCTTTATATCAAATACCTATTGCCACTATCATTGACAAAATAGACATGACACGAAACATTTCAATCGTCTTAAACATCTTGTACAAGACCTCATTGATTATGGTCATCTTTCTGTTGTAGGTGTTAGTGATCAAGGAAATAAGTCCATTTCTCCTCCTAACCAAAACTTGAAAATCTTCACCAACCCCATGCCGAAACATAATATTTCATTTGTCAAAGCTAGCGAAACTAAAAATAATGATGTGATGAATGTTGACACAAATGATGAAAACAATGATTTTGTTCCAAATAATGCTGTCAATAATAATCCTATAGATGAAATGGTAGGGGTGATAGATGTCATCCCTCGTAAGGTTCGAACTAAAAATCCTAGTGACATTGATTTATCCTCTAGAGATATACTTAAACATGCACCCAATGGTGCTCTCTACATAGTCAATCATATTTATGACAAGCCCACTAATGGGATATTAATAGATCCCACCTATGGAGAGAATGTGATCCACATAATGGTTTTGCTTGCCCTATGATAGGATCAATCACCTTACCATTGCAAATAGGACCAAAAATATTAGATGTCACATCCTCCATCATCCCACAATTGGACCAATTTCGTGTGAAGCTAGGTCATCCATGGCTTCACTCCATGAAATTTTTCCCTTCAGTTGTGCATAAATGCTTAAAGTTTCCCTTTAGCAATGAAGTATTCACTGTTCACCATAGTGGCTTTAACCCTTTGTCATCCAAAGGAAATTTTTCCTTAGATGCCTTTTGGCCCGAGCCCATGGAACCTATAAAGTTGTGAGAAGACTTATTTTTCTTGTCCTATCAAAAGTTCAAGGCAAAGAAGATAGTATAATTATCCCTTTGAAACATGTCCCCATCCACATCTGAGTCTTCCATCCTTGATGAAACCATGATTGAACCTAAAAAATTCCCAAATAACCAAGACCAACCCAAGACAGAACCTTCACCTACCTCGTACAAAATACCAAGAGACAATGAAAACAACCCCGCCACACCTCCCAAAACAAAACAAGTTTACAAATTTAAAGAGAAAGTGGTTGAACAACCTCTGATGGTTTCTCCTATTCCTCCCCTTAGGGAAGAAAAGAAACCTATAGTTGATCAACCCGCTCCTACACAAACACAACTTGAAAACAAAACCAAAATAAACAGAGGTGCTAGAGAGTGTAGGCATAGATGTCGTGTGATTGCTCCTAGGTTACATGAAGAATTAAACAAAGAAAATCAAAATATAAAGTTGACTACAACAATACATGATGACCCTACCCTTGCTCTAAAACAAAACCATCCAATACAACAACCAGACCAAGAGTTGAACTCTTCCATGGAAATTATTCTTTGGCCTCCTATTGTGATTAATTTGGATGACGATGAAAAGGTTGCTAAAATTGACGAAGATGTGCATAATGAACTGAATACATTGTTTTCCTCTTTCGTGAGCTTAAATAAAAATTATCCTAGAAAGAGTGTTGAACTTGATACTACTCCTAGTTTGGCACTTGCTATTGTCCCGTTGGCTAGTTGTTCGCCTATGGTATATAATGAACATGATTGGGATGCAGATGACCTACTCATAGGTTGACTCACATGTTCCTTACTATTATTTTGTGTTATTTCTTTCTTTTTCATTTTCTTTTGTGTGATTGCATGTGCGTGATGTGATCCCCCATGACATTTTGTTTGATGTTCTCTCTCTCTCTCTCTCTTTGTGACATTCCTCTATTTGTACCTTCATTCTTCTATATGTCGCAAGATTTTTCCTTCTCTTTTTCTCTTTTTCATTTGTCTCATGTTCTCCTTTTGGGGATGATGCAAGTTGTCGAGACATTCATGTCTCTTCGATGTTGACACAAAAGCTTTTCCATTGCATTTTATTTTTCACTTTTTCATTTGTCTTGTGTTTTCCTTTTATGGATGTTGCAAGGCATCGATACATTCATGTCTCTTCCATGTTGACCCAAAAGGGTTTTTCTTTGTTTTCGCTCTCTTTGTGTCATTTTTCTAGTTCTATGTGTATTTGGGGGATGATGACAATTTCGATCTATCTAAAAAAAATTACAGCAAGAACATACTGACCCCAAATCCATAGATCCCTTATGTGTTTGGAATTTTCATTTTGGGGGCAACCCCTCTCTTTCCCTTTTTCTCTTACATGACATGGCTTTATACTTGGAAACATATGACTTGGTGTAGGGTTTACCAAGTTGTCTCTCATGTCTCTTTTCTTGTTGGAATTTTTCATTTTCTACTTTAAAGTAATTGCTCACAGTATGGTGTTATAAATTTCTTTAAAGTGGGGCCATACATTGGCATTATTCTTTTGCATTTTTTTATTTTTCACGGTTCATGGTGCAGTATTTTTAATTCATACGATGTCTTTCTTGCTTTGTGGATGATATTCGGTGTGATTTCCTTCAAGAGTGTGATCTCTCTTAGCATATTACAATATTCTTTGTGGATTGATGTGACACACTAAATCCCCTAAGTTGTGAATCTTCTATTCTTTGATTGGTCCTCTCTTGGAAACATTAGACACAATGTTCCCTAAGTTATAGACCTCGCATGAACTAAGAAAGACTCCTTTGAACGTTCCCTATCTTTTCATTTTGTATTTTTTATTTATAAACATAATAAACCTATTTTTAATCAAAATCAACTTTAATCTTGCCTTATTTGGAGTGTTGTAAATTTTTGTAACACACTTTCACTCTTTTCTAGGCTTGTCATCAATAATTGGGCTTTCTTATGCTTTAATTGGCCCTATTTTGCATCCACAAGCCTCATTTAATACATCTTTTCAAGGATAATCCTGACACCAATCATTAACCAATCATAATTCAGGTGTTTTTGGCTTGTGTGGAGAAAATTTAGGGATCTAGGACTCATTCACCACCTTGGACGAATGGGTCCCACCCAGATCTTTTGGCCTCGAACCGGTTTTCAAACATTTCTAAAAACTTATGGTTTTGGTCCCATACATTATGTCTGATGGGACTCATTTTCCACCTTGGGTGAATGAGTCCTGTGTGGCCCAAAATCAAATTCAATTCAAATTTCTAGCGGGATTTTATTCTCCTAGATCTGATGTTGTCTTTTAGTGTTGTAATTTTAGGAATTCTTGCATAATTAAGTATAAATACAAGATTCTTTCACTCATATTCAATACCTATCATTCAAGAGAGTTCACAAGAGAATTTGAGCATTCAAGGGAAAATTATCAAGCATTTTAGAGCTTTCTTCAAGCATCATCCATCATGTCAAAGATTTCATCCATCATGTTTGTTATTGTGCTAACAATTGTGATGTAGAGTTTATGATTCAAGTAAGTGTTTCAAGAAAGATCAACATCAATCAAGAAAGAGTCAAGAACCGCATCCATTACAACCATTTCAAGCATATTATCAGCACCTTATAGCTATGGTTTGCTGAGTTGCAACATTTTATTTTGTTCATTCATCATTTTCCATTCATATTTGTTGTCATTTCAAGGTTTAAGTACCAACAAGGGGTTTGACTAAGGAAAACCCATATCCACTAACCCCACAACATTTTTCCCTCTCCTTTGTGTGTGATTTTTAGGTCTAGGTTGTATATTTCCTTAGGAGAAATATTGGAGAAAAGTTTCAAATCATTCAAAGTTGTCATCAAGCCTTAGAGAACATTGGAGAAGACCTACATGTTGCAAATCAGATATTCGGATCCAGAAATCAATCATGAAGGAAAGAGTAGACAAAGACGAGTAGGATCAGCCTTTGAAGCTTCAAAAAAGACCAACTAGACTAATTCACCACTTTTGGTGAATGAGTCCCAATTCCAGTACATTTTAAAGATTTTTCAAATCTAGATACCTTTTTGGTAAAAACCTATTCCTACATAGTTTCCTAAAAATTGGATTAATTTTCCTAGCTTGGTGAATGAAAACATTTTAGTGACTCAGACCTCCATTCAGCCATCTCCAATTTCCTAGGTGCACACTTTCTATTTTATAGTTTTCTATTGTATTTCATTCATTTTTCTAGGTCATTTAGAGTTAGTTTGCATTCAACTAGGGTTTTTTATTTCATCTTTCATTTCATTGTCTTTTCCAAGTCTAAACTTGGTGGTGAACCCCTCATTATATCTTATTTTAATCCTTAGGACAACCCTCTTACAAGATCTCTTTCTCTTTTGAGATCTCAAGGGTTTCTTCTTGAGCGAAAGTTAGTGAAAGTTGCCCTTTTTGGTCCAAAACCCTGAAGGTGAAAAGGACTCCAATTTTCCACCTTTCACTTAGAATAACAAACCTATATGTTTTAATGGTTTAGGGTTCATTTCCAAGGCTTTAGGTTCTATGGTTTATGGATTAGGGTTTCTAGGGTTCATGAGATGCTTAGAATAGCATATCTATATGGTTGAAAGGTTTAGGGTTCATCTCCTAGGCTTTAGGTCTTATGGTTTACGGTTTAGGATCTTCATATCCTAGGGTTCATGAGATGCTTAGAATAAAAAATCTATATGGGTTAAGGGTTTATGGTTACTCTCAAAGGATTTAGGTCCTAGGGTTAATTTTTTAGGATTCATATCTTAGGGAACTTCATGAGATGCTTAGAATAATAAATCTATATATGGGTTAAGGTTTTAGGGTTCATCTCCTAGGCTTTAGGTCCTAGGGTTAAGGGTTTAAGATCTTCATATCTTAGGGTTCCTGAGATGCTTAGAATAAAAAGCCTATATGAGTTAATGATTTAGGCTTCATCTCCTAAGATTTATGTCCTAGGGTTAAGGGTTTAGGATTCATATCTTAGGGGACTTCATGAGATGCTTAGAATAACAAATCTATATATGGGTTAATGTTTTAGGGTTCATCTCCTAGGCTTTAGGTCCTAGGGTTAAGGGTTTAGGATCTTCACATCCTAGGATTCATGAGATTCTTAGAATAATAAATCTACATGGGCAAAGGGTTTAGGGTTCATCTCCTAGGATTTAGGTTCTAGGATTAAGGGTTTAGGATTCATATCTTAGGGAACTTCATGAGATGTTTAGAATAAAAAATCTATATATGGGTTAAGGTTTTAGGGTTCATCTGAACTAGGATTTAGGTCCTAGGGTTAAGGGTTTTGAATTCATAGCCTAGGGTTCATGAGATTTAAAATAACAAATATATATAGGTGTATCAACATGAATTTGCACCCCTAACGCAAATCCCCCTTTTTCCCCCTTGACACCTTAGAAAACCAAATGCAGAGGCTTAACTCCACACAAGCTCGTTGTCTTCATTCCACTTGGCATTTATTTTTTGTGTCGGTAGAGGCATTATTGTCGAGGACACCCAAATGACACATAGACATTCGCGCAGTGTGCAGATGTCTATGCGGCATGCATATGTCCATGATAGATTCCCACGTATGGAGCCTACAGAGGTGTTACAATTCCTATTGGGAATCAAATTGTAATGCCCTCTTTAGCCGACCGACCCGAATATGGCCATTTTTCTTCATCTCTACTTCAAGTTCAATCACTCTCATTCTCATTTCCATGAGATGTCTTCACATACTCTCTTAACATCCTCTACAATCTCTTCACAAGCTCCAAGAAGCTTCTTCACAAACTCTTTACACTTCATAGCAGCAACATCAACACTCCATCACTTCAGAAGAGCAAGTGTGGAATGAAACACCATGGCAGTAGAGGCTTGAGTTCCTCTCATTTTCTCCCCCACTAGCCTTGAGCGCATTGGGTGGAGGTGGTAATCTTTCACTCCTCTCCTCTATTATTTTCTTTAGTGGCATAACATTGTTTTGTAGTTCTTTAGTGCTCTTTACTTCATTTCATACTTTTCTATCTATTTGGTTGTCCGTGGAGGTGGGAACACCAAAATGGGGATTTGACTAAGGCAAATCCCTATATAGCCCCAACATTCTCTCTCTCTCTCTCTCTTGTGTGTAGGTGTTGAAGAAATTCATGTGTTGGAGGCTTCATCATTTGCACGGTCGTAAGTATTTCCTTTCCCTTCTACTCCTTGTCCTTATCTACTTCACTTCTATTTCAGCTTCATCACTTTATGTCATTTCCTTACAATCTGGAAGTTCTCAATAATTGGATTGGTGGTAGGCCCTTAGATTTTTTCTGAGGTAAACCTTCTTTTTGGTCTGTACAAGATGCCAGCACACCTCGGGGACGTCAACACATCACGTTGGTTTATGCGTTCTGTGCTGACGTCCTTGGCTAAGAGCTTGTCAGTTTCTCCAGAGAATCTTTGTGACCTACTCTTTCTAGTTTTAGAACTCTCGTTGTTGTCCTTTGAGGTAGTTTAGGGCAGTTCACCCCTTGAGGCTCTCTAAATGAAGAGGAATCATAAGTAGCAAATCCCCCTTCTCTACATTTTGGTGAACCTAACGTGAAGAATAGTGTTCTTCAAAAAAACTAGGAATTTATTTACCCCTACTTGGTGAGGTCATAAATTTTTACTCGGTGCTCGAGATTCATAACCGTTTGCACTGTTGGAAAGGTCTCCTAGAGAACTAGTTTAGTACTTATAATACTAGCACCTTTGGCAATCAAATGTTAGGGACTAACGCAAGTTCCGACCTCAAATTCCACTCCGAAGACCTCCAAAAATGCAAATTACTAGAACATAGAAAATACCAAAAAAATAATGATGAATTTAATATCTTCTTTCATTAGTTTTGTATCTAATTATATTGAAAATATTAATGATGTTCCATTCCATGCATGTGATAGTGACTTGGCTTTTCCCATGTCAATTTGTATCTTTGATGCTTCTCATGAGAGTCTTCTTGCTTCAGAGGATATTTTGTTGCAAGAAGATGAAATCATTGATACCTTTCTTAACATTACTCTACCTTCTATTCCTTCCAATGCACTCTCTTCTAGAGGTGATGCATTTGTGAATGATAAATCTACCCTTCATCCCAATGCACTCTCTTTTAGAGATGATGCATTGGTGCACAATGAATCTCCTACTCATTCCAATGCACTCTCTTCTAGGGATGTTGCATTTGTGAATTATGAATTTCTTATCTATCCTAATACACTCTCTTCTAGAGATGATGCATTAGTGCATGATGAATCTCCTTCCACATTTGATCCTATTTGGATCAATGTTGAGAACGTGTTTTTGAATAATTATTTTACTAGTTGTGATGATTCTGTAAATGTAATCTATGTCTCTCTTGCCCCTCAAAGGCCTAAGAGACCGATCATTTGTATGACTCAACCTAGTCTTTCTTCTGAAAAGGTTTTTTCTATTGATGGTGTTCCATTTGATAGTGATCCCCTTGATATTTCTGAGGCTCCTCTTATAGAGTGGTAGCCCATACCTATGATACTAGAATTAATAAACAACTTAGACTTCTTCAAGCACCTGAACCTCTGACTAAAGCACCTAGTGATTACAATCTTGTCGAGCAACTCCATGTTACTCCTGCTAAGATCTCACTATGGGATTTGCTTCAATCTACTCCGATTTATCAAGGTATGCTTCAAGAAGCCTTGCAAAAGATCATCTTGCCTTCTTTTGCTAGGCCAGCAGATGTTAATATGTTGATAGATTATATTTGTTTGGATTCACTGAATATTATGTTTTATCCAGAGGAACTCCCACCTTAGGAAGTAAAGAAGCAAGCAGATCCTCTAATAATTATAGTTAATATTAATAAAATTGGTATTAGATGTACTCTCATTGATTCTGGTTCGACGCTTAACATATGTAGCATTGATCTATTACCTAAGATAAATATTGACCCATCTTCTCTTAATACTTCTTCTATTGACATATGTGGGTTTGATAATGTTGGGCGACAAGATCTAGGTAAGATAGTATTACCTTTGTAGCTTGGACCCGTTACTATACCTACCCTTTTATATGTTATTTAAGATAAGTTACTATATAACCTTCTTCTTGGTAGACAATGGACTCATGTTATGGGTACAGTCCCATCTACCTTGCACAAATCAATTAAGTTCATTTGTAACAATAAAGTAGTCACAGTTAAGGCTGACCCTAATGCTATGCACTTATGTGAGATGGCAGCTATTGGTCGAGCTTCGGTTGTGCCTACTCTTATTCCTTCAGTTTCTTCTAATGTGTCAATGTTTACTCTAGTAGTATCTACTACAAAGGATACTCTTGAGATGAATGTCCCTAAGGAAGATCCTTCTGAAGCAAGAAATCTTAAATCTATTCCTTCTACCTCTTCTCAAAGGAATGCATGTCTTGGTGATGATTGAGGTTCTCTAGACTTTACAGATAACTTCATTCAGGAATATAAAGTCAACCCAATCCACTTAGACCTTCTGACAACATCATTCACACCCGCTATCGAAGATGGTTATTCCTCTGTATCATAGGATAATGTGAATGTGAATTGTAATATTCTTAGTGTTGATCCTCCTTCAGAGAAAGACGATTACGCTTCTACTAACGAGGATAATATTGACAGTCCTATCAAGAGGGATGATGGTGATCTCGTAGAAGAGTATGTTCCCCATTTCTGGAATAATGCTATCTATGAGGATCCCCCTCTTCCCGCGAGTTGCAAACGTGTTATGGCCCTAGCTTTAGGCTTGTCTCTAAATATGGCTATGAGCATAAAGGTTTTGGGCATAATGAACAAGGCATATAGGTCCCTATAGAATTTTTTCCTCATAAGTGTAACTTGGGGCTTGGTTGCTTGAATAAACAATCTAAGTAGAAACCACGATTGAATGTTGACATGATGTCCACTCAACCTCATTCTCGTGGATTGGTCCATCCTCCTTTATCTTCGGTCTTCATATCTTCTTCTTGTAAGCAGTCAAACTTTTCTCCACAAGAGAAAGGGTTGCTTCCTGCTCCTCATTCTTTATCTGAGCAAGAGCATATTTTTTTGTGGCTTCTTAAAGCCCGCTTGATCACTCTTCCTCCTCCTACACACAAAAAATATCATAAACATAATAAAGAAAAAAATTATTTCTGTGCATACCATCGAGTGCTTGGTCATTCCACTAGTGAATGTAAGGCCTTGAAGAAAAAAATACAACTTCATGATTTAGGTGCTTGTTGATGCACCTACCTTTTCTTTGCATGACAAGTGGTATTGAGGTCTACCTCTATCCTTCATGCTTAAAGCATCCTGCGTGGTTTTCCTCCCCTTTATGTTGGGGGAAGTGATAACTTGTTTTGGAGGTGTGTGTCCTTCTAAGGACCCCCTCTTCTTTTTTATGACTTTCAAATGAAGCGTCCCTTGAGTGGACCCTCTTCCTTTTGAAGGGTTCCTGAGGGACCCCCTTTGAAATTTATTATCTCAAATGAATTGTATGGCATCTAGCTTGGGGGCAACCCGACTACACCTAATTCCTATCTTGACGTCTAGCTTGGGGACAACTTGACTAGACCTTTTTCATATCTTTGCATCTCGCTTGGGCCAGCTTGATTAGACCTTTTTCACATCCTTGCATCTAGCTCAGGGGCAGCCCATCTAAACCTATCTTTGTGTCTAGCTCAAGGGCAACCCATCTAGACCTGCTTCACATCTTTGCATCTAGCTTGGGGGCAGCCTAACTAGACTTTATTTTTCAAACAACGCATCCCTTGAGTGGACCCCTCTCCCTTTTGATAGGTTCCTAAGAAACCCCTTTGAAATTATTCCAACTTAATGATGGTCTACATGACTATCTGCTTAGTGGTACGGGTTTTCCTCCTTGAGCGAGGATTTATTTTATCACTTTTACTCTATGATACGGGTTCTACTCCAAAGTAGGTTTTTCTTTTATCACTTTTACTCTGTGATATGGGTTCTAATCCAAAGCGGGTTTTTCTTTTATCACTTTTACTCTGTGATACGGGTTCTACTCCGAAGCGGTTTTTGCTTTTATCACTTTTACCTAGTGATAGGGGTTTTCCTCCTTGAGCGGGGATTGCTTTTATCACTCTTTCATTCTTAAACTCTTGTATATATCGGATCAAATATCTGTGTCTTCTTCATCCTGAGTATATGCCCTCTCTTTCTTCATCTTAGAACTCTTCTATGTATTAGTTTCTTTAGTTTGGGGACGATGCATAGTACTAAGACAACCTTTTATATTAAGGTCTCTTTTACTTTGTTGACTTGAATCCTTTAATGTTTAAACATTGTCATCTTGTAAAGGTCTTTCTTACTTTCTTGCTTCTATGATATACTTTACCGAAGCACTCATTAGTACTCATGCTCGCTAAAGTGGGGAAAAGTTTATCAACATGAATTTGAACCCCTAACGCAAATTCCCCTTTTTCCACTTAACACCTTAGAAAACCAAATGTCGAGGCTTAATTCCACACAAGTTGATCTGCGTTCCACTTGGCATCCATTTTGTGCATCGGCAGAGGCGTTACTGTCGAGGATGCCCACGTGGCACATAGATGTCCGCACAACGTGCTTACAACCATAATAGATTCTCGCGTCTGGAGCCTCCAGAGGTGTTACAATTCCTATTGGGAGTCAAGTTGTAATGCCCTCTTCCACCAACCGACCCGAATATGGTCGTTTTTATTCATCTCTACTTCAAGTTCATTCACTCTCATTCTCATTCCCATGAGATTTCTTCACATCCTCTCTTGACATCCTCTACAACCTCTTCACAAGCTCCAAGCATTTTCTTCACAAACTCTTTACACTTCATAGCAGCAACATCAACACTCCATCACTTCAGCAGAGCAAGTGTGGAATGAAACACCACAGCAAAAGAGGCTTGAGTTCCTCTCATTTTCTCCCCCACTAGCCTTGAGTGCTTTGGGAAAAGGTGGTAATATTTCACTCCTCTCCTCTATTATTTGGTTGAGTGGCATAACACTATTTTGTAGTGCTTTAGTGCTCTTTACTTTATTTCATAATTTTCAATCTATCTAGTTGTCCGTGGAGGTGGGAACACCAAAACAGGGGTTTGACTAAGGAAAACCCCTATACAGCCCCAACATTCTCTCTCTCTCTCTCTCTCTTGTGTGCAAGTGTTGAAGACATTCACATTTTGGAGGCTTCATCATTCACACGTTCGTAAATATTTCCTTTCCCTTCTTCTCCTTGTCCTTATCTACTTCACTTCTATTTCAACTTCATCGCTTTTTGCCATTTCCTTACAATTTGGAAGTTCTCAGTAATCAGATTGGTGGTAGTCACTTAGTTGTTTTCTGAGGTAAACCTTCTTTCTAGTCCATACGAGATGTCAGCATGCCTCAGGGACATCAACGTGTCACACTATCGTCTGCATTCTGCATTGACGTCCTTTGGCAGAGAGCTTATCGATTTTTCTAGAGAATCTCAGTGACCTACTCTTTCTGGTTCTAGAACTCTCGCCGATGTCCTTTGAGGAAGATTAGGGAAGTTCGCCCCCTGAGGCTCTCTGAATGAAGAGGACTCATTAGTAGAGAATCACCCTTCTCTACAATAGGTTAATGGTTTAGGGTTGATCTCTTAACTCCCCTTAAGCCATCCTCTTGAAGGACCTTAAGTCATATCCTCTTACATCCCCTTAATCCACTCTCTTGCATCCCTTAAGTCACTCTCATAATTCCCCTTAAGCCATTCTCTTAGGACCCGTTAAACCATATCCTAGGGTTCATGAGATGCATCCCATTAATCCAGCCTCTTGCATTCCTTTAATTCATTCTCTTAACTCCCCTTAATCCAACCTCTTGCATCCCTTTAATTCATTCTATAAACTCCCCTTAATCCACCCTCTTGCATCTCATTAATCCATCCTCTTAAAGGACCCTTAAGTCACTCTAATAATTCCCCTTAAGCCATCCTCTTAGGACCCATTAAGCCATATCCTAGGGTTCATGAGATGCATCTCCTTAATCCACCGTCTTGGATCCCTTTAAGTCATTCTCTTAACTCCCCTTAATCCACCCTCTTGCATCACTTTAAGTCATTCTATTTACTCCTCTTAATCCACCCTCTTGCATCCCCTTAAGTCATTCTCTTAACTCCCCTTAAGGCATTCTCTTAGTACCCCTTAATCTATATCCTCTTAGGTTCCCTTAATCCATCGTATGGAAAACATCACTTCAATTTGTAAGGAATTTATAAGATTCAATTTTCTAAATTTTCGTATATATTTTTCTTTTCTCACATGAATTATTTAGTTAAATGACTCATAAAAAATATAGTTACTTTACTTACATTAATTATTTTTGCAAGTTCTCATCAAGTCAGACTACCGTGTGATTTTCATTGTAAAAAAAATATCAAGAGACTAAGCAAATATCAATTTGTGGTCTTAAGCTAAAATTTGATAAGCTTTAATTGTATTTACATGCACATATGTTTCATCATGTTATATAGTTGTATCAAACATCAATATACATTATAGTTCAATGTATGAACTTCAATGAACTTATTAATCTCTTTTTAAATATCTTGTTCCAATTTTATCTTATACAAATCATGTCTTATATTTACCAAATTTTATATAATTGTTCAATTGTATAAATTATACATTTTATACATACAAGGAGATAGATTTTTGTTCAGTGATTCAAATATTTTATAGAATTGGAAAATAGTTAAAATTAACCACCCTTAATTTATTATGAATATGATCTAAACTATTTAAGGAATGTTTTAATTTGTCACCTAACCATTTGATAAATTATTGAAATTTAAGAGTCAATCATTTTAAGACATGTCTAAACTTAATTCAACAATGGAATGTATATATATATATGAAATTTGATTCTAGATGAGAATTTATATAGTGCATATTACATGAAAATTAGATAAAATATATATACATACATGAGTGCATATAATCATCAAAATGAATATAACACAATCATAATTGAGTGCCTATATAATCATCATATAATCATCAAAATCAAC
Organism: Sequoiadendron giganteum; assembly: GCA_007115665.2. Classification (NCBI taxonomy): domain Eukaryota; kingdom Viridiplantae; phylum Streptophyta; class Pinopsida; order Cupressales; family Cupressaceae; genus Sequoiadendron; species Sequoiadendron giganteum. The sequence goes on along the minus strand of CM021107.1, from coordinate 645,724,638 downwards.
ATAACAATCATAATGTATGTGAAATGGTCCATGAAATAACATGTTCAACATGTATATGTCAAGTCCAACACATATATTTAAATAAAACTAGATCTATAGTCCATAAAATAAAACTATCTAAATATTAGGCCGATCAGTCAAATCAAGTCTCCTCTTTGCTCCACGTGGACGAGATGTACATGTATCATGTTGTAGAAGAGTACAAGAAACTCAAAATTAGATTTAAAGGTATCTAAAAAAAATCATTTAATTTAACATATAAACTTGAAAATATAAACTTGATAAAAATAAATTTAATTAAATATCTAATAAATACAGTAAAAATGATTTTTATTATGCATAAATTACCATATGATCATGTGAATCTACTGGCACATTTTGTTCAACGGGTAGTATAGCTGTCAAGTGAGGAGGTCCAAATGCTTGATCTACTAATTCCTTCATATTCAAATAAAGAAAACAATATGTTATCTAACCTCAAATATATATATTTAAAAGACCTAATAATTGTATAGGAGATTTAGTAAAGTTTACAACCTCGAATGATATGACCTCATGATCACGCGCCTAAGATTTCCCATGCATAAAATTCGATGATGTCTCAGGTGAGCTCGCCATGGGTATCGCATGAACTCCCTACATATAGATACAATAATTTATAGATCATTCATACATGTGTACAAATTCAAATTAAATTATATATGTTGTGTATTATTTTAAACTTAACAAACTTTTGAAAGCACGCACGTGAGATGACCCATGCATAATAGTTGACGATGACTTAGGAGCGCTCACCACAACTTGTGGTTGGTCGGTACTCAGTATCGCATGAACTCCCTACATCTAGATACAATATATCATTTCCAACATGTGTACAAATTCAAATTAAATTAGATATGTCCACATAAATTAAAATATATATTGGTTTACCTGACCAAAAGGTGTACCCAATTCTACAACACTTGAAAAATAGACACAATCATATTGAGATTCAGGTATCGTGTGATCATGCATCTACAACGAACACTTCTTGAATTAATAAATTATATTATATATATAATTTAATGTTATTATTTACATTAATTTTTCCCATTTCAAACAAATTAAAATGTGCCTAAGTTCAAAAGATGTACATACATGTGTAGGATGATCCTCAGAATATAGTAAATCCATAAATGACTTCATCCTAGATGCATGCGGGTCACCTGAAGCGGATGCATAAGTATGCCCATAGCCTGAGCCTCCATGCTCTCTATTGCCCACTCCAGCTGTCATGTGTGTAGTCTGATGAGTGAGATGTTCTAAAAGAGAACTCAATGCTCCTAATGTCGACAACATCGTCTACTACTAAAATGCAGTGGGAACACTAGGAGATGGAGGAGAAAAAAATAGAGCAATTGATATGCGTCATTGAGGATCAACACATGCTCCTAATCTATGTTGGGGCATGCCACACCCAAATCCCTGAAATGACCTTATATCAAAATAGTTGGGTTTTAAACCCAACTCAAACTTAGCCCATAACTTTCTCAAAAAGTAAAGGGGCACCTCACAATTGCCATGTGGTGGAGTATCAAACACCATCTACCATCTATCCCAAAACTTTACAGCTATCCACGAGTGCCTACACCATTTAATTGAAATTCATTTTTTAGTGGGTGGAATTGGTTTGTTTGTTTGGGGGCTAAAGAATTGTTGGAAAATGACTTGTTTGGTAATTTTAAGGTCATAGATTTGAAATGCACAAGAAAAATGAGAGCGGGGGTGAATCATTTTTACCAAATTCTTTTACTTCTAACCTTAATCAATCCCACTTTAACTTTAATATGTTATTAAGTATAAACATGAAATGCAGATAACAAAAAGAAAACACTAGAGTCACCAGATTTACATGGAAAACCAAATGAGGAAAAAATCACGGTGAGGATTAACTCACAATATAATAGTAATGCAATAAAGGCTCACTACCAGAGGGCTCGCTGCCTAGAGATAGGACTCACTGTCTAGAAGGAGGCTCACTGCCTACAAACAAAGAAATATAAAAGAGAATTCACAACAATAGGTTCCACACATTCATAGCTTGATCAAAGGATTGTAGACACCGTCAGCTCACTGCTTTTAGGAATCTAACACATCAAAGTACTGCTACCTTGATTTTCTCTTACACACTCTTATTTTTCGCACTTGTTCGCACACTTCAATTTATTTCTTCTTCTCTTCTTACAATTCACAAGATCTTGACTTGCTTTTATACAATCTTCAAACATAGAAACATTCTTAAGGTCAACTACATATTCCTTCTTTTCCAAATTCAAATTAGGTCAGCTAATCAACATTCTCACAGTGGATAAGAATGAGAGAGGAAAAAACACAAACTTAATTAGGACCCAAAACAACATCTTGGATCAATCACACACTACCTTAAATGAGGCTTAATCTTCATGTAATGTGTAGACACCAGGTCGGCCAAACCTGATGAAAACACCAATGATCTTTGAGGTACACGCATCTCCAGCAAGATGATCACACGTGGATCACCCTACATGCTTCACTAGATACTGAAACACTTCTTAGAAACTTTCAAGAACATCTGCAACAATTGCAACAACTTTCATACATCAAACTCACTTCAACAATCCAACTGGACTGATCATAAACACACTGTAGCTCTGGAACAAGCCTTCCAGAGCACCAAACCACAAGCACGTTTATCAAAACACAAAAAACATTAGGATTAACCTTTTTCTAGATCCACAAGATTTGAAATGAACCACCAAAAGATTGTGGAGAAATAAAATCTCTCCCAGTCCACAAACAAATAGTTCTATCAAATGGGTTCACACACCGGTGAACACATCTTTCACTCTCCATCGATCCAGAAGCTAAAACTCGAGATATATTATCCATTGAAGCTCATGAACACAACTATAGATTGGCATAGGCATAGGATCAATGTTGGTGTAATTAATTATTTAATTACACTTTATTAAGTTTACTTAGGTAATAATTAGTTTACTTAATTAATAAGTAAGCTTTATTTAGTTGAGCCGATTTTAGTCAACATTAGGTTTTACCTTAGGGTTATGCATACATTGCTTTTATATAGCAATTCATCTCATTGTAATTTCTCAATTCTTGAATACAATTCATTTGCACATCTTTGTGAAAATTTCTTTTCTTTTTTTTGTTTTTCTCGTGGAAGGTTTTCTCTGGTTTGCATGTCTGATCTTGGTTTCTAACATGGTATCAGAGCCTTGATATGCAACCCCTTCTCAGATTTTTGGAGAAAATTAATGCAGAGCACGTTCTGGATTCCTCGAGGGTTTCATGCCTTGATTTCTTTTATGCAGAATTTTGGATCAAATAGGACATATCCATTGGATTCAGACCGCTGGAAAAAGTCAAGATTGGCTTTTATTTTACTCATTTTGGTCATCGTTGAAGAAATCTGTGAGGGTTTCAAGCTCGGTGATTTTTTGCAAGATCTGGGGGTAGCCTATTTTTCAGAGCGTTCACAGTGGCCAAAAACATTAAGAACACCTTTCCTTTCATCGATTTTGGAGAAAGTTGATTCTAAGGCAAAAAAAAAATTATTAGGGAGGCCGTATGGCCTCCCCAGCATGCTTCCCAAGGCATGAAAATTGAAAAAAAAATTAAAAATGTGGTTTTTCAATTTTTGTGTCTGTACCTCTAGTTCAAAAGGCTCCCACCACCTGGCGGCCACCAGGCAGTCACTGGTTCGCCACCGCCAATTGGTCGCTCGGCCAATCAACACCTGCTTGCCCCCTTCTACAAGCTTCGATCACATGGGGGACCGGGCACTATCCGCTCAACCCCTAGCTGGCCTCCCAACACCCACCCTAGTCATATCAACGAACAAGCGCTCCACCATAGCCCCTTGCCCGCCAGCCCTTGGTCATGCACAGGACTAGGGGCCGAACTTTTTTTAGCCCCCTAGGTTGCCTGTAGGCCAAATTGGCCATTTTGGAGCACTTTTACAAAATCGAGCGTAACTTTTGCATACGGTGTCTGTTTTTCACAAAAAAGATACCATTGGAAAGATGATTTTGATGCCGATCTAGTGGTTGAAGTAGTTTTTCCTTATTTTTCTCCAATTTTATTTTGCAGGTCCTTGAACTTAGATGAAGTATTTTTCGCTTCGGAGGGCATATCTTTTGACTCGGTTATCCTTTTTTCGCCATTCTCATGGCATTGGAAAGCTAGTTCAGTCCTCTACACAAATTCGAGGTCCATTTTTATCAGGGAGGAATATGTGAACATTTTCTTGTGCATGCACTCTATTTTTGTTTTCATGCACTAGGTTTTCTTTTTCTCTTTAGTTTATGCATGTTTAGCATTCTCTCCATTTACAATCATGGGTTATTGTAATAAATGAACTGATATAAAGTTCGATCAGGGTGGTTTCTTGCATAATCATTTGATTAGACTGTAGTTACACTTTGATCTCATCTTGATTTTGATGACAACTCGCATGGATTGTATCTAGTTTATGTAGTTTCTTTTGGCCACATCTTGCTCATAGTTGGACACATTTTGGTTTGCTTCGGTTCATACTTCAGATTGAGAGCCTATGGTTATTGATCCGTATTTGTTCAAATCCATCTCATTTTGAGGGCCATGGTTTTATGGTTAATGTTCCAGAATCTTTATGGTACTTTTTCCCATGGAAGAGTTTGTCTCATTTTCGCATCGACATCAAGTTACACACAACTTCCGGATTCTTTCATCATATCATTCCCTCTTATGGGCGGCATATTTTTCATCTACTATTGCTTCACATATTCCAAGGTTGTTCCCATTTGGATTTTTCCAATGTTTCATGGCATCAGGTCTATTGTTTCTTTATCATGATTCCTTGAGTCAATCAGTGACTCTCATCTGATTTTAGTAGTAAACAAAAGTATCTTTCCTTGCTTGTCGGATTCAGGTTCTAGTGTTACTCCACAGTTTTCTTCTAGTGCTTCTCTGCAGCAAGTCATCTCATTGAGGGGGGTTTGTCCCACTGGGTTTTCTCCTCTTTCTCTTTCATTGCATTTGTACATGGGTACCTGATCAGGTTGTGTTGTTGAGACCCATTCATGCTTTCTTGTATTCATCCTAGCATTAGGTGCATGATTTTTTAGTCTCCCTAAGTTGCACTTAAGGGGGCTTTTGGTGTAATTAATTATTCAATTACACTTTAATAAGTTTACTTAGGCAATAATTAGTTTACTTAATTAATAAGTAAGCTTTATTTAGTTGAGCTTATTTTAGGTCAACATTAGGTTTTACCTTAGGGTTATGCATACATTGCTTTTATAAAGCAATTCATCTCATTGTAGTTTCTCAATTCCTAAATACAATTCTTTTGCACATCTTTATGCAAACTGCTTTGTTTTTTTGTTTTCCTCTTGTGGAAGGTTTTTTCTGGTTTGCACGTCTAATCTTGGTTTCTAACAATCAACACAAAATAAATGCAAAGTACATTATTGGAGCACACTCAGAACACGCACTTAACACTATCCTCATTATTTTTTAATTTTCTCAAAAGCACTTGGCATCAACACATTGCAACTTCATAAATATAGCTCCATGTACTCTCAACACTTCCATAGTATCTCAACTATACTTGCACCATCTGCAATCACTCTGAACTATGTTGACATCAATGACAACATTAATGAAAACACCACTTTGAAACACATCCATACTTACAACAATCTCCCCCTTTGTCATTGATGGAAACACATGATGTGAAAAACCATCAAAGATAGTATACACACTCTCTTGCTTCCTCTTCTCCTTTCTTTTTCAGATTAGAAAACAAGCACAACATTTTTGTACTCTCTTCTCCTTACAATATTTTCTCTCCCTTTCATATTTTTCACATGACTTTCTCTCCCCATTTGACATCAATGGCAAGGAAAAGTTTTGTCATAAAAAATTTGATCACTCCCCCTTAGGAGTGCACCCACATATTATATTGCAACAATGAAACTCTCTACTCCAACTAAGGATTAGACCATAATCAGCAATCCAGACCAAAAATAATCTTTGAATCCATTGGACTGAGGCACCTCCATGTGCACCTAATTTAAGGAAGGAGGGGCAGAAACCCCTAACTTCCCCCTAAGATACTCAAAATTATCCTTCAGAAGGGCCTTAATGAATATGTCAGTAATTTGTTCCTTGGTAGGCACATATTCCAGTGTAACTTCATTCTACAACACTTTCTCCCTCAAGAAATGATACCTGATAGATATATGATTTATTCTAGACTACATCACCAGATTCTTTGAAATGTATATTGCACTTGTATTGCCACAAAAGATAGGGATAGGCCCATCACATATCACACCAATGTCCTTCAAATTTTGCTTCATCCAAAGTACCTATGCACAACAAGATGTTGCTGCAATATATTCAGCTTCTACGATGGATAAAGAAATCGAATCTTGTTTCTTACTCAACCATGAAACCAGCCTTCCTCCAAAGAAGAATGCACCACCACTTGTACTCTTCTAGTCATCTACATAGCCAACCCAATCAAAATTAGTGTAGGCATTCAAGGTGAAATCAGTATCCCTAGGATACCATAAGCCATAATCTGAAGTTCCTTTTAGATATTTGAAAATCCTCTTTATAGCTGTAACATGTGTCTCCTTAGGTTTTTCTTGAAATCTTGCAACCAAACATATTGCATGCATGATATCCAGTCTAGTAGTAGTAAGATATAGCAATCCACCAATCATAGATCTATACATGCTCTGGTCAACTTTAGAATATTCATCATCCTTACTCAACTTGAATCTGGTTACCATAGGAGTATAGACCGGTTTGGAATCATCCATTTCAAACTTCTTTAACAGATCTTTAACATACTTATATTGTGAAATGAATATCCACTTATCATTTTGATTCACTTGTATTCCAAGGAATAAATTCAACTCACCAATCATGGACATCTCAAACTCTTTTCGCATCTCATCTACAAATTTCTTGCACATACCTTCATTTCCTCCAAAAATAATGTCATCAACATATACCACAACTATCAACAATATTTTACCTTCAACTCTGGAATAGAGATTTTTGTCTGCAGAGCCTTTGTTGAATCCTTGTTGTGTCAAATATCTATCCAACCTTGTATACTAGGCTCTAGGAGCATGTTTAAGTCCATACAATGCCTTTTCCGATTTGCAGACCCTGTTTAGTTTTTTTGACAACTGAAATCCTTTCGGTTGCTCCATATACACTTCTTCCAATTCTCCATTCAAAAATGCAGACTTAACATCCATTTGATACACTTCAAAATATTTATAGGAATAAAATTCCAAAAACATCTGAATGGCCTCCATTCTTGCCACCGGGGCAAAATTTTCTTCAAATTCTATTCCTTCAACTTGTTAATATCTTTTACATACAAGTCTTTCCTTGTTCCTTACTACTTTACCATCTCCATTCATCTTATTCCTAAACGCCCATGTTTGATTATTCTCTATCTACTGCAATTCCTCTTTCATTACTCTCATCCAACTCCCATCTTTGCATGCCTCACTCACGGTCTTAGGTTCTATCTTAGAAAGTAAACACAAATTTACCTCAACCACTTTTCTTCTTGCCATCCCACCTACACTTATGTCTCTAATTATCTGTTCCTCTGGATGGTTCTTTTGTATATACTTGGGAGTCTTAGCAGGTTCCAAAATCTCCTCTTCTTCACTATGTTCTTCATCTTCCTTTTCTTCTTCTTGTATTTGTTCTCAAATAGGATCATCTGGTTCAGCTTCAATTATCTCAAGTGGTCTATGCATAGCTTCATCAACCTTTACATTTTCATTTTCAACTATTTTCCTCAATCTTTTATTGAAGCATCTATATGCTTTGATGTTAGTTGAATATCCAAGGAAAATTCCTTCATCACATCTTGAATCAAAATTTCCAAGATTCTCATCATCTCTTTTAATGTAACATCTTCTTCCAAAAACTTTAAAGTATTTAACACTAGGAGTCTTACCAGTCCATAGCTCATAAGGAGTCTTTGTGTTGTTACATCTGATTTGAACTCTATTAAGAATGTAAATAGCAGTGTGAATTTCTTCTCTCCAATATATGTCAGGAACATCAGCTTCTTTCATCTTTGTCCTCGCAACCTCTTGAATATTCTAGTTCTTCCTTTCCACAACTCCATTCTACTAAGGGGTTCTAGGGGCAAAGAAATGTCTCTTTATCCCATGTTCTTCACAAAATGCATTAAACTCACCAAAAGTGAATTCTCCACCTCTATCATATCTTAAACATTTTATTATCAGGTTCACTTCATTATCTACTCTTTCTTTGAACACTTTGAATCTATATAGGACTTGAGATTTCTCTCTAAGAAAAGTAACCCATGTCATTCTAGAGTAATCATCAATCAAAAGCATGAAATACCTATCACCATTCAGGCTTCCTATTCTTGTAGGACCACAAAGGTCTATATGAACCAACTCCAGCATTCTAATAGATGACTGATCCTTTCCTCTAAAAATGCTTCTTGTTTGTTTTCCCATCTGACAACTTTTGCAGATAGAATTGCCAGGCTTTGTGATTTTAGGAAGATCTATAACATCTCTTGAATTGATCTTAATCAGATTATCAAAGTTTACATGTCAGATCATTCGGTGCCAAAACCAACTTTCATTAACTTGAGAAACAAAGCACTGACCATCACCACTTTTAAGTTGATAGATGTTTCCATGAGTTCTCTTTCCTGTAGCCACCATAGTTTCAGACCCTTTTCTGATCTCACAGGTGTTATCCTGAAACACAAGCTTAAAACCTTTGCTACAAATTTTTCCAACACTCAAAATATTATGCCTTAAGCCCTTAACATAATAAACATCGTCAGTACTATTCTTTCCATCAAGACTAATTGTACCTTTTCCAACAATATTAGCACCAGAATCATCTCCAAACATAACTAATCCTCCATCATATTTTTCAAGTTTAGTAAACTTAATCTTATCTCCGATCATGTGATTTGAACATCCACTATCAATCACCCAGTAGTCTTCATCCTTTCTAGCATGAAATGCAGTAACCAGAGTACCTTCCATTTCATCTTTCTTATCCTCTAGACCAGATTCCCTTGCACATCTTCCATGGTTAGTAGACACTTATTTATCTCCAAGGTAAGAATAAACATTCATCTTTATCATCCTCAACATCAAACTCACTATCAGAAATTCTAGCATCTTCTCTAACATAATATAATTTCTTGAACTTCATGTCCTTTCTATTTTTATAGTTATTATCTTTGTTCTTCTTGTGTGCAGCTCTATTTGGACATATTGATGCATAGTGGCCAATATTTCCACAGCTGAAAAATTTAAAAGGTAACATACCTTTTTACTTATCGGTACCTTTCTTTAATTTCCTTGTAAAGTTTTCTTCCAACTCTTCTGATCCATCACTATCTGAATCATCTTGTATCTTCATTGATTTAAAGTTTGATTCAGCTTTCTCCTTTTCTCTTCCAAATTTCCTCATCTCAAATCCAGTCAAGGTGCCTGTGTCACAAAAAAGTGTAGCCTTGACACTTTTCACTCATTTGGGTCTTTCTTATGAATTTTGGCCTAATTTTTCCTATATTTAATGTTGTAATATGGCCAACATATTCACATTAGGTATTGAACTCTTGTGAATCACTAATAATTATATGGTGTCTTACAAAGTTGTTTTGAAGTGTTGCAACATAATTTCACACTTTTCTAGGACCCTTTCATCATATTTCACCTAAATAACCCATTTTCAAGCCTTATGTCAAAGTGTTGCAAGAGTTGTAATAAACTCTCACATTTTCCTAGGCTTGTCATCATCAAATTGACCCTTTCTTATGTTAAAATGACCCCTTAATGCACTTATAGGTCCTACTTAGGTGTGTTTTGGAAGACAATCCCGCTAAGCAATAATAATCACATTTTAATTCCGGACAACCACTCAAAATTGCCCAAGTGGACTAAGTCACCACCTTGGGCGACTTAGTCCCATGTGGCTTAAAAATCAAATTTAACTCAAAAACTTGGTGGGATATTGTCTCCTAAACCCTAAGGTCGGCCTGTGATGTGTTAATTTCGATAAATTAGGGCACAACATGTATAAATAAGTGTTTTTCCCCTCATTTTCACCATAATTCTAGTCCTCTCCTCCTATTGGAATCCATCTCTTCTTCCTCTTAACTCTCTCAACAATTCATTCTTCTCAATCACTCATCTCTCATTCCTCTCAAGCAAGCTAGGGTTTCAGCATTGTAAGTCACCAAGACATCTATCCAAAGCATTCAAGGGTTGAATCTTCCTCCATTGTTGCAACAACTCAAGATTTATCATCAAGGCAAGGTCTTGTGTGCATATTTGGCAAAGAAAAAAGGTGGGGAAGTCTTCAACAATTTTTCAAAGCCCTTCAAGGTGGTCAAAACCCTAAAAAAGGCTTGGAGAACACTTACAAACCAGATTCTACATTTTCAGATCCAAAAGCTTGTCAAGAATAGAAAAGGAGACCTCAAGCTACAAATTGCACCTTCACATTTCTCGAAGCTTGAAAGTGGACTAATTTTCCATCAATGGTGAATTAGTCCCACTGCCAGGCCTGAAAATGGTTTTCTGTACATTTGAGTATCCTTTTGTTTGAAACCTATTCTAGTAGACTTTCCTAGAAACTGGACTAAGTCACCCAGATTGGCACAAGTGTCCTAGTTGGATTCTACATTAGGTTTTCTAGGTTTCCAAACCTCTATCTTGTCTCTCTTCACATTCCAGGTGCACTCTTTCTGTTTACCTCTTTCATTTTGTTATTTATTGCATTTAATCTATCTTTCTACATATCACAATGTGTTTTCAAACAAGTTGCATTTTCTAAGTGTTTAGTCTCTTTCATTTATTTCCAGCATTTAGATCATTGCACTTAGACATATTTATATCACACAATTCCCATACATTCCCCCTTTAATCTTTGAATGTAACATTTAGCATTTTGGTATCCCTCTCTCCTTTTAGGTGAAAAACCCTAGAAGTGTTAGAGACCCTAAGTGGGTACCAAAATCTATGTTACATTTTGGTGAACTAGACCTTTGAATACCCTTCTTTTCTTATTTGGAATCTCTTCTCACCCTAGATTTAGTTGGCATTGCATCTTGCATTGTTTAATTTGCATTCTAGGGTTTCACATTTGTGCATGCATGAAAGTGTATATACTTTTCATTCTTGCATCTTAGATCTTTGTCAATCATCCAAAATCTGCATTTATCTTTCCTCTTCTGGTCATCCAACATCAAAACCATCAAACCCACTTGAATTTTTTTGGAAATTTTGAAAAAACACCCTAACTGGGACTAATTTTCCATTTTGGGCGACTTATTCCCTATCCATTATTTTAATTGTCTGTTATAGCACCAGAAACCTCATTTTTTTGCTTTCTTAGCCTCCTAGTATCATATACTATAAGTCTGGAAAGTTTCGGGAACATAGGTTTTATGCATCTAGCCCAAAATCATCATTTTAGGATAGTTATTCTTGAAATCATCTCATCATTAGATCTGAAAATGCTCACATTTCTGAAATTTTGCATCACATTGATAAAAGTACTTTTAACTTTTGCCTATATAATGTTTCTATTTCTAAAAATTTTGCATAAGTTTGATAAAAGTGCTTTTCATTCTTTCATGTACATTATTCTCATTCTTAAAGATTAACATATGTTGGATAAAAATGTTTTGTATCTTTACATTTACATTGTTTATATTGCTGAAACATTGCATGAAATGGTTACATGTACTTTTCATTTTTGTTCAAACAATGTTAATAGCTTACATATCTAGACATGCTAAGAAAACTTTCCCATCCTCTCCCTATGAGAGTGTTTTAGTGAAAGAAGATGCAACCTTGGACATTCCTAATGATCTTATTTGTTCTTCTCCTAATATCTCTCCTATTAGTGACGAAGATATTTTGGTAGAAGAACCAATCAATGAGAGTTTTGAGAATCCTATTTGTTTCTCTCCTCTTACCTCTCTTAGTGGGCAAGACATTCCTAAACAAGACAACACAAATATAGAAAATCATGACAATAACATTTGTTCTTCTCCTAGTATTTGTCCTTGTTGTGAAGAAGATACTTTGTTGTTAGAAAACACAATTAGTGAAGGTCATGAGAATATTAGTTGTCCCCCTTCACCTAGAACAACCCTTCCTACACAAGAAAAGTTAACCATTGATCATTCCCCTACTTGTGATGAAGTCATTTTAGAAGAACCAACCTTTGATTGTCAAGAACAATTGGTTTTTCATTCTCCTAAAACCCTTCCTCCTAGGAAGGATATCATGATACACACTAAGGCTAACAAAGATAATAATAATATTGTATCCTTAGAAGAACATGAAGAGACACCCCTAGCCTCTCCTTTTCTCAAGGATGTTAATATTATTCAACCTCAACTCATCCTTTATCCTCCTTCAACCAAACAACAAACTCCCACCCAACCTGAATTCATCCTCTACCTGCCTAAGAATAATGTGTCATAGCAGCTGAGATATAATACCATTTCTCATATACATTACACAAGAAACAATCCACACTTGCCTCAACCAACCTCAACACCATTACCTTTTCCTAATCCAATCTTACCCATTGCCCCTCGCTTAAATTCATTCCTTCGAGAGTATGATCTTATCAACCAACTAAGAAATACTCCTGCTAAGATATCATTATGGGATCTTATTCAAGCCTCCCCTCACTATCACAACATGATGCAGAATGCCTTACAATAAGTTCCTATCCCTTCTAATATGCAACCAAATGGCATAGAATCTATTATTCATGAAATTAATACTGATATTATTTTTCACCAAAGTGAGCTCCCTCCTTTGAAAGTGCAAAAACAAAATGAAGCTTTCGTAATAATCTCTCAATACAAAACAAAAGGGATCAAGAGAACTCTTGTAGATGCATGCTCTACCCTTAATCTATGTAGTGTGATCCTTTTGAATAGGCTTGGTATTGATCGCTCAACCATTCAACCTAATTCTCTATCTATTAGGGGATTTGACAATGTCACAAAGCAACCACTCGATGTGGTCACTTTGCCTCTCACAGTTGGAATGGTCGCATTGGAAACAAAGATTCATGTTATGCCTCATGAAATTTCATATAATCTTCTCTTAGGCAGACCATGGATTCATGCAATGAATGGGGTAACTTCCACTCTTCATCGTAATATGAAGTACATCTACAACAAAAAAGTGCACACACCTGACGTTGACCCTGAAACAAACAATTGCTTGAACATTGAGAAAAACAAAGAGAACCATTTCAACACATTAACACCAACCACACAAGTGGAACTCTCACAACACATAAATAAAGAACAAAATATTGAGCACATCACAAAGCTCTTAGATGATGATTGGGGTTCCTTATTATTAACATCTACAATCATTGGAGAATCCAAGATCACAAACAAAGACTTTAAAAAGGGAACCACAGTCTTGCCAACGCAAGACTCAGCAGATCCTTCGAAAGCATCCACCTCAACTACTTTAGACAAAGAAGCAAATAATGAACAATCACCCAATCCAAAAGCAATGAAATTTAAGCTTTCTGGAAAATGTTATGATCTTATGAAACAACTTGGCTACAGTGGAAAAGGATGTGGTGCTAATGGATAAGGTATCCGCAACCCTATTGAGACTCATACACAAACAACAAATCGTGGTCTTGGTTATTTTCCTTTAATCAAACTTACCAAGCCTTCACCTCATACCAATACCATCACAAATCATCCTTCTAAACCAACCTTAACACTAGTGCACCTTGAACTGCTGAACACTAGTGGTCTTGAAAGTAATCCAATGCACCAATCGAAACAAACAAAGAAATCTTCACCTAATGTCAAAGTCATCTCTTAAACCACTATTGATCTAGATTTTACACACTCCTCCACAGGAGCATACAAAATCTCACAATCTATAGCACCTTGTGTAGGTATGACATCCTATACTAAGCAAGACACTTATTTGTTACATGATAAAGGAACACTTTCTGCCCTTGATAAAGAGGGTATCTTGTTGAGACTCCTCCAAGATCACTTGATCTCCCTTCCTCTGTGAACTTGAAATAAATGTTTCAACAAACATTCATTTTGCACCTATCACAGAGTCCATGGTCATTCTACTAATGAATGTAAGGCCTTGAGTAGTAAAATTCAACATCTTAAGGAGTTTGGTACTCTCCCTTATGTGGGGGAACCTCATTCCTCTAATTGATACTGATTTTCACTTTACCTTGCATCTCACCAATCCTTTCGGCTCACTCTTGTCTTGCACTAAGTGGGGGCAAGGGGTTAGTTAGCCTTGTCTTTGTATGTCACTTGTCGTTGTCTATCTTTTAAAAAGTCGTTAACCTTTCACGAACATATAAGAGAAAGCTTGGGATGTGGACGATATATCTTAAGTTGACTCGCATGTGACATACTATCCCTTTTCATGATGTAGGTTATCGAAAACATATGACTTGGCATAGGGATTTTCGAATAAGTGTGCATCTCTTCTTCTTCTACTTTAAAGCACTTTCTCATAGTAATGGTATTAACTACTTTAAAGTGGGAGCATACATCGACACTCACATTTCATTGCACGATTTTCCTTTTCTTGTGATTCCCTCTCTTGGAAACATTAGGTACAATGTTGCCTTGGATGATACATTTGCACTTATCCTCTCTTACAAAAAATATGAGACCATTTGCACTTTTCCTCTTTTGGAGACATTACGCATGATGTTCCTTAAGATGAGACAATGCACGAACAAAGAAAAATCCCTTTGAACAATCCTTACACCATCATTTGCAAACATCATTTTATTTTGTGGCACCTTATTAAAGTTATCAGGAGGTATAACTCTGGTATGGTTCAGTGGGAAGCCCAACCAGCGGTACGAATTTCCCCATAGCCACTTGTGTGTGTGTGAGTACATACCATCCATGAGTGTATGTTTCATACCTTTTGGGCCTTCTCACCCGGTGGACAACCAAGAGTCTCATCGCCCCAGAGTGAGTACACTTCTTTCTAGACAAACAACCTAGATCTCAGCCACAACTAGTTGGACAAATGGTCAAATCTTGATCCACCCTTTTAATTTTCTTGTTATCTTCCTCCTAGTTCTTGTCATCACATGATTGTGTATCTTTTTTTTGTTGCAAATTATTCCCCCTTGAATGTGTCCTTTTGCACTTATGTTTGTTTGACTTGGGATCTTGAATCTTGGGGGCTTGACCACCTTCTTCATCTTTTTCATCCTTCACCATCTCCATGTGGCTACTTTAGTGTGAGTTTGAAGCAAGTTCATGCTCTCACTAAAGTGGGGGCTAAATGTGTCACAAAAAAGTGTAGCCTTGACACTTTTCAATCATTTGGGCCTTTCCTCTAGATTTTGGCTTGATTTTCCCTAGATTTAATGTTGTAATATGGCCAACATATTCACATTAGGTCTTGAACCCTTGCGAATCAATAAGAATTCTATGGTGTCTTGGAAAGGTGTTGTAAAGTGTTGCAAAACGCTTTCACACTTTTCTAGGACCCTTTCATCATATTTCACCTAAATAACCCCTTTCCAAGTCTTATGTCAAAGTGATGCAAGAGTTGTAAAAAACTCTCACATTTTCCTAGGCTTCTCATCATCAAATTGACCCTTTCTTATGTTAAAATTATCCCTCAATGCACTTATAGAACCTACTTAAGTGTGTTTCAGAAGACAATCCCGTTAAAAAATAATAATCACATTTTAATCCCCGAAAACCACTCAAAATTGCCCAAGTGGACTAAGTCACCACCTTGGGTGACTTAGTCCCATGTGGCATAAAAATAAAATTTAACTCAAAAATCTGGCAAGATATTGTCGAGCTAAACCCTAAGGTCGGCCTATGATGTGTTATTTTCAAGAAATTAGGGCACACCATGTATAAATATGTGTGTTTCCCCTCATTTTCACCATAATTCTAGTCCTCTCCTTCTATTTTCATATATCTCATCTTTCTCCTAACTCTCTCAATAATTCATTCTTCTCAATCACTCATCTCTCATTCTTCTCAAGCTAGCTAGGGTTTCAGCATTCTAAGTCACCAAGACATATATCCAAAGCATTCAAGTGTTGAGTCTTCCTTCATTGCTGCAACAACTCAAGATTTATCATCAAGGAAAGGTTTTATGTGTATATTTGGAAAAGAACAAAGGTGGGAAAGTCTTCAAAAAAAATTCAAAGCCCTTAAAGGTGGTCAAAACCCTAAAAGAGGCATGGAGAACACTTACAGACCAGATTCTATAGTTTCAGATCCGGAAGCTTTTCAGGAACAAAAGTGGAGACCTTGAGCTATAGATTGCACCTTCAGATTTCTCGAAACCTAAAAGTGGACTAAGTCGCCATCAATGGCGAATTAGTCCCACTGCCAGGCCTGAAAAGGGTTTTCTGTAGATTTGAGTACCCTTTTGTCTTAAACCTGTTTCGGTAGACTTTCTCAAAAACTGGACTAAGTCACCCAGATTCGCACAAGTGTCCCAGTTGGCTTTTGCATAAGGTTTTCTAGGTTTTAAAACCTCTAGCTTGTCTCTCTTCACATTCCAGGTGCACTCTTTCTATTTACCTCTTTCATCTTGTTCTTTATTGCATTCAATCTATCTTTCTACATATCACAATCTGTTTTCAAACAAGTTGCATTTTCTAAGTGTTTAGTCTCTTTCATCTATTTCTAGCATTTAGATCATTGCACTTAGCCATATTTACATCACACACTTACCATACATTCCCCCTTTAATCTTTGAATGTAACATTTAGCATTTTGGTATCCCTCTCTCCTTTTAGGTGAAAAAGGTCCTAGAAGTGTTAGAGACCCTAAGTGGGTACCAAAACCTTCGTTACAATGCCAAATAACTGTTCTTTAGTAAATGTCTTTGGATCATATGATTCTTCAATAGCAGAGACCTTGTCACTATAATTCTCTGGTAGGGTCATCAAGATCTTCTCTATTACATCTTCATCTTACATGGCACCACTTTGATTTTTTATTTCATTTGTTGTAAGTTCTACTCTCTGATAGTATCTTGCAATATCTTCATCTTCTTCCATTTTCAAATTCTCAAATCTACGCTTAGCTGTTAGCTTTCTTGACAATTTCACTCTAGCATTCCCTTCATAGATATCTTTCATTTTTTCCCAAACTTCATAAGCAGTGCCCAAAGAGATAACTTTTGTTCATTCAGTTCTAGATAAGGCACTAAAGATAGAATACCTTTCTTTTTCATTCTCCTCATATTCAAAAATCTCATCAGCAAAAGAAGGACCACTAGCCGGTGCAACATACTTTGTCTCCATAGCTTTCCAAGTCTTGAAACCAAGAGAGATCAAGTAACCTCTCATCTACTCCTTTCATTCAATGTAGTCAGCTCCATCAAAAATAGGGATTTGCAACTTGTGCACCATCAGATCTACCTCAAGCGATTAAGCTCTTCTCTAAGGAACCAAATCTCTCATGCCAATTGTTGAAATGCATAAGACAACTGAGAGGGGGGTGAATCAGTTGTACCAAATTCTTTTACTTTTAACCTTAATCAATCCCACTTTAATAACTTTAATCTGTTATTAAGTATAAACATGAAATGTAGATAACAGAAAGTAAACACCAGAGACAGCAGATATACATGGAAAACCCAATGAGGGAAAAACCATAGTGATGATTAATTCACAATATAATAGTAATGCAATAAAGGCTCACTATCGGAGGGCACACTACTTGGATACAAAGGCTCACTGCCTATAGATAGGACTCACTATTCAGAAGGAGGCTCACTACCTATGAAAAAAGAACTAAAAAAGAGAATCCACCACAATAGGTTCCATGCATCCATAGCTTGATCAAAGGATTGTAGACACCGTCAGCTCACTGCTTTCAAGAATCTAACACATCAAATTAATATTGCCTTGATTCGCTCTTACACACTCTTCTTTTCACGCTTGTTTTCACACTTCACTTGCTTGCTTCTTCTCTTCTTACAATTCACAAGATCTTGACTTGCTTTTATACCATCTTCAACCTTAGAAACATTCTTAAGGTCAGCTACATATTCCTTCTTTTACAAATTCAAATTAGGTCAGCTACTCAACATTCCCATGGTGGATAAGAATGAGAGAGGACCAAACAAAAACTTAATTAGGACCCAAAACAATATCTTGGATCAATGGCGCGCTTTCTTAAATGATGTTCAATCTTCATGTAACATGTAGACACTAGGTCGGCCAAACCTAATGAAAACGCCAATGATCTTTGAAGTACGCACATCTCCAGCAAGATGATCGCATGTGGATCACCCAGCACGCTTCACCAGATATTGAAACACTTCTTAGAAACCTTCAGGAACATCTGCAACAACTGAAAAACTTCCATACATCAAACTCACTTCAACAGTCCAACCGGACCGAGCAGAAACACATCGTAGCTCTGGAACAAGCCTTTCGAAGCACCAAACCACAAGCACATTTGTCAGAACATAGAAAACATCAGGATTAACCTTTTTTCAAATCCACAAGATCTGAAATGAACCACCAGAAGACTATGGAGCAAGAACATCTCTCCCATTCCACAAACAAATAGTTCTTTCAAATGCATTCATACATAGGTGAACACATCTTTCACTCTCCATCGATCCAGAAGCTAAAACTCGGGATATATTATCCATTAAAGCTCATGAACACAACTATAGATCCACACAGGCATAGGATCAACATAGAAGAAATGCAGAGCACATTACTGGAGCACACTCAGAACACACTTAACACTGTCTTGATTATTTCTTAGTTTTCTCAAAAGCACTTGGCATCAACACATTGCAACTTCATAAATATAGCTCCATGTACTCTCAACACTTCCACAATATCTCAACTATACTTGTACCATCTGCAATCACTCTGAACTGTTTTGACATCAATGAAAACATTAATGAGAACACCGCCAAACACATCCATACTTGCAACATATTTCTTTATAAGACAATCCATCTGCATAGAATTATCTCCTCTCTTCTCTCCATTGATGGAACCTATCTAGGTCTGTATCAATGGATCTAACAAAATCGACAACAGTTCGTATCGAATATGCAAATCATGCGAGATGGGGGGAATGTTAGGCTCATTTTTCTATCAAATCTATATTTTATTGAATCACATTTAGGTTTGTTCTTATTCTCGCTCTTAACTGATTTTGATCTATTGAAGGGTGTGGGGGGTTAGGAGGTGGAGAGGGTGGAGGTTTGTGGTTTTGTCGTGGTGGCGATTGTGGATGTATGGGATTTTCAGGCTGGTCATTAGGTATGGAATCCTCAATATTAAATTTAGGCTCCATGTTCAATGAAATGGTAACTGCATGTTAAACAATTAAAAAATATATATCAACAAACTAATTAAACAATATACATAATTTGAACTAAAAATCACATTGAATGCACACAAATTCAAAATACATGTCATTTGAAGACACATTCAATTTAAAACATTAAAAAATCCATAGCATGAAAATTTAGACTAATTTATGTTGTAGAAATTATACAAACAATTACAGCATCCCCTACAACATGTACATTAAATTATACAATTAAAGGCATGTGTACCAGGTTGATTAAATTCTCACTCTATCTTAAATTTTGATAGAGAGTTTAATTTTATTAAATCATGTATATTCAATTGGTTTTGTATTAGACTTCTAGTAACCATATGGTTTCATTTTTCTTTCAAGGTTAAAATTGAGTGGTAAATTGTACTTGCCAAGCCTATTTTGATGAAATTTGATACTTGGTTTTGAGTTCCTTAGAGGTATGTATAGGGACATAGATACAAATTTTAGGGACTTGTTGTGCACCTAAGCATGAAGATTATGAACATAGGTTAATATTGCTAAATAAATTGAACAAGGACTTGGAAAAGTTAGCACACCAAGTATTTGAAGATTTGTTAGAGGTGGAGAATATAAGGATTGGGAGTGATAAAAGGTATTACTAATGCAATCTTGGGCTCACTAATAAATATTATTAAGACCATATTTGAAACAAGTTATATTATTTCCTTGAAAATGTAGAATTTGGTGCTAGATATGCTCCTTGTATGGAAATATATATAAGCATTACCAAAGATTGAATGTGATCTTTTGTAAATTAAGGCTTAACTAAAGAATTGTTATAAAGATATGAGATTTTCTTAAGAATTTATTATTGTAGGGATTATGTGATTTGAGGGCTAGTAAAAAGACAACAAATCTAGACATTATAAATCTAATTTAGGTTTAGGTTTTAGGGTTTAGGTTTTAGGGTTTAGGTCCCAGGGTTAAGGGTTTAAGTTTTTAGGTCTATGTTTTTTGGAACCTAGAGTTTAGGGTTTTCATTTCTAAGTTTTGTGTCCAATTTAGGTTAAATTCTAGTTAATTTAGGTATAGATTTTATTGTTTTCAATTTACAATTTTACGTTTTTGGTTTGTTTGATGTTTTTGGTTACAACTACAATTTAAAAACAATAAAATATTCAACCTAATACGAACAAAATAAACAAAAACTAAATAACAATTACAAAACAAAAATGCAAGATATAAAGCCAAAAAAGAGTAGAATTCAACCAACCTGGAGGTTGCTGAGGTCGGTTGTGTCAACTGGAGGAGGTGGCAGTGAAAATTAGGTTTAAATCAGCCCTCAAAAATGTGTATGCAAAATTCTCTCTTCCTCAGGTTGTCGGCCAAACTGCAATGAAAAATGAATATGACAATCGTTTATTTAAAAAATTAAATATCTTTCAATAACACATATGTGTTTCTTGGTGCATACCCGAATATAAATGCATACACATTCGAATTTAGGTTCAGGTACCCGATCCAAAGCACGTACATGTTTCCTGCATTTTTTATGTTTTGTCTGAAACTTCCCCTCTTTGTGGACCCAACTTCTTGCTTTTACCCTAAAATGTCCTCATTACAAAGCATTTGATAAAAGAATTGAGTTCAAAAGGATAGTCTAAAGGTTGTAGTGACATAAAGCATGACACAAATAATGAACCATTATGGTGATCTTATGCAAGGATAGTAGATGTTCAAGGAGTAAAAATGAATGTAAAATCATGTGGCACTTCAATGAGCTCAAAAGGATAAAAGGAAAGAGGTTGCTCGCAAAGGTTTGTATAGTAGATGAATGACAAGGACCAAACATGAATATATTGGCTTATTATTTTATCAATAAAGGTTATCTAAGGTTCTTATGGAGGGAATTGTGAAGCCATGAGTTAAAGGATAGTGGATGGTATTCAAGACCATTAAGGAAAAGGATTGTTTTATGAATTAGTTGCAGAATTTAGAAGGTTTCCCATGAAATACTTGAGGAATTAATAGCTTTGAAATGATAGTGGCAAGAACATAGAGGACTAAGAAAGATTAGGATAAAGAAGCTTTAAGAGATGAAACATGTGACAGAACACCTAGCCTTGAGGATATCCCATGCCCATAGAAGGAATTTGACTATTTCAAACTCTCATCCACATGCCATATAAACACATTTGAGGAAATTTATGAATGATTAATTACAATCCTTGCATCAATTACATAGTAAAATTGAGCCTTATTCAATTATTCAATTAATCATTTATAGTTGCATCAATTCATTATTCATTTATTCAATTAATCATTTATAATGCAAATATAGATACTATTGGTAAAAAATATTATATTTAACCAAAAATCCATATAGGAATACAACATTATATGTCAATAAAATTATAACATATATACAAAAAATTCATATAGGCTTATAACAAAGTCATATGTCACATATATGTAATACAAAATATATGTTAAAAAATGGCATATAGGCATACAACAAAGGACATTGATGTAGAGATCATGAGCTACCTTTGACAGTCGAGAGGATGGAGATGCATATGATGGTGGTCTCCTTCGATCTCATTCACTTGGCCTCCTATTTAAAGTTTCTTAGACCTCCACCTAATACAATAAAAAGTATAGAAATTAATATGTAGAAATTGAATTATAAAATGACATATAACAAAATAATCACAAGTACTACATATAAATAATCACTATGTTCATCCACAGTAGGGGCACTCTCACAATCTAGAGTTGTGAACCCCTATGGAAACCATAGAGATAGAAATTAAACTACTAATGAATATCATTCAATTTTTCAATAATAGACAAATAAAACAACAAATATAATTTGAAATTTATTAATCTTCCTCACACCTATGTCAAAGGCATCAAACTTTCTACTGCTGCAACAACACCATTCTCCATTATCATATGAATATCGAGATGATCATCTATTTATATCATCAAAAAATGGAAAAACATTATTCAATTACCAAAACTATCTAACATTATTTTACAAAAAAATTATATTAAAATTAGAAAAATTCTATATATTACCTGAATGAAAATTCAATGAACACCTTGACTACTAGGTGTTGATGTCAAAGGCCCAATATTAGCCTATTCAACATCCAAAGTGATTTATAAGAATATTATTCATATAAGGTTCAACTATTCACATGTAATATTTATATTGTTTACTAGTTACATACCATTGCACTTAACACCATCATGTAATAGGGAGGTGCAGGACCAATAAAAGTTGGGTGAACATGGTGAAAGTTTTATTATAATCATTCTACTAATTTAGTTAATCTTAAATTTCAAAATAAAATTTAATAAATTGAATTAAATGAACTTGTTGACATTTAGATGACTATCAAAGCTAAATAAATCACTCAATAGATCTTTTGTCATGACCACCTAATCTAATTAGATGTATCTTGGGAACATGCATTTTTACTATCCTCAATATATCATAAACACAAAGAGACCCAGAAGACCAAAATATATGAGGTGGAGCTTGATGCCTAGAAGACCCACCTGTATCACCCTATACTAGAGGCCTAGTATGTTGTATAAGGATCCAAGTGAGAAAGCTAATCAAATCAAGGTCTCCACCTCAACACTCTCCTTCACAATGGAAATGATAGCCACATTCTCGAACTTTGGTCTAGCTAGTGGTCTCAGTGCCCAATTTGGGTCAAGTTGTGCCCCTACTCTATCCTATGTGGATCCCCCACCTCTACCCTATAACTCTTACATGCCAAACTAATTTTGGATCTGATTGAGGAAAAACTCACAATAGAGTTTCCTCAAAAATTATTGTGGTGCCTCATAGTTATTCCATGGAGGATGGTCAAAAACCATCCACCACCTATCCCAAAAATTGTTCTTCATCCCTTGGTGGTGATTCCAATGGATAGGAAACCTCTTGTATGCACTGTGTAAGGTTTGATTGGTTCATGGGTCGGTGAAGAGTACACAAAAGTTAGATTTCAAAAAAAAATCTTTAACTTGTTTGATAATTTTTCTGCATAAAATTGTTTTTTTGTTCCCTCTTGTCATACCAGCTATTTATTTTCTCACTAACTGATTCTACATGAGACACAATGGATTTTAGTGATTAAACAAGGGTGATCCTATGGGATTTTTTTCCTACAGGATCTTTCAACCTTGCACTTAACTCCTCAACTTTTTTTATATTGTTTTCAATTTTTCCTAATATTTTTGGTTGTGTTCCTAGAGGATGACAAGGATTTATAGGAGGTGTTTGTTGTGGCTATTCTTTAGGAGTGTTTTCATCAAGATGTGAATTGAGATTTTTAACATTTGGGGGTAAATTATCCACTCCTGAAAAATTTAACAAATTTTAATTAAAAGTCAATTCAATCTACCAATTTATTACAAATTTGACACTAAAAAACTAAAAATACTTACTCCTTTGACCACCCTAGCATCTTTTCAACATTGTGATGATGATTTGGCAAAGCCTTGGGTGAAAAATTGGGTTTTCAATAATGTGAGTGCACTTTGAAGGGTTCTTAGGCCGTGAGATGAAGATAAAATCTAGAATACAACATTTTTTTATTATTCTTTAAATGAGTTATAGTGTGAGTGTGTTATCAAATGGTCATGTTATGGCATAGATGGGGCCAAAAGGTGGAGTGGCCACTTTTTGGTCCCCCATCTTTTTGTACACACCCATGTATATGTATATAGGTGTGTGTGTGTGTGTGTGTGTGTGTATGTGTGTGTATGTGTATATATGCGTATATATATACACATATGTATATGTATATGTGCAGATATGTGCATACATATATATATTTATATATATGTATACATATACTTATACATATATGTATGTATACATAAATATATACACATATATATACATATATACATACATTTATAAATGTACACACATACATATACATATACATGAATTCATATATACATATATACATTGTTGCAAGTATGAATGAGTATGGTGGTGTTGTCATTAATGTCAACATAGTATAGGTTGTTGCAATGAAAGGAAACAAATAATTGCAGGTGGTGCATGTATAGTTGAGATACTATAGAGGTGTTGTGAGTAGATGAAGCTATCTTTATGGTGTTGTAGGTGTGCTGATATGATAAGTTACCAAGTGCTTTTGAGGAAATTAATAAATAGTGAAGACAAAATTGTGTATGTGTTCAGAATGTGCTCCAGTATGTGCTCTACATTTCTTTTTTGTTGATCCTATGCTTGTACAGATTTGTAGTGTTATTTAAGGGCATCCTTGGGTGATATATCCTAGATTATAGCTTCTGGTTTGATGGAGTGAAAGTTGAGTTCGCCGGTTGTGAACTAGTCTGGTAGATTTGTTTGTCTATGGATTGGGATAACTATATTTGCTCCATAGTCCTTAGCTAGTTTGCTTCAGGTCTTGTGGATCTAAAAGAAGGATTTTATTGGTTTTATTTGTGTTCTATCGAAGGTGTTCATGGTTTGGTGCTCTGAAAGACTTGTTTCAGAGTTACTATGTGTGTCTGTATAGTCTAGATGGACTAATGGGAAGTGTTTTTTGTATGAAGGTTGTTGCAATAGCTACGAATGAATCTAAAGGAATCTAAGATGTGTTTCAGTGTATGGTGAAGCATGTTATCTGGTCTGCATGTTATCTTCTTTTTGTGGATGCATGTACTTCAAAGTTCATTGGTGTTTTCATTAGGTTTGGCCAACCTAGTGTTTACACGTTATGTGAAGGATAAGTATCAATTAAGGAAGCATGTGATTGATCCGAGATTTTGTTTTGGGTCCTAGTTAAGTGTTGGTTTGGTCTACTCTCATTCTCATCCACCATGGAAATGTTGAGTTGTCGACCTAATTTGAATTTGTAAAATGAAGAGTGTGTAGTTGACCTTGGAGGAAGTTTCTAAGATTGAATATGGTATAAATACAAGACAAGATGTTAGCGTTTGTAAGCCACAAGTGTGAGAAGCAAGGTAGATGCAAGAGATTGTGTGAAAGTGAACTAAGGTAGTGAGGATTTCAATGTGTTAGACTCCTAAAAGCAGTGAGCTAATGGTGTCTGCAATTCTTTGAACAAGGTTGTGGATGTGTACAAGTTGCTATGGTGGATCTTCTGTTGCATTGAGATAATTTTCTTTGTGTAACATTCTTCTTTCTATTTTTTTATAGATCTGTAGGTAGTGAGTTTCCCATCTAGACAATGAGTTCTATCTTGGGCAGTGAGCCCTTTGGAAGTGAGACTCTTTGTAACCGGTTGTGCAATTACTCTTATATTGTGAGTTAATCCTCACCACGGTTTTTCCCTTATTGGTTTTTCCATGTAAATATAGTGTTTCTTGTGTTTTCTTTTTGTTATCTTCACTTCATGTGTATACTTGATAATAAATTAAAGTGAATGTGGAATTGTTTAAGATCTATGGTGAATGTGATTAGATACAACTGATTTACCCCCTCTTTGTCTTAGGCATTTCAACATACATACATGTATATATAATTTTAAATAGATTTCAAATAAAAATTGATGGTGCTTCTTCAAATCCTTCCATGTTAGCACTAGAAAAGAAGTTAATCGAGAAACCCCATAAAGTATAAAAAAATAAATAAGGAATTTAAGCAAAGGTTGTGGAAGATTTTCATAGTAACTAGGAACAATTCATTAGAAAATTATTGTAGATTCGAAAGTGGGCAATGGATTTTCCTACATTGAAAATAAATAAGTCTAGTTCATTCACATGAATTTGATATAATTTGGGTGGGATTGGAAAGAAATAACAAATAATTATTTACAATAAAATTATGAAAGGTGAAAGATGTAATTTGGTCAACGAGTTTAATATTGTAGATTCTTTAAAATATATTGAATCACCATAGCCACAAGAAGAATCAAAATATTCTCAATCTCATTTTGGAGTTGACTTAGGGAGGTTTCATTTTTCAACTACTTCTTTCACCTCTATTTATTAATCTCAAATTGGGATAATATTTGATGTTACTAGAAAAAGGAAAGTAGATACTTCTATTCGAAGGATTATTTTATTGTGGATTTTCATTCAATATAACTACGTATCCTTGTGGAAAAAGGCTATAAGGTTGGTCAATAATGGTCCTACAAGATATGTGCCTCTAGGTTTTGAAAAGAAATACACTATTATTTTAGATGATGAGAAAAAACACATTGAGAAAAGACTATAAGATATTAGAGATAGTTGGTCATATATGTAAGTGTCTCTATAGTTTAAAATGGTTGGAGTAATGTTGTACATAGACCTTTAATTAGTATTCGTGTTTCATCATCTAAGGGTACATTTTTTATCAAATCACATGATACATTAGGTTATGTGAAATATGCACTATATTTGGCAAGCCTTTTTTAAGAAGAAATTAAGCAAGTAGGAAGAAACAATGGTGTGCAAATCATAATTGATAATGCTTCAAGTGATATATTAGCAAGAGGGGGGATTGAATATGAATACCCAAAAATGTTCTCAACACCATGTGCAATTCATTGTGTGTACTTACTTCTTAAAGATTAGCACAATAAGAATTTTTGGATTAATGACATAGTTGTAAATTTCAAAAAAATACAAAATTTTGTTGTAACTCACTCTATGTCATGCACCATATATAGAAAATATTATTCTTTTTAGTTACTTAGATGTGCAAATTTACAATTTACTTCCAATTTTATCATGGTTGATCAAATTGTTAAAATAAAGTAGTTACTCATACAAATGATGGTGCCCACTAAGTGGGAGATATAGAGGGATACACCAAGTAGTAGCACCCTATTATGTGATATTTTATTAATCTTATTATTGGTAGTGGATGATTTTTATTCTAGCAGCATATCTTTGACCTTCTGACACTTTCTTGGCCTATTAAACCATACATGGGAGATGTGTTTGAGAAGCTAGATCTGATGAAGGATAGACTATAAGATATATATACTTTTGGGGCACCATATTTGATCAAGAGACAAGATATTGTTTAGGAATATAGTTTTAAAAGGTGGAAGATGCTTCACAGTCCTCTTTATTCTATTAGATTTCTTCTTATCCAGAATATTTTCACAAAAATCATGGTTATATGATAAGGTTTCTAAGGGATGGAAAATCTATATGAATAGATTTTATTCAAATAGAGAGGACTTTACTAAAAATCAATCAAGAAATGTCAAAATATATCAATAAAGTAGATAATTTTGCACATAAAGATATTTTATTTGATCGAATGAATTTTGAACCTAGATTATTTTGAGAGAATTATGGAACAAAAGCACCATTGCTAAGAGATGCTACATTTCATGTGTTGTCTTCGGTAGAATTTTGTATATTTATAGTCAAATAATAGCTAACTTACAAATTTATTTTATTATAAAAAAAAATTCAAATGCTAGGTCTTTAGTGGCTTTACATATGAAAAAAATTGAGTGAGTATGCCTCGATCTATTATGTGAAGTGCAATAGGCTAGGTAGAAAAAAAGACAAAGAATCTTGAGTATGTACATTCAAATATTCATCTTTTATCTTGAGCTTCTACTAATTAAAAATCAGGAGGACCTCATAGGATGTGGGATTATGATGGTTAATGGATGATGGAAATGATAAATTACTAGCTTATCTATCTTAATATATTAAGGTATATATATTATATGCCGAGAGATATCATTTTCGAGGCGTATTTTTTTGAATTTAAAAAATACGCCTCGAAAATGATATCTCTCGACGTATAATATATATATCTTAATATATTAAGATAGATAAGCTAGTAACAATCGCGACATGCATAACACATTGAATAAATTAATATACTTAGGGTTATGATTAGAGTTAGCATTTAGGATTAGGGTTTATATCATGGTTAGGGTTAGCATTAAGGTTAGGGTTTGGTTTAGATTTATTATTATGATTAGGGTTAGGGTTTAGTGTTAAGGTTGGGTTTATGGTCATAGTTAGTGTGAGAATTATGTTAGGGTTAGGGTTTGGATTATAATTATAACATGTTTCAGATTAGGAATAAGGCTTTGGTTAGTGTTAAGGGTAGGGATGAAATTACTATTAAGGTTTGGATTGGAATTATAATTAGGGGTAGGGTAAGGATTTATATTTGGTCAGGGCTATGGTTTGCGTTAGGGTTAGGGTCAAGGTTGGGATTAAGGTTAAGATTAGCATTAGGGTTAGGATTTGGTTTACGATTATGATTAGGGTTATAGTTAGTGTTAGGGTTTAGTGTTAAAGATTTAGTGTTATACATTGAATAAATTAATATAATTAGGTTTATGATTAGGTTTATAGTTAGCGTTAGGGTTTAGTGTTAAACGTTTAGTGTTATACATTGAATAAATTAGTATAATTAGGGTTATGATTAGGGTTAAAATTTAGGGTAACGATTTATTTAACAGATAGGGTTAGCATTAGGCTTAAATTTTATATCATGGTCAAGGTTAGCATTAGATTTAGGGTTAACCATTTAGGATTAGGGTTTAGCATTTAGGTTTATGATTATGGTTAGGGTTAGGGTTTAGGCTTATGGTTAGGGTTATAGTTACAATTAGGGTTTAGTGTTAAGGTAAGTGTTAGCATTAGGTTAATGGTTGGGGTTAGAATTTTGTTCTATGGTTAGGATTATGTTTAGGGTTTACATTAATGTTCGGGTTAGGGTAAGAATTATGGTTAGGGTGAGGAAATGGGTAGGATTGGGATTATTATTATGATTATGATAGAATGATAGAATAATAGTTATTGTAGGTTTAAGTTCAAGATTAGAATTAGTGTTAATGTTAGAGTTCAAATAATGGTTAGGCTTAGGGTTTAAATTATGATAAATTATTAATAGATGTACTTGAAAATAATGCAAAGACATACTTAACAAGAGTTGGAATGGAGAAAAGTCAAACAAGAAATAAATGCTTCTTCAATATCAAACTTAGAAAGTAATACTAAAGAATTTAACTAATATTTGGTGATATCTTTCAATATGATATATGTATTATTACAAACAATTATGATGATTGTATTTCGATTTTTGAATTTAAAAAATATTAAATTATTTTTAAATGATTAAATATATATAATTTTTAAATTTTATTATGTTGTTTATCTCAAAATTTAAGTTGCATGCATATTTATGTGAGATAATTTTTTATTTTTTTTAACTACAAATTTTGTTTCTTATATGCAACCTGTAAATACTCTGTTTCTCGTTATCATTAACGTTCTGATTTCCATTTCTTGTAGACAACCATAAAAAAAAAAAAGAGAAAGAAAGAAAGAAGGAAGAGAAGGGGGGAGGGGGGAATGAAATATTTGGGCTTGTGAAAAGTGTCCAAGAGAAAAAGAAGTAGTTGTTTTGGTATTTCTAGACCTTCAATGTGAAAACTAAGGCCATAATTTTGAGGAACTTTTCCCCTCATCCTGATCGTGAGAGAACTTGTCATTTAAGACACTCCACATGATGGTATTGAACCATGAACTTCCAATAATGTTGATGCATGTATAATTGATGTTTTGCCTTTCTGAACATTGTCATTTGCATTGCTTGTGTTGTTCATGAATGCTCTTAAACCTGATTTATCTAAGAGGAAGCTTTGTTTGAATATTATGAAGCAAACAACCATAGAGCTAAAATGTTGCTTGTGGTTACTTCATTTGGTTTTCAATAGCCAATATATTTAAACTGCATTTTCACTACTAATTGCTAAACAAGAAATGTGCAATCACTAAAGGAGATTATTTATTGAAAGCGTATCCCTACTCTCCATGTCATAATTAGCATTGAATTAAAAAAGAAGGTAAAAATGGATTTGTGATATGTCCATTTAGGAAGGGGTGACATTAGAATGATGAGATTTTTTTGAATCAAATTTATAGTTATGTTACTTCAGGTAATGAAGAATTATGTTTTCTAATCATCTGTTTGTGTTAGATGAGGCTGTAGATGTGTCAAAGTACAGGAAGTTAAACTTTCTGAGAATTTTCAGTATTTTAAACCTATAGGAGGATTTCATGATTAGGTTTAACACTTAAACTACATACATTAGCCATTAGTTTCAGGCATTCAATTTTATAAATATTATCTTAGTGCAGTTGAACCAGCACTTGGAAGAAGCCTTCAGAACTCAAAAGTAATCCCTAGCAGACTTTTGATAAAGGATATATTGCAATCTTAAGACTAATTCAAGTGCTAAAGGATCATCAGTTGTTAGTTGTTATTTGGGTCACCCAATATCTCAAACAACAAACAAATTACTGGTTGTTTGCTTTCAGCGCTATTGATCAAGCTTGAGCAGCAGAGATTTTCCCCAAAATGTTACAGCTAAATTTTTAAATTAGTCATAGTACTTCAATTACTTACCAAATGCTATCATATGTCGGCAGCACTGCTTGGGCTAGAAAAATCAAATGTGCATCTCATAAAGCAGTATGATCTATCTTTATAACATTCATTTGACAAATCTTATGTCTCATGGAGAGAATAGCATTGTTAGTGAATCTTAAGAGATTGATTAAATGATAAAGGAGTTTAAGCTAAACCAGAAAAAAGACAGAATTAGAATCTAGTGGTCTTTTCCTCTCGTATTCTGAAAGAATGTTAATGGGAAAATAGCAGTTGACATAACTTACCATATGTTGGTTTAGAGGCAGAGACAAGCATAAAAGAAAACAAAGACAAGAGATAAATAGGGGAAACCAAAATAAATTTGCAATTTCATACAGAAATAAAAGACCCAAAGTAAACAAAGCTTCTGCTTATTCATTCACACAGAAATCATGCAGATTTAACAAAGCTTAAGCTCTTAATATGTTTATCAGAAATAAAAAAAGACTTCCCCGTTTGCTATTCGAGCTTCCCATAGAAAAAACATACAAACTGTTGTTCTATCTTCTCAGTTCTTTTTCTTCACCCACAATAAAAACAAAGCTTCTCCCATAAGCTACATAAGAGCCGAGCAAAAGAGAGGGAAAAACCAAAAACATAATTACAATTAAATGTCGATTTCACAGCCAGCAAAGAAAAATTTGAAGGTTTAGATTTGGCATTAAATTCAAATCAAAAGCAATCCTATACGCATGGTAAGAGAAATGATTGCTAGAAAAATATACAGAGGAGGAATAAATGCAGCGGTTGGGATTAATTTCCAACACTCCCCCTTAATCACAACTAGCTGACATTCTTCTCAAAAATTTCGGTGCATATGTCTTCACTTCTGGTTCTGAAATTTTCGATGCATCTGTCTTCACTTACAATTTTGAAAGTTCTAGCGCATCTGTCTTTACTTACAGTTTTGAAAGTTTCGGTGCATTTTTCTTTAGTTATAGTTTTGAAAGTTTCGGCGCATTTGTCTGCACTTGCAGTTTTGAAAGTTCTTATGCATTTGTCTTCAACTACAATTCAGAAATTTTTGACACCTTTGTCTTCAGCATAGACACCCAAACAACTTCTCAAATATTCAAATGCATCTTTTGCCAATGGTTTAGTAAATACATCAGTAAATTGATTTTGAGACCTGCAAATTTTCAAAAAGATCTCTCCATTGTTAATCAACTCTTTGATGAAATGATATCTAGTGTCAATATGTTTGCTTCTCTTGTGAAATAATGGATTTTTGGACAGTGTTATGGCTGATTTTTTGTCACAATTTATTTTTATTGCATCTTCTTGTTCATGCTTCAACTCTTTCAACACTCTTCTCATCCAAATTGTTTGGCATGTTGCCCTTGTTGCTGCTACATATTTTGCTTCCACTAAAGAAAGAGTGACAATGGGCTATTCTTTTTCGGCCCATGATACAACTCCTGTTCCAAAATGAAAAACATAACCGGATGTTCTTTTTCTATCATCTATGTTTCCAGTACAATCACTATCTGTGTATCCTATGAGCTTGAACTCATTTGAACATGAATATTGAATGCCATAATTTCTTGTTCCACTCACATATCTTAGAATTTTTTTCCCAAATTTCCAATGTGAGTCTTTTGGAGAATTCATGAACCTTGAAATCAGACTTACACCATACATTATGTCCGGCCTTGTGGTTGTTAGGTACATGAAACTACCAACAAGCTTTTTATATAAAGTTGGATCTACATTGGATCATTTGTCATCTTTGCTTAGCTTCAATCCTGTGATAATTGGTGTTGGTGTTGATTTGAATTTCAACATATTAAACATTTTCAAAATATCATTAGCATGTTTTGTTTGAGAGATGAATATACCATTTTTATTTTTATTCACCTCAATGCCTAAAAAGTATTTCATGAGACCCAAATCACTCATTTCAAATTCCTTTTTCATAGCTCCTTTGAACAAATCAATGGATAAGTCAGCCATGAATATTAAATCATCAACAGATAAACATACAATCAGAATTTCACATTTTTCATTCATCTTTGTGTATAAAGTAGACTCACTGTTGCACCTATTGAAGCCATTTTGTAGAAGATAAGAATCAATCCTGATGTACCAAGCTCTTGGGGCTTGCTTGAGACCATATAGATCTTTTTTGAGCTTAAATAAACCTTGTCTTCTTGGCCTAAAATCTCATACCCAAGTGGTTGTTCCATAAAACCTCCTTCAAGATGACCATTTTAGAATGTTGATTTTACATCCATTTGATAAACAAGCCACTTGTTTTGAGTTGCTATGGAAAGTATCATTCTCACAGTGTCTAGATGAGTTACAGGAGCAAATGTCTCATTGTAATCAATTCCAAGCTGCTGTGAATATCCCTTTGCCACTAGTCTTGCCTTATGTTTTTGCACATCACCATTTGCACTCAACTTGATTTTGTAAACCCACTTAACTCCTATGACATCTTTTCCTTTTGGAAGGCTCACCAACTCCCATGTTTGATTCTTTTCAATTGAATCAATTTCTTCATCCATTGCATTTATGCATTTTTCTTCTTTAATTGCTTCTTCAAAATGAGTTGGATCATCTACAAGTGAATATAAAGCAAAAAGAGAAGTTTGACCTGCATTATTTTCACCTTCATTATGCTCATAAATCTCTCTAATACTTCTGATTTTTTGTCTTCTTAAGCTTTCCAAAGTAGGATTTGATATGTCACTTGATGTAGAACCCATGAAATATGAACTTGATTGTCCTACACTAAAAATTCATTTTGTAGATGGTGTTTGTTGTGCACTTGTTGAAGTGTTTGCTTGTATACATGAGGTTTCCCTTACACTTGATTATGGTGTCACTTGTGGACCACTTTGTTGAGCTTGATTGGGTGTGGAAGGTGTCACCTTTGAAGGAGTATTTGCTGGTATAAAAACTTCAATTTCGTCTTAAGGTATGTTTGTTGATATGTTAACTTTTTTTTCTACACTTCCATCTCATGCTTCATCTTCTACGAACTACACATCTTTGTTGATTATAACATTTTTTGCTAATTGGATTATACAACTTGTAAGCCTTTTATTTATCACTATATCCAACAAATATGCATTTTTCTCTTTTGTTGTCTAATTTTCTTTTCAATTCATCCAGTACATGTGTGTATGCAACACATCCAAATACTCTCATGTGGGCAACATTGTGTTTTCTTCCACTCCAAGCTTCTTTCGAAATCATATTCTTGACACTTCTTGTTGGACATCTATTCATTATATAGGTTGCACATGATATAGCTTCAACCCAATATTCATTTGGTAAATGTTTGGCTTTCAACATGCTTCTAGCCATTTCTATGATTGTCCTATTTTTCCTTTCAACTACCCCATTTTTTTGAGGTGTGTATCTAGTTGTGAATTGCTTGTGAATTTTATGTTCCTTGCAAAATCTTAGAAGGTCATTTGAGATGTATTCACCACCTCTATCCGTTCTCAATGTTTTGATGCAATGACCACTTTGTTTTTCAACAAGAGCTTTGAATTGAAAAAAATATTCAAACACCTCACTCTTATGCTTTAGAAAGTAAACCCATGTTTTTCTTGAATAATCATCAATGAATGTCAAAAAATAGAATCTACCACCTATTGAAGGTGTTTGCATTGGCCCACACAAATCTAAATGGATGATCTCCAAAGGTGTCTTAGCTCTCATTGACATACCTATTGGAAATAATTATCTATGTTGCTTTCCTAAGGTGAAACCTTCACATACTCTTTTTGGTTTCTCTATTAGAGGCAATCCTTTGACCATGCTCTTCCTATGAAGTAAATTTAGAGATGCAAAGTTTAAATGCCCAAATCTTAGATGCCAAACCCAATTTTCATTTATTTCTGTTTGAAAAATTGTTTGTATGACTACTGCATTTTCTTCTTTACCCACTTGTGGAGACATTGAGTGGTGTGCTTGAGCATAATCTACACTCAAATCTAGTTTTAACCTTAGGGGAAAAATCCTATCACATTGGTCATTTGAACTTTGGCAATGAGTTGATTACTTGGAAGTTTGTCTAAAATTGTGCACTCTCTATTTTCAAAAAATACTCTATACCCTTTTTGAACAAGCTGGCTAATGCTCATTAAATTGTGTTTTAAACCGGGAAAAAAATAAACATCAGTTATATATTTCTTCTCCCCCTTCTTGGTTAGAATGTTGATGTTCCCTTTTCTTTTGACTTCTACTTTATTGCCATTGCCCAATGTTACATCATATTTTACACTCTCATCCAAATTAGAAAACATTTCTAAATTCCCTGTCATATGATTGTTGCAACCTGAGTCTAAAAACCATATATCTTTTTCATTTGTGTGTGCAACATTGCAAGCCAAAAACATAGTGCTTTGTTCTGGTTTTTGGTTTTGGTTTTCTTTTGTGAAATTTGCATTTTGTTGTCTAGAATCATATTGCTTCTTTCTACATTCACTCAAATAATGCCCATATTTTTTGTAATAGTGACATTGGACTTGAGATTTATCGTACCTTTGACCTTGAGGTTGATTTTGAGTTGCATTTTGAGTTAGGTTATGGCTGCTACCTCTTCCACTCGAGCTTGATGAGCTGCTTTTTCCACCTCTATGAGAATTTCTTCCTCTACCTCTAAAATTTGTTCTTCCTCTGTCTCTACCATGGTTGACTGTAACTTGTGACTTGAATGCATGCTCCAATGAAGTATTTGCTGACCTACTCAGCCTATGTTCATGTGAAATAAGAGATGCATGAAGCTCATCAACTCAAAACTGTGATAGGTTCTTTGTTTCCTCTATGGCTACAACAATTGACTCAAATTTTGTGGGCAAACTCCTTAGAATCTTCTCAACCACTCTCTTATCTTCAAGTGTCTCACCATGTGATCTGATTTGATTTACCAGTCCAATGATCTGGGTGAAGAATGAATCTACTGATTCATTATCCTTCATGTACATTGTTTCAAAATCCCTTCTCAATATTTGTAATTTAGTTGTCTTCGCTTTTTCCATATTTTGATAGGTTGTTTGAAGTATATCTTATGCTTGTCTGGACCTTGTTGCTACTGCAATCATTGGGAAAATGCTCTCATGCACTCCATGGAGGATAAAGAAAAGGGCTTTTGAATCATTATCCCTATTATCCTTCAATAAATCCTTCTCTGCTTGAGTTAATGCATTATATGATGTTGCATCAACTGGTTCTGGAAAATCATTCTCTACTAGCTCCCATAAATCTTGTGAGCAAAACAATGCCTTCATGGTGATTGCTCAGTAGTCATAGTTCTTGCCATTAAATTGTGGAATCTATGGTTTGTCAAACTTGTGTTTGTGTTTGCCATTGTTGGCTATGTATACCTTGGCTCCTTGAAAAACTGCTTTAAAAACCTTCAGCTCTGCTTAAACTTTCTTTGAGCAACCTTTGGCTTGATACCATGTGTTGGTTTAGAGGCAGAGACAAGCATAAAAGAAAACAGAGACAAGAGATAAACAAGGGAAACCAAAAACAATCTGCAATTTCATACAGAAATAAAACATCCAAAGTAAACAAAGCTTCTTCTCATTCATTCACATAGAAATCATACAGATTTAACAGAGCTTGAGCTCTTAATATGTTTATCAGAAATAAAAACAGACCCCCTGTTTGCTATTCGAGCTTCCCACATAAAAACATACAAACTGTTGTTCTATCTTCTCAATTCTTTTTCTTCACCCACAAGAAAAACAAAGCTTCTCCCATAAGTTACGTAAGAGCCCAACAAAAGAGAGGGAAAAACCAAAAACATAATTACAATTAAATGTTGATTTAACAGTCAGCAAAGAAAAATCTGAAAGTTTAGATTTGGCATTAAATTCAAATCAAAAGCAATCCTATACGTATGGTAAGAAAAATGACTGTTGGCAAAATATACAGAAGAAGAATAAATGCAGCGGTTGGAATTAATGTCCAACACAGTATACTCCTTACATAGAGAAGCAATGTACATGTATGTTCATATCTTACTCACGTCCGAAGTTATTGGGAAGTTATCATGTATATACAGCCCTAAAATTTAATCCTGGAGAAGTAGCATAAACTACTGCCTTTAAACAACCAAATTTCCATGATTTACTGCAACAGTTAAAAAGCACTAGGATGGTTACGTTAGCTTTTTTAAAACTAAAATCACTTTAAAAAGGAGATATTAACTGTATATATAAAGCATAGAAGAGTGATAAACTTTCCAAAAGCTTACCTTCGAAGGAAGAGGCAGAGAAGAAAATGGAACTAAAATAGAGTGCAAAAGAAACAAGGATAAAATAGAGGATAAGCTCCATAATTAATTATATTTCAAATATTTCAAAATATACAAACTGCAGTGCATTCACAGATATAAAAACAGATGAAATCAATACATAGAGTTTCTGCACTTTCTTGTGCTCAGAAAATAACTGAAAACTAAGCTCCTCTTTCACTAGCTATTCAAGCTGTTTTTACAGCAAATACAAGCTTCTGTTCTTTTCTTTCTAAGATTACAATACAAATTAAAAAGACCCTAGGTATATGTCCAGCAAGAGGGAAAACAAAGATATTAATTACAATAAATTTGAAAGCTTTTCCAGCGTAGAAGAAAATCTATGATAGAGATTTGCATTTAAATTCACATTTAAATCTGTCCTGTAGCTACAAGTTGAAAGTATTGCTGAATTGGATTTAGCTAGAGAAAGGAAAAATTCACATATGCCGAGAGAGTTGAAATGCTGCAGTTGGGATTAATTCCAACAACCTTGAAATTGGTCACCACTCTGAAAATTCAATTGGTTGCGGAAGTCGTCTCCAATTTAAGATCAACTACTTGACGAAAATCATGGCATAGAGTCTCTGAATATCGAGTATCCGGTTTATAGGTTAACCAGATGGAAGCTTCAATAGTCCATATCAATATCTGTCCCTCCAAATCCCTGTTGAACCTCCATGTTACGGGCTTTCCATAATCATCCTTGGCAAAGACTACCCCTCCTTGCTCAGTGAAAGCTTTGTTAACCTTGGAATACATATCAATGGACGGTGTTTTGTTTCCCAAGAATGAAGATTTTGGAGGCTCATTGTTATATATCGGCTTTCCCGTGGTGGCATCATACAGAGTCCAATCTATCTTTGCACTGGTACTGTTGACGGTCGACTGCTCAAAACCCCAAGTTTTAATCCTCTCTGTGGATGTAGTTGAAGCGGAAGCCTTGACGCCCAACGTACTAGGTGTTCGGAATGTGGCCTCGTAGGTGCTCTCCTTACCAACGTCTGTGATGGGGTTGGGCGATGATACACTCAAGGAAACAGATAGAACGCCACGTCCATTCTCAGGACCAATTATCAAACAGATCTTGGCCGGAAAGTGTCTGTCATTTGGAACCTCACCTCTGGAAATCATTGCTTTGAACTCGTTGGGGTAAAATGGAAGCACATCACAAGTGACATTATCCAATTGCAGGCAAACTTCAATGAAATATGGGCGTACGTTGACAACATGTCCGAATTGAAGGACGCAATTTAGAAAGTGAAACCTCAAAATCGAAGAGAGCTTCGATTCAGCGATCCGAGATTCTCTCGTCTTCTCCAATGAGACGAGTGGAGAATAGGACTCAATCCTCCAAAATTTCCGGACGCTTGAGCTGTATGAAATTGTCAAGGCCCCTTCATCAGTGAACGGCCAGATGGATGCCAAAAATTGCATGAAACAACGTGTTCCCTTAGGTTCAATGAATAATAGAAATTCCTTTTTCGCTTGGGCCAGAATTTTGGGAGAGTCTCCATTTCTAGTTACATCTTTGCCAAGACCTTTGTTGGTGAGAAAAATGAAAGAACACATGGCAGAGAAAAGAGAGTTAAATCCTCGTTTGTATTTCGTGGATCCAGCTATGCCCATTTCTTTGCCCAATTTCTGCCACTCGTCTATGCCAATTTCAGACAAACGATTTTCCACTCGAGGAATATCTGAGAAAAAAAATTCACCCAAGAACATGTATGACAGCAGAGGGAGCAAATTGTTTTGCATGTACTCTTCAGTAGAATTCAAAATATTTTGTATTTCACAGGCCCACACACGTTTTCCAGGAAGGAATTGTAAACTGAGAAGCATTGATCCATTCTCGAACTGCGGACGGGCCCAAAAGAGTTGTCTACCTCCATTGTAATCCAAAACGATTCGGCTAAACTTTCCAACCCCGCCTCCATCTAATTGAGATGCCCGATATATGCAGTCGTAAAAATCTGGAGACTCCATAGCTAAACCACTACTAACTCTTACACAGAGATATGGTTATTTGTAAAGTGGGAAATCTTTTTCTTTACAGAGAAACCGCGTACATATGTTATCAAAGACCAGCGTTCCGGTGGTACTATCATACGGAGTCAACAAGCCTAACGACGTAGTGGATTGTATAGTTGGAGAAGTTCCTTCTATTTATGTGGATAGCTAAACAACGACAAACAAATCTACACGCTGCGTTCACTTATATAGCCACTAGTTATGTTTCAATCATAATGTTCTTGCAAAGAAATAAAACGTTTTACATGAAATAATTTAGGCTAATCAATTTAAAGCAAATAATTTGATATAAATTTATTTTATTTTATTTTTATTGGAGATAAAACAGGTTTCCAAGGGATCCCATTTGTTTTATTAAAAGTTTATTAGAAAGATAATCAGACTTTAAACAACAACAAACAAGTCTTACAATGTGGTTCAACAACAAATAAAATCAAACATGAAAAAGAAATCAATCATACAACTACAATTTCTTCAATGTTTCTATAGCAATCAATTCTTGCTAGTAGAACTGCTCCTACCGTCTAACAAAATTCATCAGATCATTCTTTTCCTCTTCAAATTTTTTCTTCTTGCTCCCTCAGGTGTGAGTGCTAAGCCCAACTTGCTCATGATTCTTATATTTTCCCTTATTGATATGCTCCTTACATAGGTCCTTCGGGTTTTCAATGAGGATACAAATCCCCTCAACACTATTTAGGATTGAGCATTAGCTGACCTTCACCACCTTCTCTAAGTTATTTCAAATGTTTTTGATTTCATATTCCATAGCACCATTTTTACCGTCCATGTCCTACTTTCACTTATCCATGCATTTCACCTTATCATCAAGGTCATTCTAGATGGCACTTAAATCCATTTCAATTTCTTCAACCTTGGGGATGGCTTCCCATCCTTTCAATATTTTTGTCTCCTCTGACCTTCAAATTTTGACCTGTCCACCTAGCTGCTCTTACAAAATTTCCAAATTCATATTAATACGATTTATCTCAACAAAGAACCATTTGGATATCCATTGTTGGGAGTTAACAACATCCCTAAATGTGTTTGGAGCCTCTGCTAAGTCTTTGGAATTGGTAGAATTAGAAACTAAGAATGAGAACTTTGTAGGGACTTCAAGGGTAGGGTCAGTAATAGGGGGGAATGGATACCACCCTTGGTTCCCTCAGGTTAACATTCTCAGTAACATCGAGGCTATCTCCCTCAATGGGCTTGTTCCCCTTTATCAACAACTCCAATCCAAGCCCCTTGGTATCTTCAACAAACTCTATTCTTTTCAAACAACCAACTTTTTATTTTTCTTTCCTTTTAGAGAGAGTTTTCCCTTTTCTATAAACTTCAGTTCCCACAACAATCTCTTCTTGGAGAGCAATCCTATCATCCTTCCTATCAATAGAATAACTAGAATCCTCTGAACACAAAGCAACAACTTTTCCTTTCACTTTTTTCTTAGACACCTTTGGGGTGTATTTCTTGTCCTTTCTTTTGTAATATCCCTTAATCAAAATAATCAAATTTATTAGGCTTTCATATGTTAAGTATTTCTCAGCTTTTATATTTTGTTATTTATTCTTAATCCTCTTCTTTTTTCGAACTTTTTATTCCTTTTATTGAGTTTTTAGTTGATTAAATATATTTTTAATTTTTATTTGTAATTTATCTTATTCCTTTTCTTAGCTTTTTGGGCTTGCCAGATTTATTTTCTCTAATATGTCTTAGTCCTTTATGATGTTGCTAGTTTTTTCTTCTTTTCTTATTTTTAAAAGTTTATTCCCTTGTTTTCCTCTTATCTTTTTCCTTTTCAACCTTAGGCCTTGGAACTGTGTGCCCCCTACCCTTCTCTTCCATCATTTTATCTCAGTTGGTCTGCTGCAAATCATTCTTATCTTTCAGCACTCTTTCATCCTGATGATGAATCATGTAGTCAACATGCTATTATACTAACACTGAACTACATAACTCCTTACTCGTTACTTATATTTTTCAAATATTTTGATGTAACTCCATTATTGAATCTCATAATGAATAAATTTTGTGAGACTTCCCCACCGTTAAACAATCGCAATCATTTCAATCACAAAAGTTATCTTCCTTGGGATCCCAATACTTTATTTTCAAAACAGAAACTCCTTTTCCTCATGCTCATATATGTGTGAAATTCCTTCTTTACACGCATTCTTGTGTGACACTCCCTATTTTTGAGATAAGTAATTTTATTCATGTTGTTACTTCAATATTTTTTCTACGCATATGGTATATTTTGTTCGTCGAATTATTCCAATATGCATGATATCTAAGGGATATCATTCACCATAGACCAGCTTTTCTACCCCTAACTATTATGCAAAGATGATATAAACATGCTCTTTTAATGTTTCTAAGATCATAGTTCTTTGTGTCATCTTCCATACTCCATTTTCTTGCCTATTTCAAAAATTTACCCACATAAGACAGCTATCTTGTTGTATGGTTCACCTTTTTGTTCATTTCACACTTGATCTCTGATGAAAGCTAATTTCATCTCTACTCAACAAGATCTCACTCGATTTCCTCCTTTAACATGCTCTTCTATATATCTACTCCCTATTCTACACACATTGTTTGCACAATAGCTATTTTTCTCTTGCAAGATTCTGTTCCCAAGCTAAAAACAAAACGTTCTGCATTAGGAAGAACAGTGGAAGTTGTAGCGATCTTTAAAAGGTATGAATATGCCAATTGATTTGTTTCCTTTTATTCCTTATCTGTATAAAACACTTGCTCTTCCATTTCTTCCTCTTTTTTATCCAGACAAAATGACAGGCCGGCGAACTTTACAAACAGTTAAAGGAGAGGGGCCTATAATGGGCCACCCTAACTTTGCACTTCTCAAAGTCTTATGTGAAAAATTCAAATCACTCCCAAATTTGTACAGCAGCTTATTTGGCAAGTCCCCCGCTTATAAAAATTGGTTTCAAGGCCACATCATCAAATATGATGCCACATAAGCATGCTTTTTGTCAAGCTATCCAAAAAGGCCCAAAAAAAGGGTGAGACCAATAGTGGGTCACTATGTCATGTATTACTGGTACGCTGATGTGACATCACATAATTTGTCAATTTGTGTACTTTATGGATAAAAGTGTTTTGCAATTGAATATTAAGTGTAAGTTTATTGGATATTAAGCCTACCTACTATGGAGCCCACTCAGACTTACTTCTATACCCACCATTGAGCCCCTACCCACTATAGACCCCTCTCCCTTAATCATTGCCATGCTTTTCACAGATCGAATGCGTTCACAGAATAAATTATTCCAATTGATTTGTTTCCTTTTATATTTCATCCGTATAAAACACTTTGATGCTTGTCATTTCTTCGTCTCTTTTGATCCAGACAAAATGACAGGCCGGCAAACTTTACAAAGAGTTTATCGTTACCTTATCTTTCACAGATCGAATGCGATTATTCAATTGATAGTTTCAATACAGATTCCAACACGGCTGAGGATGCTTTCAATGCAGATTCCCACGCATCTGAGGATGCTTCCTATGCAAGTGTTCAGAGTTTGTGAATAATTTGTTAAGACTGATTTTTATTTACTTGATAGGTCATTTTTAAGATGAATTTTATAAGTTTTAAAGTATTAATTGTTGTTTAGTATTATATATATTTTTCTTAATTTTGTTTGTTTTTAAATATTTTAATATATAAATATATATTTTTAGATTGTATTTTATTTACAAGGTTCTTTGTTTTGTTATTTAGTGTAGCTTTTTTAAATTTAGTGTGATCACATTTAAAGACTATTTTACCTCTCTTAATGGGTCTTTGTCATTTCTTATCTTTACAATTGCTATTATTGGAGCTGACGGATTGATGGTGACTATTAGTGGCTCCCCTACTCAAACATTCCTAGAAGTGTTTTCACAAAGTATTTCATGAGGTACACCCCCTAAGAAATCTTCAAATATTATTCTTCATATTATTGTGTCTAATAATGTCTATCAATGACTCAAAAAATTTAGGTTGATAAGGTATTTTGTGGGAATGGCCACTCTTAAAAGCATGCTTAAAGAATAGGTCAACAAGGCTTGGGTCTTGCATGGGATTCATATTGATGTTGTGCAAAGCTTACCATTTTTTTTCTACTTTGTTGAAGTTGTTCATGCTAAGGGTATTCTCAATTGTGGCCCTTGCTTGATCCATTTCTCTTTGTTGGTCTTCAAACCCTAGATCTAGAACTTTCTTGTCTCTAATTAAAAGCCTCTTCAAGTCCTTGTTTAGGTTGAGTTCCTTGGGTTATCATTGTCATGGTAGAATTTTTTGAACCAAATAGCCTCATCCTTAGGCACTATGGTTTTTGTTAAATTTAAATGGTTCTATTCAACTCATCCTTAGTGGCAAGTTTATGTTGAGGTGGACCTATCCAAGGATTAAAAAGAGACCATGGATAATCCAAATCGATCAAATGGGGTACACTCAATGAATCCTCTACCTGAATTTTATAAACACTTGTTATTGTTTTCAATCCTC
Source organism: Sequoiadendron giganteum (assembly GCA_007115665.2). Lineage (NCBI taxonomy): Eukaryota > Viridiplantae > Streptophyta > Pinopsida > Cupressales > Cupressaceae > Sequoiadendron > Sequoiadendron giganteum. The sequence continues at coordinate 645,681,002 of CM021107.1, read as the reverse complement.
TAAATATAAGATTTGAAATTATCTTTTGGTATCTCCCCATAAAAACCCTCTTTTCAACCAAATATTGGTTGACAACCTACTACTAAAGAAGAGGAAATGAGGTATATAGTTGCCAATGCAAGGCCAAAATTTAGGTAATAATTCCCCCAAGCCTTCTTCAAGGGCCAAGATTCAAAGACTATTTCAAAGCTTCAAGAGAATGGAAAGTATGTGCAATCTCCTAAAAAAAGTTATATCTCCCACTAAAGATAGCTCTAAAGTGAAACATGTGAGAGCCCCACTAGAAGGATCATCGTCATCTCAACCACCATCATTGTCTGACATGCTTTGTCTCCTCCAACTAGGTCTAGTGGAGATCCAATAGCTCCCTAGGGCTTCTAGAAGAGCAAGAATATGTGCCAGAAAATAGAGACCTATCTAGCTTAACTTTTTCTAAGGATATTGATGCAAGAGCATCTAGGAAAATGGGCGATCTACATCACCCAAAAAAACATTTTAGTTTGGTTTATTGTTTTGGTTTCATTTTCATTATGAATTGCAAATTAATTTTGGATCTATGGTCTATGGAGGTAGATAAAAGTGACATTGTCATTTCATTTGAAAAATATGTCATTTTCTTATATGTATTGTGAAGGTTTGATTATTCGTTGAAATGAATTTTAATTAATTTCTTGAGGGTTAATTATTGCAATGGACTAAATGGTGATTCCTCATCTTGTTGGGGCATGATCAAATCCTATGGTTTCATTGCTAAACTCACTTCCATTAAGTCAAGGTGATTGTTGCTTTATTATCCAAAAGAAATAAAATAAATAAATAAATTCATTTTCTAGCATGGGAGTGGAATGAGAAGTGGTGCCTATGGAAGATGAATAGGCAGCTATGGAGGAGTTAGGAATATGGGGCGTGGAAGAGAAGAGGGGGTCATGTGAGATGTGAATAAGCATCTAGACCAAGTAAGAATCGAGGCTTCCAAGTGAAGACAAGTACAAAGTGAAAAGAAAAAAGCCAAATAAACATTAAATAAATACATAGTAGACTGGAGATTGATAGAGGGGGGTCACGCCTGAAGTGAATGGGCATTAAAATCAAAGGAATATTTCTGCACAAGTTAGAGATAATGGAGTGAATGTTCGAGAAAATAAAAATGCCATGCACCCATAGAGAAGTATGAAGGGGTACACACAAGTAAGCAAAAATTGTTTAGAGTGATGTGAGCTAATATTTGTAGAGAGGATATAGAGTAAGGAATACACATAGGTGAAATAAATTTGGATGGAGTAATAAGGAGATAATATAAAAATTTAAATAAGGGAATAAAATGTAGATTGAAGAGAATACTAGAACAAAGAAATTGACAAAAAGATAAAAATTGAAAAAAGTTGCAAGAAGGGATTGAAACACCCTATGTTCAGAAATAATTCTTATGAGATTTCAACTTAATTTTTAGTATGGTTTTAAGGGTAGATAAATTTATATCTACCTTTATTAGATTGTATATGAAGGTGGTAACTTCAAATGTACACATTTTTAGAACAATTGGAAGATGTTTGCATATTCAAAATAAACTGCAAAAAGTGGGATGTCAACAATTTTTTGTGCACTTTCATTTATGTTTAATGATTTGTAATTCAAACAAAATTGGGTTTGTTTGTTCTCCTATGAGTATTTTTTATTGGTTGAATAGATAAGAGATTGGTTATGTGGTTGTGAAGATCAACACTTTGATTCGGGGTCTTGATTTTCAATCTATGAGTGAGTGCAAGATCATGGGGCTCTAAAAAGTGGTGATATGACAAAAAAGTGGTTGACGACTTTTTTTATCCAAATTTGATGAAACAAAAAGGGTTTATTAACAAAATTATCAGTTTTCCACCAATATAAGATATGCCAGTAATTTTGAATTTAATAAATAATTGTTATTTATTTTCTGCATGTATTATAACTAAAGTCCTGATTGATAGGATGATTGAAAAGCATCTATAATTATCAAACTATTTCACATTTTTTAAATCCGAAAAATGCAGCACATTCTATGCTTCCCATACTATAGGATGAAAAAAATAAAAATTGCATTTCATAATTTTTTTACCAGGTTATGGTGGTCAAAAATGCAAGTTTTAATATTTTTTAAACTTTCTAATAAAAAATTCATAACTAATTATTTACTTGCAAAAAAATTACAAAAAAATGCGGCACATCTGAGTATATGTCCTCTACTTGTATTGGAAGTCAAAAAAATATGTTTATTTTTTCTTATACTTAGGTTGGTTAGACATACACCTAATTTTTTATTTTTTCCCTAAAAATTTATTAATAAGTTATAAGTTATTCCACTTAATTAATTATATCATATTGGTTAATTAATTAAGTCACTTATTCCTTCAGTTACTTAAGCTAAACTTAGGCACATTAATAATTGATTAATTATTAAGTGTGCATACTAGGGTTTCCCTTTTGTAGAAGTTGAAAAATCAACTTCACAGTCCCCAAGAATCACCTGCATGCAATCACCTGTCACATGCAACAGATATTCAAAACAAACAAGAGGATGTTCTGTAAACTCTCAAGCAAGAATGTCCAAGCTAAAACCAGAAAATGATTATTGAATAATATGATAATTACAATGTGATCAATCCTTATGAGGAGATCAAGAAAACCTAAAATTAGAAAACCCTAAAAATGAAACCCTAGTGTGCACACTTAATAATTAATAAATAATTATTAATGTGCCTAAGTTTAGCTTAAGCAATCTAAAGTAATAAGTGACTTAATTAATTAAGTGTAATAACTTATTACTCTAACACCCCCCCTTAACATGAACTTAGGGAGTAGCTAAAACAATAGAAAAAAGATGCATGAAAGCAAAGATGGGTCTCGACAACAAAGGCTTGATCAGGTACCCAAGTACAAATGCAATGCAAACTAAACTAACCGGCGTAAAGGAGGAAACCCAGTGGGAACAAAACTCCTCCCCAAAATAGAATGCAAAGAGCAACTAAGTGATGAAAGATGGAGGACTCCATAGGACCCCCCAAGGACACCATCCATCACAAAGATACATGAAAGAACCCCCCCAGAAGAGAGGAAGAAAGAGACCACATATCCCCCCAGAATGAAGTAGCTCCAAAAGAACTGAAGAAACCACATCTCCTAAAAGAAGTGAGAGGGAAGAGATCGAATGAAATAAATCTTTGAAGGTGAAGTAGGTGTAGCCCAAGATGTCTCCACAAAAGCAGGTGTGACCTCAACAAATGAAGAAGTCAAAGTAGGTGAAGGCTGAATAGAAACCTTCAAAGATGGGTGATCAACTGGATCATGCTGCACTGAAACAGAAGAAACCACATATGTAGTCATAGAAGTATCAGCAACTACAATAGTAGGTGGAGGAGATGGAATGGATGGCTCAAGAGAAAGATATGAAGTGAGAACTCCAATGTTCAAGAAGCCAAATTTCTCCTCTGAATGATGATTCACACTAGAAGTTTGATGAACGGTTGTAGGAATAGAAGCACCATCAATAGCAAAATCTGCAAAGGAATACAACCGAGATGAGTGATCCACCACCCCAGTAGCAATAACCGCTCTACTCTCCAAGTCTCAAATGATAATTGAATCAGGTGTGAACTCCACAGACCTCCCATTGCCTCCATGTGTGATCTGATATATAGAAAGAAGGATTTTCATCAAATGAGGAACACACAAGACATCCTGGAAAGTGTTGTCCCCAAAACTAATAGATCTCTTCCCTATAACACTCATGTATGTATTGTTTCCAATCAAAATAGGAGACATGGTGTGAGACTCAAAGGAAGTGAACATAGTCTATGTAGAAGCCATATGATGAGATGCTCCTAAATCTAGAAGCCATCTCCCTGATCCAAGACTCGAAGAAACACAAAGAGCATGCCCCTTCATATCTGATGAAGTATGTAAACCAGTTGTGCCCCTGTCATGCTGAACTGAAGAAGAAGAAGGAGGGGAAGGAGATGATGTAGACATCCTAGAAGGAAAATCAATCTGATGTTTTTGAAGAATATTCTTCAGCTCATCAATGTCCTTCTTGTAGCAATTATGTTTTGCATGTCCTTCTCTCTTGCAATATGAACATGGGCCCTTCTCCTTCCTAAATTATTTCCCCTTAGAAGAGGATGATGAATCTGAGGACTCCTTCTAGTGCTCATGAGATCTGGAATCCTTTTGTTTATGTTTCTTTCATTTTCCTGTAGAAGCCTTCTGATCTCTGGGCTCCTGTGATGCAATAAGTGCCTGTGATGAAGAGGGCTTCAACTTGCCCATATTAGCCAACTTGGCTTGCTCTCGAGTGAGAGAAGATGCAAAATCATCAAAAGAAGGCATAGTAAATCTAGTACCAAGTGCATCCCTAGTAGCATAAAAGGTAGAAACAAAAACTGAATAATCTGGTCCAAGCTTAGAAAAAATGGACAATATCAACTGAGAGTCTTCTTTTTTAACACCACACTGTGACAACTACAATCTAAGAGACTTGAGTTTGGTGAAAAAATCCTGGATGCTATCAAAATCCCTAGGATTTTAGCCAATAAGCTCATTCTCTAACTAAAACCCTCTCATAGTATCCTGCTTCCCAAACAAAGACTGCAAAGTAGTCCAAACCTCATGGGGTGTAGTGCAAGATTCAATATGAAAAAGAAGGTCAGAAGAAAGAGAAAGACATAATGTACCATAAGTTTCATCACATCTATTAAACCACTTTCTCTTTTCAACAGCACCTGTAGGTTCAGTTTCTGTACCCATGGTTACCCTATACAACCCTTTATGTTTCAAGTGAATCTAATTTATTTTTTCCAACCAAAATAGTTGAATGGAGTAAGGGGTGCAATATTATATGTATCCATGACAGAAAACAGCAATATATACTCTCAAATAAAAAAAACAATGCTAGTTGATCTCAAAAAAATAGCCTGATTACACGTTTCCCAAGAAAATAATTGAAAAACTAAAGGCTGAGATCAAACAGTAATATCAGATACTTGGTAAAAAAAAATAAAAAAATAGGTCTAAGATCTATGTAGAGCACTGAACCAACTTTTTGACGCCTATTTTTTTTCACAAAACTGAGTCTGGACGCAAAAGATATGCCTTTCGGAGTGAAAACAACAACTTCTGGCTTTGACACGCGAAAAAGGCACTAAAACAGAAAAATCAAAAATTTTAACCTCCACCACTATGAAGAGTGTTGAATCAGCTTTCCGACGATATTTTGTTTTCGAAAAAAGGCCTCCGTTTGCAAAAGTTAATAGAAAACGAAAAAAAAGGCTTGTAAAAGGCACTTTTAATGCTAACCAGGTGCAAAATTTTGGCACCTTCTTCTTCAGCCCTCGATCCTGCATGTGACCTTCCGCCAATGTTGGGGGCTGATTCCGCTGGCACTTGGTCACAGATGTGACCATTGGCTAATGCAAGGAACCCGCGGGGGCTAAGTCCAAGCGGCGCTTACGGCGGCGGTGCAGAGAGCCATCACTAGTGGTGGCGAGTGGATGGTGAGCCGTCAATGGCTGGTGGCCGCTTGGCAGCTGATGGGCGGCATGGACCGGTTGAACTAGCCGTAGTTTTTGAATTTCTTTTTGATTTTCATGAAAAATTTTGCCTCGAACTGCGTGCTAGGGAGGTTGTACGGCTTCCCTGGCAAAAATATTTTGCCTTTTTTTTCAACAGGTCCAAAAATGATGAAATGAAAGGCATTTCTAGGGTTTTTGGGTGCTCTAAACGTGATGGCGACGTCCATTTGGTCCAAAAATGCACAGAAAAATTGTCAATCCCTAGAAGCTCAATAAATCAGTCTAACTTGAAACCCTTATAGAGAAAAATATGTTGTGAGAGAATATCTTCAAATCACGAACAAGAAGCCATAGGTCTGGAGCTCTGATACCATGTAGAAGTTGAAAAACCAACTTCACAGTCCCCAAGAATCATTTCCATGCAATCACCTGTCACATGCAACAAATATCCAGAACAAACAAGAGGATGTTCTGTAAACTCTCAAGCAAGAATGTGCAAGCTAAAACCAGAAAATGATTATTGAATAATATGATAATTACAATGTGATCAATCCTTATGAGGAAATCAAGAAAACCTAAAATTAGGAAACCCTAAAAATGAAATCCTAGTGTGCACACTTAATAATTAATAAATAATTATTAATGTGCATAAGTTTAGCTTAAGCAACCTAAAGTAATAAGTGACTTAATTAATTAATCAGAATGATTAAATTAATTAAGTGTAATAACTTATTACTCTAACACCTTTTAGGTCAACATTAGGGTTATGCATACTTTGCTTTTATAAAGCAAATCATCTCATTGTAATCTCTGAATTCTGAATATATCAATTTGCACATCTTCATGCAAAGCTCTTGATTTTTAATGTTTTTCTCTTATGTGGAAGGCTTTTTGGTTTGCATGTCTGATCTTGGTTTCTAACATGGTATCAGAGCCTTGACATGCAGCCCCTTATCAGATTTTGGAGAAAATAATTGCAGAGTTCGTTCGGGGTTCCTCGAGGGTATCATGTCTTGAGTTCATCTATGTGGTGTTTTGGATTAGATTGGGCTTCATCATTGGATTCAGAGCATTGGAAAAAGTCAGGATTGACTTTTATTTTGCAGATTTTGGTCATCATTTGCCAGATCTGTGAGGGTTTCAAGTTCGGTGATTTTTTGGAAGCTCTGGAGGTAACCAATTTTTTGGAGCATTTTGAGCACAAATGGAGATCACCATCGCGTTCACAGTGGCTAAAAACCCTAAGGATGTCTGTCGTTTGGTTGATTTCTGAGAAGTTGGTTCGGAAGGCAAATAAAATTTGCAAGGGAAGCTGTACGGCCTCCCCAGCATGCGTCTCGAGGCACAAATATTGAAAAAAAAAAAATTTAAAATGTGTTTTTCAATTATTCGGAATGGTGCTCCCAGTTCAAAAGGCTCCCGTCACTAGGCGGCCACCGGTCGACCGCCGCCACCGGCCCACCACCGTCATCGGTCTCCTCCACCAACCCGCAACTCCTACCCAACCCCCGCGGGCTCCTTCCGGATCCACCCCAGTCACATGGACAACTGGGGGCCTTCCGCCAGCCCCTGAGGGCTTATGTACTTGCGACCGCGGTCATATGGGGGACCAGGCCCCTTGCGTCCAGCCCTCGGCCGACTCCAGCCCCCTGCCCTACGCCTTTGGTCACGTGGGTGACCATGGGCCCAAAAGTTGTTCTAACAAATAATTTGTCTGAATTATTTTCACACCAATTTCAACTACAATTTTATGTCAACAAAAATAATAAATTCTCTGTTTAAGATCATTTTGAATCTAAATTTAAAGTTGTTTTATGTTTTGAAATTGTCCCTAAATTTAATCATCTGTCTTATTTGTGATTCCAATCAGAATTTTCCTAAAATCTTCTGTTTCTAAATTGTTTAATATTCTAGAAAATAAATACAGTCTAATTTGTTTGAAATCTTTCAATAAAATATAATGGAATAGATTTTTGCAAACAATTTTGTAGATCATTCTTTTCAAATTTCATTAAACAGAGATTCTCTTTTAAATTTTATACTAAATATAAGAATTTAGAAAAGAGTTGTAAGACTTAATGTAAATTTTATGATTTATTCTCAAATCCTACCTAGTAAAATTCTCAGATTCTGGAAGTTGTAGAATTTGTGCTTTCTTTGTAAATTTTTGTAGCTTTTACCTCTCTGTCTCCTGTCCTCTATTCTTGACTTCGTCTCCCAAATTGTTGTTCTTTTCGTTCTCCCTGTGCCTTTACCTCCCTGATTCTTTCTTCTCCCTTGGTTGCGCATTCAGGGAATTGGAGGTCTCCCTTGGTCGCGGCTTCCCTGATTTTCCAATGCGTGGGTGTGAGGGTCCCTGTAGCTGCGTGGATCCCTGTATCTCCTCCCTCTCACATGTGCGTCCTTCCTAAATGGCCGCACTCACAAAAATTTCCAATGCGTGGGTGAAGGGAGCCTGTCCCTAGCCGCGTGTCTCTCTTGTGGTTGTGTACAAAGTGAATGCAGATTCTGTGGATGGTCACGTGAGATGTGTGGGTTGTGTCCTTTCCCAAAGATCTCTTTGTTGCCTCCCTGCTACGCTTCCTTCTCACCTGCGTGGGAAATGAGGGAAGCTCCTTTCTGGTCGCGTGGAAGAGACAAGAGTCCTTATCCCTGCCTTAAGCACCTCTAACTTCCTTGGAGACTGTGCACAGATTAGAGAATGGAAACTTCTCTGTGTTCTCCCAAAAATAAAAAAATGAATTCTCACTTACTGTTAAATTTATTTATTTTTTGTTAAATTTCTTTCTCCCTTTCAATTTCGAAATTCTCCTAGACTCTCCCTTTCAATTTCAAAATTCTCCCAGACTCTCCCTTCTTTGCCATGCATTGTTTTTTAGTTATCAACACAAATGAGATCCACAAAATATTCATTGATCTCCAGTTCAAAATTCAAACTCAGAGTTCAGATTTTTTTATTGCTTCTTCTTTAATTGAAGATATTTTTCTTCAGCTTGTTAAACTGAAGTTTTGAATGCCAATTTTCAATTTGAACGGATGTTTGTTTTCTATTTCTTTTCCATTTTGTTTTCAAATTGTTTTCTATTTGATTCCAATAACTCCATTTAGCTATTTTTGTTCAATTCCTAAATTTAAATATTTTCCCTTTCTTAATTTTTAATTAAAAACAAATAACTTTAAAACAAATTTTTTTATTATTTTATTTTATTAAATATCGAAACAAACTCTATTTCATTTAAGTTTCGAAATACAAACACATTATTTTCAAACAATGATAGAATATTTAAACAAGCAATCCAATCATTTAATTTAAATCAATTTCATCAAATTTAACCAAATCATCATTTAAATCACATGTTATTTTTCACAATTTTGAGAAATTAAATTAAAACTTGCAAACACAGTCATAAAAAAATGCATTAAAATATTATCTAAGTGAGTGTGTGAGATTTCATCTACTCATAAACGTCAATCGGTTAAACAAATCTACCTGATCGTTGTTCTCGCCTTCAATCACGTTCACCTGTTCTTGCGTTCACTTGCACTCGATTTTACATTAGCAATGACAAACCCCAAAATTAAATATAAATGCATTTCAAATCATGGTAATTTCATTTCAATTCTAATTTGAATTTCAATTTAACTTTCATTAAAATAATCATTTAATTTCAATTTAAATTGCGACATAATGATTAATAACTGCATTTAATAAATCAAATGAAATCTATATGTGACATCCTTCCCCTCTTGGAAGAGACAACGTCTCGATGTCTTATTAGTCATTCAATAAGCATAACATCATCATCAATAAAACATACTATCTCAATCAGTAACATAGTATCTCAATAGGTAAAGTATAGTATCTCGATCATAATGAAATAGTAACTAATAGCATAGTTCTCAAACATAAGCAAAAAATAATAATAGTAGCATCCATGCTATCAAAGTTCACAACATGTGAATCAAAAACCAGAGTATCAAGTATCTCCACACAAAACAAATGCTAATCTATGAAAGAAAATGAGGAAAATGGCTGTCTATCGTCTCAGAATCCTCTCATGTAGCACTATCCTCAGTATACTAGTCCCACTGGACCTTGTACTGAGTATTATCTCTGTTACGCAACTTAATGCTACACTTGTCTAGGATTCAGATGGGCTTCACTAGCACCACCCTTGGATCATGTACCTATAATGAATGCCAATCAAGAATATGAGATGGATCACAATGATATGGTTTCAACAAAGAAACATGGAAAACATTATGGAGTCAAGCTAGAGCAGGCGGTAATGCTAGTCTATATGCAACTAGATTAATAACTTTCAGTACATGAAATGGTCCCACAAATCTTAGTGCCAACTTTGATGATTTCCCAAATGAGATAGAGCTCTTATCAGACTTAACCCTTAAGAAGACTTTATCTCTTGCAGAAAACTGTCTGAAAGTCCTGTTCCTGTCAGCATAGCTCTTCTGTCTATCGGTTGCTTCCTTCAACCTACCCTTGATCAACTTCATTTGCTCATCCATTTCCTTGAGCATAACTGGACCAATAATGATCATGTCTTCCATCCTATCCCAACTGATGGGTGTGCGACATTTTCGTCCATAAAGTGCCTCAAAAGGTGCCATACCCAATGATGCATGAAATGAGTTGTTGTAAGCAAACTCAACCAATGGTAAATATTCCTCCAACTTGTACTGTCGATCCATGCAATACATCCTTAGTAAGTCCTCCACAACCTGATTGACCCTTTCAGTTTGGTCATCGGTTTGTGGGTGATATGCAGAACTAAAATTCAATTTAGTTCCCAAAGTTGTATTCAGTGTAGTCCAGAACCTAGATGTCATCCTAGTATCTCTATCAGAAATAATGGTCTCTGGTACACCATGCAATCTGAATATCTCCTGCACAAATTTTCTCGCAAGAGTCAATGATCCATCCTTCAGATTTCCAGGTATAAAATGTGAAACCTTCGTCAGCTTATCAACAACTACTAAGATGGTATCATGCCTATTCCTGCTCAAAGATAATCCTTGGATGAAATCCATACTAATTACTTGCCACTTATACTCAGGTATATCATGGGGATACAAAATTCCTGCTAGATGCACATGCTCAGCCTTGACTCACTGGCATTCCAAACATCTAGCCACGTACTCCATGACATCTTTCTTAATCTTAGGCCAAAAATAAAAAGCCTTCAACTCAACTACCATCTTCGTAACTCCTAGATTCCCTAAATAAGGTGCATCATGAACTTCCTCAAGAATCAACTTCCTCAAATCTCCACCCTCAAGGATATACATCATTCCCTAATATCTAACAATACCATCAAACTCCATCACATATCCATCAAATCTATGATTTGAAGGATCCGCCTCTAAGGCTTGTCTAACCCTTTCATAATGCTCATCTCTTGGAAGATACTGCAACACTTGATGCCTCAAATTCGACCTTGTGGTCAACATAGCAGAGAGATGTCTTCTCCTGCTAAGAGCATCTGCAACCCTATTTTCCTTACCCTTGATATACTCAATACCAAAATCATACTCACTCAAGAACTCAAGCCACCTCCACTGTCTCACATTAAGGTTTGGCTGTGTGAAGATGTACTTAAGTCCTAAATGATCTATCTTAAGCTCAAATGGCTTCCCTAGGAGATAATGTCTCCACATCTGCAATGCATGCACAATAGTTGTAAGCTCAAGATCATGTGGTGCATAATTTAACTCATGTTGTTTCAGTTTCCTAGACTCATATGCAACCACTTTCCCTTCTTGCATTAGCACAGCTCCTACACCTTCACCTGATGCATATGTAATCACTATGAAGTGCCCATTAGGATCCGGTATAGTCAACACTAGTGCTGATGTCAACTTCTGTTTAAGAATCTGAAATGCTTCCTCGCACTCCTCTGTCCACTCATATTTATTTCCCTTCTTCTGAAGAGAAGTAATAGGTGTTGCAATCCTATAAAACCCTTCTACTTATTTCTTGTAGTATCCTGCAAGTCCCATGAAACTATGAACTTTAGTGACACTATGCGGTGTTGGCCAATCTACAATTTCCTCTATCTTCCCAGGATCAACTGAGATTCCCTCAATATATATGAATTGCTCCAAATAGTGAACCTTCTTCTGAAAGAAAGTACAATTCGAAAACTTACCAAAAATCTTTCAATCTCTAAGTCGTTGCAAGACTATTCTCAAGTGCTTCTCATATTCCTCTTTTGTTTTAGAGTAAATTAGAATGTCATCAATGAATATAAGCACGAAATCATCTAAACAGTCTTTGAAGATACTGTTCATAAGGTTCATGAATGCCGCTAGAGCATTCGTTAGGCCAAAAGGTACCATAGTGAACTCGTAGTGTCCATACCAAGTTATGAAATTTGTCTTCGAAATATCCTCATCCTTAATCCTCAACTAGTGGTAACCTGATCTAAGATCAATCTTAGAAAACACTGTGGCCCCTTTCATCTAATCAAACAACTCATCTATCCTGAGTAAAGGATACATTTTCTTGATGGTAACCTTATTAAGCATCTTGTAATCAATACACAGTCGCAAGGTTCCATCTTTCTTCTTAACAAAGATTACCAGTGCACCCCATGGTGATACACTTGGTCTAATAAATCCCTATTTCAGCAACTCCTGCAATTGAACCTTTAGTTCATACAAATCTGTGGTAGTCATTCTATAAGGAGCTTTGGATTGAGGCTCCATTCCAGGTAACAGTTCAATCGAGAAATCAAATTCTCTTTTTGGCGGTAATTCTGTAACTTCTTCTGGAAATATATCCAGGAACTCTCTGAGAACTAGATAGCCCTCTAGACTATGCTGGGCATTATCCATGTCACTCACCAATATGGCAATTAAGGAACATCCTTTTCAATGTGCTTTCTTTAGCTGCATAGCTAAGATATGTCTCAACTCTAGAGGCTCTCGAGATCCTAAAATATCAACTGGATGTCCAAAATCATCCGAACAACTCACAACCTTGTCCTCACAGTCCACTATGGCTTTATGCTTAGTTAACCAATTGATCCCTAAGATCACATCATAAGAACCCAACGGTGCTACATAAAGGTTAACTTGGGTTTGGATGTTAGGTAACTCTAAATCGTTGCATGATAAACATGAATCTACCCTCTTCTCGGCTCGATTTCCATATTGTACCATCCATGAATGTGACATAAAACCAGGTCTAATAGGTAATTTAGCAACTACTTTAGGATCAATAAAGCATTCAGTACCTCTTGTATCTATCAAAATAGAAAAAAATTATCCAAAAGCTTACCCGACATCTGGATAGGTGTAGCGTGAAAGTCTGCTTGACGGTTGTCAATCGCTACATGTATCTGATGTTGCAATGCTCACCAATCATTACCACCTTGCTGACCTCCTATACGCTGAGTGCAATTGGAGGCATAGTGATCTCCTCCACAAGTATAGCATCCACCTTGTGGCCCTGGATGACCACCTATCCTATTCCTGATATTGGAGAAGTTGGTGTTATTATTGTTCACCTTCTTGTTTCCGCCATAGCTACCTTCTCCTTTATCTTGGGTGTTTGTTCCCCTCTTCAGATTCCTGATCTACTGATTATTGTTGTTACCCCTCTAGTTATTGTTGTTATTGTTTTGGAATTTCCTGTTTCCAAAACCATATTTTGCATTAACACTTTTCCTGTAATTCGCCACCTGTTGCAGCTTCTGTTCCTATTTTATGGCCTTCTCAAAGACCTCATCCATCGTCTATGGATTATGAATGTCCACATCAGTTCCAATCTGTGGCCTCAACCCTAGGATGAATTTTTGAATATGGAACCATTCATCCATCTGATACTGCGGTACATACTTTAGGAGATTGGTGAATCTCTCCTAGTACTGGGTAACTGTCAAACCACCCTGTGTCAGATTTTGGAACTCTGTCATCTTCCTATCAAAGAACAGTTGTGGAAGCCACCTCTTCCTAAAAATTTGCAAGAACACTGCCCATGTAGTTCCACCTGGTAGTAACTGCTTCTCAGTCTTTTTGTTATCCCACCAAGTAGCAGCTTCTCTAGTAAGCTGGTATGCAGCTCAAACTACCTTGGTCTCATTGGACATATTCTTGAGCTCAAAGTATTTTTCCATCTCAATAACCCAGGCTTCGGCTCCATCACCTATTGTCTTACCATCAAACTTAGGCGGTGCTATCCTTTTTAAATCTTTCGCCAACTCCCCTTCAATCCTTGCTTGAGGATTTGGTACTTCAACCCTTGGATTGTCATTATTAGGTTGCTCCTGATTTTGGGGAATTTCAACTCAAGGGTTTTGTCCCTTTTTGACACCTTGAACTTCATGTTCCAGGTTATCCATTATGGAACCCTGTTGATTCAAGAGACTGAGAATCTGATCCAACCTATCATTCTCATTACTTGCAGCAACTCCTTTACCTCTTATACCCATTATGTATCACAATTCCTACATCAAGGAATGTTCATTTAGCGTAATGGACAAAGGAACCTAGTGTTTAAACCTAGGGCTCTGATACCAAATGTAAAGAGCGAGCCTCTTTAAAAAAACATTGACAAATACTTTAAATAAAATCAAATATATTCAAAATATAGTCGTCATCTCATTCATTTAGACATCAAATAAACCAATCGATTACAAATTAACGACATAAAGTCAATAAGATAAATTCATATTCAATTCCAATCTAAATACATACATGTGTCATATTACACAATTAAGAATTCTAAATACAGTAGATGATAATAATATCAGTTACAAATCGAGACTTAGGCATTCAATCACCTTAAGCTCTTCAATACATAGTAAAGAATATATAATCATAAAAGAAGATGCCATTCGTTGATCTTTCATCCAAAAGAAAATCTTCAACAAAGAAGACGAGAACAAGGATCAGGCGCTTTTTCCGCCCAACCTCAAATTTTACGCTTCCTCGTAATTCCTTAGTCAATCAAGAAATACCTGACCCTGCACGAATCGCTTAGCAAGAAGCAATCTATGAGCAAGATGGAATTTAGTGCATGCCTAGTATAACTAGTAAAACCACAAGCATTTTCATTTTTCTAAATCATTTAAGAAATAAGCAAGTTCGGTACTAGGATATGGTAGAGAGTTCAATAAATCCATCTATTCCAATGGTCCTTAAGTTACTTGGCCAAGTAAAATGTCATGCACGACAAATAAAGCAGTTTTGGAAAAGCAAAACTACACTCTCTATTTACCCATATTCGGCACCCGTCCTGGAAGGTAACTTTCCCAAAAAACATAACATGCAGAGTCATTTATCAATCATGCATGGTCTAAAAATTCTCATACAATCTTTTAAAAACAGTAAAACTGAAAACTTGTTTGAAGCGAAAACAGTTTAAAAAGTCGTTTCTTTTCATTGTTTAAATCCATAAAAGACATAAAATTATTATTTAAATTGAGTAAATTTAATAATCAAAATTAATGAAGGTGTAACTCCAGTATGAAAGTTAAATACATATAAAAACAATCATAAAAGAGCACACGTTCATTCGTTTGTACTCATCTATTTAATACTGTTTCAAGTTCATTCTTATTGTTTTTAAATAAATCATATTTAAATTTAAATGGTTTATTTTTTGTTTTACATATTTTCAGAAAATAAATAAATAATCTTTCAAACAAATTTAAAATAACTCATTTTTGTTTTTGTTTTGACTATTTTGGGTTTCAATGGTGAAAATTCAATGTTTAAAAATCTTTGTTTCAAAAATAGTGTTGAATTTTAAAAGTTGTTCTAACAAATAATTTCTGTCTGAATTCTTTTCACACCAATTTCAACTACAATTTTATGTCAACAAAAATAATAAATTCTCTGTTTAAGATCATTTTGAATCTAAATTTAAAGTTGTTTTTTGTTTTGAAATTGTCCCTAAATTTAATCATCTGTCTTATTTGTGATTCCAATCAAAATTTTCCTAAAATCTTATGTTTCTAAATTGTTTAATATTATGGATAATAAATAGAGTCTGATTTGTTTGAAAGTTTTCAATAAAATATAATGGAATAGATTTTTGCAAACGATTATGTAGATCATTCTTTTCAAATTTCATTAAACAGAGATTCTCTTTTAAATTTTATACTAAATATAAGAATTTAGAAAAGAGTTGTAAGACTTAATGTAAATTTTATGATTTATTCTCAAATCCTACCTGGTAAAATTCTTAGATTCTGGAAGTTGCAGAATTTGTGCTTTCTCTTTAAATTTCTATAGCGTTTACCTCTCTATCTCTTGTCCCCTGTTCTTGACTTCGTCTCCCAGATTGCTATTCTTTTTCATTCTCCCTGTGCCTTTACCTCCCTGATTCTTTCTTATCCCTTGGCTGCACGTGCAGGGAATTGGAGGTCTCCCTTGGTCATGCCTTCCCTGATTTTCCAATGCGTGGGTGTGAGGGTCCCTATAGCTGCATGGATCCTTGTCTCTCCTCCCTCTCACCTGCGCGTCCTTCCTCGCTGGCCACACTCACTGAATTTTCCAGTGCGTGGGTGAAGGGATCTTGTCCCTGGTCGTGTGTCTCTCTTGTAGCTATGTACAAAGTGAATGCAGATTCTATGGATGGTCACGTGAGATGCAAGGGTTGCGTCCTTTCCCAAAGATCTCTTTGTTGCCTCCCTACTACGCTTCCTTCTCACCTATGTGGGAAATGAGGGAAGCTCCTTTCTGGTCGCATGGAAGAGACGAGAGTTCTTCTCCCTACCTTAAGCGCCTCTAACTTCCTTGGAGACTATGCGCAGATTGGAGAATGGAAACTTCTCTGTGTTCTCCCCCCTCCCCCCCGCGCCAAATAAAAAAATGAATTCTCACTTATTGTTAAATTTATTTATTTTTTGTTAAATTTCTTTCTCCCTTTCAATTTAAAAATTCTCCCAGACTCTCCCTTTCAGTTTCGAAATTCTCCCAGACTCTCCCTTCTTTTCCATGCAGTGTTTTTTAGTTATCAACACAAATGAGATCCACAAAATATTCATTGATCTCCAGTTCAAAATTCAAACTCAGAGTTCAGATATTTTTATTGCTTCTTCTTTAATTGAAGATATATTTCTTCAGCTTGTTAAACTGAAGTTTTGAATGCCAATTTTAAATTTGAACGGATGTTTGTTTTCTATTTCTTTTCCATTTTGTTTTCAAATTGTTTTCTATTTCATTCCAATGACTCCATTTAGCTATTTTTGTTCAATTCCTAAATTTGAATCTTTTCCCTTTCTTAATTTTTAATTAAAAACAAATAACTTTAAAATACATTTTTTTTTTATTATATTTTATTAAATTTCGAAACAAACTCTATTTCATTGAAGTTTTGAAATACAAACACATTATTTTCAAACGATGATAATATATTTAAACAAGCAATCCAATCATTTAATTTAAATCAATTTCATCAAATTTAACCAAATCATCATTTAAATCACATGTATTTTTTCACAATTTTGAGAAATTAAATTAAAATTTGATTTAAAACTTGCAAACACAGTCATAACAAAATGCATTAAAATATTATCTAAGTGAGTGTGTGAGATTCCATCTACTCATAAACGTCAATCAGCCAAACAAATCTACCTAATCGTTGTTCTCGCCTTCAATCACGTTCACATTTTCCTGCGTTCACTTGCACTCAATTTTACATTAGCAATGACAAACCCCAAAATTAAATATAAATGCATTTCAAATCGTGGTAATTGCATTTCAATTCCAATTTCATTTCAATTTAACTTTCATTAAAATAATCATTTAATTTCAATTTAAATAGTGACATAATGATTAATAACTACATTTAATAAATCAAATGAAATCTATACGTGACATTAATTAATTAAGTCACTTATTCTTTTAGTTACGTAAGCTAAAATTAGGCACATTAATAATTGATTAATTATTAAGTGTGCACAATAGAGTTTCCCTTTTAGGTCAACATTAGCGTTATGCATACTTTTCTTTTATAAAGCAAATCATCTCATTGTAATCTCTGAATTTTGAATATATCGATTTGCACATCTTCATGCAAAGCTCTTGCTTTTTATTGTTTTTCTCTTCTATGGAAGGCCTTTTGGTTTGCATGTCTAATCTTGGTTTCTAACATGTGTCCTCTACTTATATTGGAACTCAAAAAAATATGTTTTTTTCTTATACTTAGGTTGGTTAGACATACACCTAATTTTTTATTTTTTCCCTAAAAATTTAGTACTGCTGCATTGAAATTTCAAATTTTCACTAGATAGATTTATAGTTTACTAAAAAAGGACTAGTACCTTAGAAATTTCATTCAATTTTCTACAAGTTTTGTTCCTACATATTTTTCAAATTATGTTAATAACCTATTTGAATTTTTATTTCAAGTTGCCTAACATTGTTTTCCTAAATTTTTATTGCCACTTAAGGGCCTAGTTTGAACCTCCATGATCCTGCATTGATACCTACATTAGATATTTTGAATCAAGTGATGCTCTTTTACAAAATATTTATTCCACTCTAGAAGAGTTGGATAATGAGGAGATGACTTTCCATATTCGTCAATGAATCGTTTCTAAACATATCATTGGTCAATCATTAAGTCACATCTTCTCACATTTAGCATGTTTGGAATATGGAGCCATGTGTTATACATGAGGTTGGATGAATAGCTTTGTGGGATGATTGTATTATCTATAGTTCTTAGTTTCTCCACACTTGTGGGCATAAATTAACCTATTTCCACCATGGTCATATGAGGCTATCACCTTGGAGCTTCACCAAGTCACCATTTCTTTGAAAGTGGAACCTTTCAATCGAGCTACGCAACCAACCAACTTACTTAGAGTAGCCCAACTTCACCACCAGAAGTAGGTTGTTGATGTTCATATTGTACATAGAGCTCAAATTAAAGCTAGAACTCACTGACTTAAGATTAGAGAAAAAAAATTCAAATAACTATTTTAGACCTTGCAAGCATGCCCCACATCCCATGTCATTAAAAAAAATTAGGTAAGGGAAACAAATTATTTTAGACTTGGCCTTGTATATTTTAGACCATCTAGCAGCCATTCGTTCTTATAAATTGGCTATTTTTTCCTAGTGCATTTGATGAGCCTAGTTTTTGGTCCAAATTTGGGGTAGAAACTATGGTTTATTTGCTGAAGTTGACATGGACTTTGATAATAAGTGTTGATATTTTTATAATGTTTCCCTCAAACCATAGACATTGGGTTTAATTCCATTTTTGCCAGTTTTAATGACATTAGCCTATTATGTGGACTATCTATATTGATTTTGCATGTGGTTAATGAAGGTTCTTTAAGATGGTTATAGATGTGCAATTATTATGCGTACTAACATTGCCATGCAGACATACTTGAGGATACTAAATTGAGAAATGCAGCCGCCAACTGGGCATGCAGAGGAATCATTCAAGGGTCAACTGAGGGGCGATAGCAGGAGATTCCCCATGTCAACTGCATGCAATCGCCTTATAGCAATCTTTCAACATTGCCATGCAGACATACTTGAGGATACAAAATTGAGAAATGTAGTCGCCAGCTGGGCATGCAGAGGAATCCTTCAATGGTCAACTGAGGGACGACGGCAGGAGATTCCCCACGTCGGCTGCATGTAATCGCCTTATATTGATCTTTCATGATGATTGAGCAGTTACGGACGTTACTATAGTTTTCAGTATGTGTTTGGACTTGCATGTCTGACCGAATTCCTCGCATGTGTAATCGTCGTTCCATTATTTTCTCTGTTTTCCCTAAATGGTGTCCTCTTAGCTAGTGGGATTTGATTGCCTTGTTTAGTTGGTAGTATAAATAAGGTTTGAATTCTCCTTCTTCAATAGTTCGGAGTTGTTGAGTTGTTGAGTTATTGATGTTGTGCAATCTGATATGCTAGCATTTTCAAAAATTTACTCTTTTGTATTTGTATTTCCCAATGAATAAGATGAAGTTATGAGTTGAGAATTTGAGTTTGTATTAGTTGAAGAGAATACTCATCCAAGCGGAGCCACTTGGTGAGTAATCTGTTCTTTATTTTAGCTAGATTAGTTATTAGTTTTTGTTTAGTAGTTAGTTAAGAATCTGGCACTGATTGTTCCTACAGCCACTAGAATTCCATTATGTGATTGTTCCTAAAACCAAAGCAGACAGAGTAGTTTCCTATTTGTTGCTCAAATTTGCATTCTTGTCATGCATGTTCATCTTAGTTTAATAATTGAGTGATGTTCAACATCTACTTTGTTCCTTTCCATGTAATTTACTTTCAGTATTGAAAATTTCTTAGTTATAGAATGAAGATGACTACTTTGAGTTCCTAGTGCACATACTGTAGTGACCCATTTAATGTTCACATCCCTAGGTTGACAATTCAAATGCACCTTCATGATGGTTAGGATGGCTATTCAGGTTAGATGTTCAATCTTTGAATCATGGTTTTAAAGGCTTAGTTATTGAATCATTGTAGGAGGTTGACATTTTTGGCGTCATTGTTAGGGATGGTGTCAAACTAGGGAGTTCTCAAGAGTCATTGCTAGTTTTTTTCCTGTTGTAGTATTTTTGTAGTTTGATCTTAGTATTTAGAAGTTATGATTAACTATTCTTTCACCAATTGTTTGTGTGAGTTGGTTGATGTTGAGTTGATACTTCATGTATAGAAGAATAAAATATGCTTATGGGAGATTCTTTCCTAAGAATTCAGAACCATTTCAGCTAGTAGAGCTTCCAAATCTACCCAGAAACGAAGAAGAAGAAGAGCCACACCCCTTTGTTGATACATTTCCTGATTTAACTAGTTCTAAAGTTTCCCTTGAAGATCAAAATCCAGTTGAAGAACCTTTTACTTTGGAACTTCATCAAGCAGGCATGACTGATGCGAATGGAAACAGGCCTAATAGGCAGAACGAACCAGCTTTTATTTTTTCCATTGCTCATCAGAATGAAGTAGACAACCTCAAAAATATCCTTTCTTCAATACTTCCTAAGTTCTATGGACTTGTCATAGAAGATCCTGATACTTTCTTGTTTGAGTTTGATATACTCTACAGAAGTTATGACTATACCACTGATGCCCACAGGCTTAAGCTAGTTCCTACCACTTTGAAATAAGCTGCATTGAAATGGTTTATGAGCCTGGACAGAGATACTGTGGAGACTTGGGATGACATGAATATAAATTTCCTTGAGAAATACAAAGAGTATTGCAGGGGAAATGATATGAGAGGAGATGATATTTTTAGAATTCAACAAAAGGAAGATGAAAGTCTGGAGGATTTCATTTCAAGGTTTTTGTTTTGTCTACAAAAATATCCACACCATACACTCAATGAAGACTCATAGAAGTTGCTTTTATTGAGAGGAATTAATGAAATATGCATTGATGCCTTGGACCTGATGGCAGGAGGAGATATCACTCAAGTTTCCTTGAGAGGATATCAAGAAGATATGCCAAAAGTATTCTAGGGTAGCTTCAAAGAAAGGGAGAGCTTACCAATCCTCTTTAGGTAAGTCACCCACCAGTGGAGTTTCAAGGATAGAGATTACTCATTTGCTGGCACATTTCAAGTAGGATATCATAAACAATCTAGCTACTCAACTAGATACACTTTAGGTCAAGAAGAAACATGAGGAGGCAAAGGCAATGCTGACAGAATATTTCCCTCATTGTAGACAAAATAAGGATTGCAGATGCAAGATGATAGCTAACATTGACAGCAAGCAGATTCCACTTGAGTTCAAACCAATTCAGACTGAGGAAGATCAATTCTACTTTGTTGCACAGAAAAGGCCATGGGCTCCAAGACAAGGTATGCCACCAGATCCACTATCTTTTGTTGGGCCATATTTTAATTCTTATTCATTTGGTAGCCAGTGGAAGCCCCCATGTCCATCCAACTATGGAGGATATCCACCACAGTCTCGGGGTAACCCTCCAAATGCTTGGCCCAATTATCAAAATTCTTCACCTCAGTGGCAGCAACCTTAGGGGAATTGGCAGTAGTTTCAAGGAACCTGGCAGCCACCTCTAGGAAACTGGCAACAAACATCTCAATGGAGAGGTGGACAGCAATGGCCAAACCAAACAACCAGTTACATGCAACCACTTTCTCAACCTCATCAATTTGCTATAATTCCTTCCCCTGCTAATCCTAGCTCAAACACTCTTAAACCCACTCAATTACCAGCTCATCCCACACCTAACCCAAATAATAAACCACAGCAACATCTTGTATACTACACTAATCCAAATCAATTTCCTACATATATTGTGATTTTAAGTGACATACGTTTGCGTTCAAGAACTAATTTTCCAACTCTTTCCACACCCATCATCACTGTGCTTTATGTGGAAGAAGAAGAACCTTTGGATGTTCCCATTCAACCTTGTGCACCTAAAAAATCCTGAACCAGTTCCAGCAAAGCAGACGGCACAAGAACCACCATTCCCCTGGAGATTGAAAGTTTACAAACAAAAGGAAGATAAGGAGGACACCACTTTTTACATTCTAGACTAGGTGAAGCATATATGTGTCCAAATACCCCTATTCCAGGCCATAAAAGATGTTCCTATATATGGAAAAGCAATCAAAGAAGCATGCCTCAAGAAGTCGGACGGGAAAAAAGAAAGACCCAACTACAACTCATGTAGTGGGACAGTTGGCTGACATCATACTTGGAAAAGTAACTATCCGCAAGTACAATGATCTAGGTATTCCTATGGTTGAAGTTATTATAAATGGGATACACATAAAGAATGCTTTGATTGACTTGGGTGTAGCAATAAATGTGATGACTAAAGACATCCTACACCAACTAAAAATTGTAAGTATGAGATCCACTCCTACTGTCATGCAACTTTCTGGTAGTTCCACTATTAAGCCTAATGGTATAGTAGAGGACCTTGTGGTCATTCTAGATTCTTGGGAGTATCTAGCCGACTTCATGATTCTTTCTCCTAAAGCTACACTAGGCGAGTATCCTATTATCCTTGGAAGGGCATGGTTAACAACAATAGATGCTTATATTGGATGTTGGTTAGGTGACATGACCATTTTTGATGGAAGGAACACCAAAAATATTGTTCTTTATCCTCTTGCTTAGCCATTCCATGATGAGGATAATCTTGTATGGCCACATGTAGGTGAAGAGGCTGAGGAAATTAACTCTGTGGCATAACTTATGATGTTAGGTAGAACCCCTTTCCTACAGCTTCAAGATGAAGATGAAGTGTTATCTAATATAATTCAAAACCATTGTGAGGTAGAGGAGGTGTCACCCTCTCATGTGTCTAGTTTTGTTGATTCCATGAAAACACTTTTGTTTGCTTTGCCTGATCTTCCTACAACCACTCTTCCTGTAGCCACTCTTCCTACAGCCACTCTTCCAGCAGACAAACTTCCTGCAGCAATAGGTATGTTCCACACAATGTTTTCATATTAACTTAAGGTACCATGTATTAACGAAACAACTATGATAGAGTTAACTACACAATTATAGGTGTTTGAAGGAAATATTTGAATATTAATAGCAGACTGGGAGAAAAACAATAGCTGACATTGGAAAATTTGTTGAAGGCCCACCAAAATGCATTTGCATGGGATTATCATGATATAAAAGGCCTAGATCCTAGTATTTGCACTAATAGGATGTATATCAAAGATGATTGTACACCTTTAAGGCAACCACAAAGAAGAATCAACCCTGCATTGAGAGAAATTGTCAAAATAGAGTTGCAAAAGTTGCTAAATGCAGGTTTTATCTATCCCATTTCAGACAGCCAATGGGTGTATCCATTAGTGATTGTTCTCAAGAAGGGAGGAAAATGGCGAGTTTGTGTTGACTATAGGGAACTCAATGTTGCTACTAAGAAAGACCATTTTCCCTTGCCTTTTGTAGATCAAGTACTAGACTCACTTGTAGGAAAACAATACTTCTCTTTTCTAGATGAATTCAGTGGCTACAATCATATCCAAATTGCACCTGAGGACCAAGAGAAAAAAACCTTCACATGTCCATGGGGGACATATGCCTATTTAGTACTTCCCTTTGGATTATGTAATGCACTTGCAACTTTTCAGAGAGTAGTCATCAGTATATTTTCAGACATCTCCCTTGACTGCATGGAGATCTATATGGATGAATTTACCACCTATGGTGCTGATTTTGATGAAGCATTGGAAAATCTCAGGAGATTCTTACAGAGATGTGAAGATCAAAATGTATCCTTAAACAGTGAAAATTGCTTAATGATGATGCAGGAAGGTGTAGTTCTTGGCCACTACATTTCCTACCAAGGAATTCAAGTAGATCCTACAAAAATTGAGGTAATTTCTAATCTACCTACACCTACAAAAAAAAAAGGATGTTAGGAGTTTCTTGGGACATGTAGGATATTAGAGACATTTCATCAAAAACTTTAGCAAAATAGCAACACCATTGTATACTCTTCTAACCAAAGATGTTGAATTCCAATGGACAAATGATTGTGCTAAAGCATTTCTTGACTTGAAGGCAACCTTGACTCATGCTCCTATACTTAAGGGACCTAATTCGGAAATTCCTTTTCACATCCATACTGATGCATTAGACTATGCTATAGGAGCAGTCTTAGGACAGAAAGAAGGATCCATTGAAAATGCCATTTATTTTGTTAGCAAAAATTTACAAGGAGCTGAATTCAATTATACAGTAATAGAAAAAGAAATGTTGGAAGTGATCTACGCCCTGAACAAATTCAGGCATTGCATAATAGGCTACTAGATCTTTGTGCACACCGATCATGCAGCCATTAGATATCTTATGAACAAACCCTTGATCTCAAGAAATTTATCCAGATGGTTATTGCTGATGCAGGAGTTTGACATAACCATTGTGGAAAAAATAGGGAAGGCCAATGTTGTTGCAGATTTTCTTTCAAGACTGACCACATCAAAAGAAAATCAAGCTATAGATGACTCCTTTCTTGATGAGAATCTATTTTTCATTACCGTGCACACACCCTGGTATGTTGGCATAGCTAATTACCTTGTGACAGGGAGATTTCCTCCTCACTTCTCTCCAAAAGAGAGAAGAGTGCTCATTGAAAAATCTTTTCCTTTTTCATAGATTGTTGGATGGTTGTTTTATACTGGACCAGATCATGTTATGAGAAGATGTGTGAGGGAAGATGAGACATATGAAATTTTGCATGCATGTCATGATGAACCCTATGGAGGGAATTTTGTAGCCAAAAGGACAGCAATGAAGATTTTGAACACAGGATACTATTCTCCTACACTCCACAAGGATGCAGGAAGATATATAAGGAAATGTGATAGGTGCCAAAGAATGGGTCGGCCAACCAAATCAAATGAGATGCCACTCTACCCTCACGTAGTAATCACTCCCTTTGACAAGTGGGGATTGTATTTTGTGGGACCCATTAATCCCCCATTTAATGGTAAGTCTTATATCTTGGTATGCATTGATTATCTAACTAAGTAGGTAGAATTCAAGGCCATGAAGCATGCAAGAGATAACAAGGTTGTAGAATTACTTTATGAAGAAATTTTCACTCGATATGGAGTCCCAAGAGAAATAGTAACTGATCCAGGAGCTCAGTTCACCTCAACATTTTTTACAGCACTAGTCAATGAGTATAACATAAGGCACAAAAAATATACTCCTTATCATCTTCAGACCAATGGAAAAGTTGAGGTGACCAACAGAGAAATTGAAGCCATCCTAACCAAAATAGTGGCTATTTACAGAAAGGATTGGGCAAACAGATTATCAGAAGCAGTTTGTGCCTACAGAACCACCTGGAAAACAACTATAGGCTTCACTCCATTTGAGCTACTATATGGGAAGACGACTATGATGCCCATTGAATTCAAGCACAAGACTCTTAGAACTACAATAGACTTGGGGATGGATATTTCTAAGGCACAAAAAGAAAGAATCATGCAGCTGAGTGCTTTAGATGAGATGAGGAAGATAGCCTTGCACCACACTGAGGTTGTGCAGAATCAAAGAATCAAATGGCATGACATATTTATCAAAGAGAAGAAATTTCAACCAGGGGACTGGGCATTTCTTTATGACTCATGATATCAGGACAATGTAGGAAAATTGCAGAGAAGGTGGCTAGGACCATATGAAGTTTTTGAGGTCTTTCCCAATGGATTTTTTCAGCTCACCACCATTGACCCTGTCAGATTCAAGTTACTAGTCAATTTTCATCGTCTTAGATTGTATCACAAACCATCTTCCAAAGAAGAGTTCCTACAAAAATTCATCCAACCTATAGCACCTGAGCTTCCTAAAGTCGAAGGCAGTGGACCTAGTGTCCCTTCTTCTGGATAATTAAGGTATATACTTGTCATAATAAAGACTTCTACTTTTTTAGAAGTTCATTTCTTCACCCATCCGCCCATCCATCACCTTTCTCTCACTTCCATCACTTAATTCCACCTCACATTATTCCACTTCATCATTAATTGCTCAATTTATTTCCTAAAAATGTGAATGGTACTTTCTCCATGATCTTTGCAGTGTATCCTCCACACATTCAGGTATGTGTGCATTAATTTTTCTCTTAATTATCTTTTAGTGCATTTATTTAATCATTATTTGATTAGTATGGACATTCACATAATTTTCATACCCCCTATCAAATAACTATTGTCATTTCGCATGTGTGGACACATGTCCAAATTTAGGTTGGGGGGAAAGGAAAGATGCAGGTACATTTCCCACATGTCATTCCATGACTTGTTTGCGTCAGCAAATCTAGCTAAGCCAATTTGAAATTTGAAGTGAAGAACAACTCGCATATGTGATGTGACACTAAATTTTCACCGTCATTTCTTTTCATCACAACTCCCTCTTATTATCCTTCTTTTCCATTATTGACCCCATCATAATCTAGAATTGCAAGAGGTAAACGGTAAAAAAAACAAAGAAGAAAAATCCAATCGACGTTGGTGCGGGACAATTCAACTAGCAAGTGCTGCAAAAAGGATTTTTTTTTAGACACGAAGGGAATTTTGTAGAGTGAAAATTGATTGCAGACAATGGGGGGTGGCCTCATTCAAAATGAGCCCTCGATTCATGATACATTATTGCAGTATGCACAGTGTCTCACTGAATTTAGAAACTATGGCTAGCTAGATTACTTCCTAAAGCTGGATGGTTTTGATTAGGGCATTGCACTAGAGTTCGTCTAACCATTTTCAGAAGGAAAGACCACAGTAAAAGGGCTAGAGGTTGTGGAAATTGAGAAGAGAATTGTAGAAGTTATAGGGTTACTTGTTGATGGTGAGCATTACCCTGTTTCTAGAGATGATAGGTCACCAAGGGCCATATTCACAATACATGGTGACCCTCCAATCAGTATAGACAAACAGGGTGCCAAAAGCACCTCTCTGCTCAAGCCATGGAAGCAGGCAGCCATTCACATTATCAGGTACATCACTTGTGAAGGGCGACTATCAAACTTACATTCAGTGTATTTCAAAATTTTGAATCACATGAGGCATGAGAGGAGGATGAATGTGCCTAACTTCTTGTACAACCTTCTCTCCATCATGGTGATTGAAACTCAAAAAGATAGGGACAATTTTATCTCACACCATTGCCTCATTAAACTGTTGGTTGAAAAATCTTTGCATGATGTAGCACCTGAAATGACCTGGGAGGAATTCATAAATGTTGATCAATTTATACCTAAGTAGCTGCAATCTAGGGCTTTACCTCAATCACGTAGGTCTAGAAGGAGATTAAGCATGGCTAAAGCCACCCCTGGTGCTTCAACCTCTAGTGTTGGCTCTAGTATGAATCCTCCTACAATAAAATGGACTATAGACATTAGCTCCTCTGAAACAAAGCACTCTAAAAAAGAAAGTTCTTCATCGGATTATGATGATGATGTTCCACTTGAAACCCTAGTAAGAATTAGGGCATAGAAAAAGGAGGTACAGGTAGAAAAAGGAAAAGCCAAAACACAACTTGTGGAAAGAGAGGTGTCAAGTCCTAAGAAGAGAAAGGCTTACACTATTCATCCTACAGCCAAAGGAAAATGTGAGAGCCCTCTTAAGAAATCAAAACTAGTTGTTGATATGCCTTCATGGGAAAACCCTAAGCGTGGAAGGACATCACATAAAAGCACATAAGCCCCAATGGGGAAGGAAAATTTCAAAGAAAAGAATGTATTTGAAGAAACAAAAAAAGTGACCCTGACGGATCTTGTTGCCATTACCGAGGAAGTTGAAACTCGAGAGGATGAAGAAAATCTGGAGTTCCTGCAGCAAGACCAAGAATTAGACCAGGAGTTCCTGCAGCAACTACAGGAACAAGAATCAGAGGCCTTGTAGCAAGAAATGGGAGAAGAAATTGTACCCCTGCAGCCTGAGCTTGTTGGACCACCTAAATCTATGCAAATAGTACTATATGGGATACAACTGTCGATAAAAATTCTTGTAGGAATTCATAATCCTCTTGATTTTACAATACATGCAGCAATTTTCAATTTATGGAAAGAGATACAAAGGTGAAAGGAAGAATGGAAAAAGGAAAAGTAAGATTGAAAAAGAAAATTCAGGAGAGGGATGAAATTATTGAAGAAAAGAATGGGGAGATCGGCTCTCTAAAGGAGAGGGTGGACAACATTGCAACCCTGGTGCCACAAAATTTAGAATGTAGAACACCTCCAAGATTTTATGCTCTACACCTAAAGGAAAAATATCTCTCTTTTAAACTATCAAGACATATCTCAGGTTTGAATCCCTCAATTGAGACTCCCAGTGAATTTTTCAATTCTTATAGGATTGCCTCCCCTGAACTGAAGAATTTGTTATGTGAGTTTTATTTACATAATTTTGTTGTAACTCAAGACCAAGACTGGAACACATTGTTGTATGTTGTCCAGATGTTCAACTAAGAGTATTCATGTCTTGGGTGCAAAATGAGATTAGCTGGGGAGAGCAATATAATGCTTATAAGAAGAGGGAATCCAATATCCCCTTGGCCATTAGAGCAGAATCAAGAAACCCCAAGAATATTTACAGAGAATGAAACAGAATGATTTTCAAGCCTAGTTATGGTAACATAATTATGCCTTGGATTGAGGCAGATTATAGTGAATATGAGGTAAATACGGTAGCTAAAGAAGACACCATGAAAGGATATCTGTCACAGAGATGGAACACTTTAACTGATGAGCTAAAATAGATTGAATCTCATTCCATCCAAAACTATGTTGCAGCAATAAAAAGGATTGAAAGGTACATTCAGCTTGGGAGAACAAAGGGTCGAGAGTGGCTTCCCTTGAATTTTCAACCACCTATCCTCATGTGGCCTATTCCAAATTTCAAATTCTACCACTATGACATTGGTGAAGAAAATCAAAGATAGAGAAGACTTGATAGATTGGGAGGATTTTACTATGACCTTGACTCATGCTCAGTAGACATTGATATTGGGTAGTAATCAGTTGCAAATTTTAGAGCTTTGACCAAACAGAAAAATAGCTCTTCCTCTGCTGGAGGACCAGTAAAACGTTAAGTTCGAAGGAGTGATGAGCCTAGTTTTTGGTTCAAATTTGGGGTACAATCTATAGTTTATTTTCTGAAGTTGACATGGACTTTGATATTAAGTGTTGATATTTTTATAATGTTTCCCTCAAACCATAGACATTAGATTTAATTCCATTTATGTCAGTTTTAATGGCATTAGCCTATTATGTGGACTATCTATATTGATTTTTCATGTGGTTAATGAATGTTCTTTAAGATGGTTATAGATGTGCAATTATTATGTGTACTAGCATTGCCATGCAGACATACTTGAGGATACTAAATTGAGAAATGTAGCCGCCAGCTGGGCATGTAGAGGAATCATTCAAGGATCAACTGAGGGACGACGATAGGAGATTCCCCATGTCAGTTGCATGTAATAGCCTTATATCGTTCTTTCATGATGATTGAGCAGTTCCGGGTGATACTGCAGTGTTCAATCTACGTTTGGGCTTGCATGTCTAACCAGATTCCCTGTATGTGTAATCGCCCTTCCATTCTTTTCTCTATTTTCCCTAAATGGAATCCTCTCAAATAGTGGGAGTTGACTGCCTTGTTTAGTTTGTAGTATAAATAAGGTTCAGATTCTCCTTATTCAAGAGTTCGGAGTTGTTGAGTTATTGATGTTGTACGATCTGATATACTAGCATTTTCAGACATGTTACTCTTTTGTATTTGCATTTCCCAATGAATAAGATGATTTTTTTAGTTGAGAATTTGAGTTTGTATTAGTTTTATAGGATACTCATCCAAGGGGGCCCACTTTGTGAGGAATCCATTCTTTGGTTTAGCTAGATTAGTTATTAGTTTATGTTTAGTACTTAGTTAAGAATTTGGCACCGACTATTCCTGCAGCCACTAGAATTCCATTTTGTGATTGTTCCTATAGCCAAAGAAAATAGAGTAGTTTATTGTTTGTTGTTCATATTTTCATTCATGTCATGCATGTTCATCTTAGTTTAATTGTTGAGTGATAGTTCAACACTTTACTTTGTTCCTTTCCGTGCAATTTACTTTCAATATTGAATCTTTCTTAGTTGTAGAATGAAGATGACTTGACTTTGAGTTCCTAGTGCACATACTATGCTGACCCATTTCAAGTTCACATTCCCTGGGTTGAAAATTTAAATGCACCTTCTAGATTAGTTATTAGTTTATGTTTAGTACTTAGTTAAGAATTTGGCACCGACTATTCCTGCAGCCACTAGAATTCCATTTTGTGATTGTTCCTATAGCCAAAGAAAATAGAGTAGTTTATTGTTTGTTGTTCATATTTTCATTCATGTCATGCATGTTCATCTTAGTTTAATTGTTGAGTGATGTTCAACATTTACTTTGTTCCTTTCCGTGCAATTTACTTTCAATATTGAATCTTTCTTAGTTGTAGAATGAAGATGACTACTTTGAGTTCCTAGTGCACATACTATGCTGACCCATTTCAAGTTCACATCCCTGGGTTGAAAATTTAAATGCACCTTCATGATGGTTAGGATGACTATTCAGGTTAGATGTCCAATCTTTGAATCATGGTTGTAAAGGCTTAGTTATTAAATCATTGTAGGAGGCCGACAACATTCTTCATCGATTTTTCTTGGTTCTCATCTTATTCATTTGGTAATTTCTAATCATGATGTTCATTATGTAAACCATTGGAGACTATTAAGCATCTCTTTTATTTCTACATTAGAGATCAAGAAGCCTAGAATTGGATTCATAATCCTTTTCAAACCTTTTAGGCCTACTCTCTTCTTATGACATATGGTTTTGTTAGGGAATCACCTTTGTCTCCCTTTCAAGGATACTAAAATTTGGCACATTCTCAATGTGGAGATTCTCTTTAGCATATGGAAATATATAAAATTCTATTATATTTTAGGAGTTTTTACTAATGGTCATTTCTCTCTTTCTACTAAAACTATGATTTACTCTAATACTCTTTCGTAGATTCATGTGCAAGCTAGAAAAGTTACAGTTTAATGTAGAGATGGATTCATACGTTCTCTCAAACCCCTCTCTAAAATCCTCAAACAATTGCTTAAACAAAACAAAAAATGCAATTTAAATTCAACAACTTGTTTACACATGAAACCAATGAACTTCTCTTTTAAAGGAAAATGATTAAAAATTATTTTCATTCATAAATGGACTAATGAACAAAAAATTAAAAACCCTTAAAAATATCTTATATGCAATGCAATATCATTCAAACACAATCTTTGCTCAACTATGTAAGCTCTTGCAAACTATCTCACTCCTCGCACCTCAAATCCACTTGCAACTTATGTGGCTTCAATCTTATTATTCTGGAATCTTCATGGACTATTGTAATCAATCCAAACCTGCAACAAAATATACAAGAAGATCTTCTTGAGAATACCACACCATCCCCCTTTCTCTCTTCCAAAATTCCTCTTCAAAACCCCCTTCAATGAAAAGTGGTTTTATGATTCTTAACTCCTAACCTTCAAAAAATAATTAAAACCATTTCTAATAGCCTTGCCAAAGATAGGATGCAGTTTTTGTTCTCCACCTTTATCTCCTAAAAAAGCAAGAAATCAAGGAAAGTCTTGGGTGCCCACTTCTCCAATCCCTACTTTTTAGGGATCAATATTAATTGTTTTAAACTCCCCATTCAATTCCCAATGCCTCATATTATCTCTCAAATATTTTTCAATTAATTTTTTTAAAACTATTTTTCTACTTTTTCACCCCACTACTCAACTTCAATGTGCAAAGGAGAAAGTTTAATTATTTGAAGATAAATAATTTTTCACCCCTCAACATTAAATTCAAACCAAAATTAGTTCACTTCAGAAATCCAAAATTGCACAAATAGAAAATTCAACCCTTTTTGTTGCTACAGGATTGCAAGTTACCATGGATGCTCCTACATTAGACACCCATGGTAGAAGAAAATTGATCTCATCACTTTCCAAGAATATATCCAAGATGAGTAATTTCAGCTTCAAATAACCAAGAATCATCCTCAACAAGCCTTCCAATTCATTTTACCAAGTAATCCATGTATTGCTTTCTCTTGGTACTCTTACTCATCCCGCGGTCAAGAATAGTTTCAATATGTTGTTTCCCTAAAATTGATACTATTTTTTTTTGCACATTTGTTGCACCTTCATCATTTTTCAGACTCATGAAACATGGTTAGATCAGAAATATTGAGTTCACTTGGAAATTCTACTTCATAAGCATTTGCCCGATTCATGTTTTCTCACAATCCAGTAAGGCCCAATCTTCCTCATTTTCAATTTGTTATGAGTTCTCAATAGAAACCTCCCTTTTCTCAAATGAACCATCACCTCATCACCAACTTGGAAATATTTGTATCTCCTCTTCAAATCAGCATCATTTTTGTACTAAAATTTCATTTTATGAATGTTCTCTCTTACCTCTTCATGTGTTCCTCCTCTCTAATATCTCCTGAAAAGCAATTTTCAGCTGCAAATTCATCATTAATAAAACAATAAAAATACTCATCCCTTCCATTTCCCTCCTCTGTATCCAGTTCAATGTCACTAAGACAATCAAAATATTCTTCCCTTCCATCTATCAATAAACTATCATCCTTACAAATCTCTTTATCAAATAAGAAATCATCAATTGATGCAAAGGGCATCTCACTAAACAAATCAACATTCACTTTCTCGCCTTCTTCCTTGCTTACAACTTCAATGCCTTCATTATCTAATGTACTTATTGCTGCAATATATTCTTCTACACAAATATTATCTTGCTCATATAAATCAGCAACAACATTTTCACAAAAATCATATTTTACCTCTTCTTTCTCCACCAAAACCTTCACTTGACCTTTCTTGAGTGCAATCCATACTACTACAACTTGCATTAGAAAATCAAAATATTCATCCCCATCCTCTTCCACTAACTATTTAACTCCATGAATCAAACATTTTCCAGTTTTATTACATACCTTTCCTTCTTCTTTACTCAAGGGCTTCAACTTGTGTTTGATTTCATCCTTCAACAAGGAGCATGTATTAGCATACCCATCATGCACTGCACACCTGTCAAACTGCCAAGTCCTTCCCAACAACAGGCGACAAACATCCATAGACATTATATCACATAAAACTTCATCATGATAATCACCTGTCTTAAACTTTACTAGACATTGTTCATCTACCATAACTTTATGATCATCTTGCAACTAGGAAATCTTGTATGGAGTTTACCATTTCCTCATAAACAATATTTTTGATACTACAACCATCAATAATAACATTACAAACTTTACCTTCACACTTACAACTTGTTTTGAGCAGGCTCTTCCTTTGATTTGTTTCTTTTCCTTCATTAATCAGGACTCTTTTGAAACAAGCACTTCTCCATCCTCTGTCTCTTTTGAGTGCAAAGACTTAGCATCTTATACATTTATGTTTTTTTCTCTATTCTAATTTTCAGTCCTTCTTCTTGGTCTTTTCTCTTCATGAGGGAGTTCATATGCCCTATGACCTTCTTTTCCACACTTGAAACGATCCCCTCTAAAGGTTCTTCTTATGAAACTTATACCCCATCTTCCTCTACCCATTTGATTTTGATCTCTTGAGCCATAAAATTCTTCATTTCTATGTTGTTTTTTGCTGCATCGGTCTTTATTTTTCTGATTTTTATCCTTATTTTGCTA
This sequence comes from Sequoiadendron giganteum, assembly GCA_007115665.2. Taxonomy (NCBI): domain Eukaryota; kingdom Viridiplantae; phylum Streptophyta; class Pinopsida; order Cupressales; family Cupressaceae; genus Sequoiadendron; species Sequoiadendron giganteum. The sequence continues at coordinate 645,647,242 of CM021107.1, read as the reverse complement.
CCCATTTGTTTTACTCCTTCCTCCTTAATTATTATCAAATTTTCTATTCATTCTTTCTTTTATCTTCAATGTTGTTTGATAAGAATCTTTCATTGTCACAACTTTGATCAGTGTCATTTCTTCTTGAATGCTTCCTCTTAACCCATTTATGTAGATCTTGCAACATTTTCCTTGGTTGCCTTTGAATCTCAAGTTCTTATAAGAATTATATGGAATTCTTTAGTGTATTCTTTAACAATCTTGCTTCCTTGCTTCAAACCTTGCATCCTCTTGAGAAAGTCCAATTCATAGTCTACAGGAATAAATTGTCTTTTTAATTTGTCCACCATTTTATCCCATTTGGTAATATTATTTTTTCTCATTCTTCCCCTTTCTAATTGGACCTCTCTCCACCATATTGAGGCATGTTCTTTCAACCTTGTCTTGGAAAATTTCACTTTATCAGGATCCTCTATCTCTTCAAATTTGAAATACTCCTCCATTTCATTAAGCTAATCTATCAATTACTCTAGATTCAAACTTCCATTAAATATAGGCACCTCCATTTTTTGTCTCTTTCCCATTTTTTTCAATCTTTTCAACAACAGGTCATTTGCAGCTACTACAATTTCTTATCTTTGCTCAATATCTAAACTAGCATTCTTTGTGTTCTCATCTTCATCATCACTTCCTAGGTCTCTCATTCTTGAAAATCCTTTCCTTATCTCATTTTGAAAATTTTCAACCTACCTTCTCAAGGCTCTAAAATCATCTCTCACAAAATTATCACTTCTTCTTCTTCCTCTACCACTACCATGATGGGCTCCTCTCTCATCCATTTTTTTCAATACCCACAACACAATCCAGGTGCAACTGTCTCTCTTCGGCAGTTTGTTACACACTCAGGATCAAAAAATTTTTATACCACTAATGTATATATGGATTCATACATTCTCAAACCCTTCTCCAAAACCCTCAAACAATTGCTTAAACATTAAAAAAAAAATACAATTTAAATTCAACAACTTGTTTGCACATGAAACCAATGAATTTCTTTGTTAAAATAAAAATGATTACAAATGATTTTCATTCATCAATGAACTAATGAAAAACAAATAAAAATCCTTACAAACATCTTATATGCAATGCAATATCATTCAAACACAATATATCCTCAACTATGTAAGATCTTGCAAACTATCTCACTCCTAGCACCTCAAATCCGCTTGCAACTTATGTGGCTTAAATATTATTGTTATGGAACCTTCATGGAATATTATAATCAGTCCAAACCTACAAAAAAACATCCAATAATATCTTCCTAAGAATACCATGCCCTCCCCCTTTCTCTCTTCCAAAATTCCTCTTCAAACCCCCTACAATGAAAAGTGGTTTTATGATTCTTAACTCCTGCTATACAGAAATTAATTTCAAATGTTTTATTTGGGTCTCTCCAATATTTCATGAAGCTTTCTATTTATTCACATTAAAACCTTCCAAAAAATAATTTAAAATAATTTAAAAACCATTTCTAGTAGCCTTGTCAAAGATAGGATGTTGCAATTTTATTCTCCACCTTTAACTCCTAAAAAGCAGAAAATCAAGGCAAGTCTTGGGTGCCCACTTCTCCAATCCATATTTTTTAGGGATCAATATTAAGTGTTTTAAAACTCCCCATTCAACTCCCAATGCCTTATATTGTCTCTCAAATATTTTGCAATTAATTTTTTTTAAACTATTTTTTCTGCTTTTTCACCCCACTAGTCAACTTCAATGTGCAAAGGAGAATTTTTAATGGAAAATTTTAATTATTTGAAGATAAATAATTTGTCACCCCTCAACATTAAATTCAAACCAAAATTATTCCACTTCAAAAATCTAAAATTGTACAAATCAAAAATTCAACCTTTTTTGTTGCTACACGATTGCAAGTTACCATAGATGCTCCTACATCACACTTGAGGTGACTCATTTACAAGAGCTCATAAACCATTGGGGTAGCAAACCATACACTATTGTTTTGGCTTTTTTCCTTCCTATTTCCCTCCTTGAGGATACTCATGGGGCCATAGCCAATCTACTAGACATGATGGGGGTTCCTAGTCTCATTACTCTCAATCCCTAAGAAATAGACATAATGCTAGCCATAATTGGTCCCAACCCTCCCAATTTCCCTCAACCTCCTCATATGGGTGGGGAAGTTCTAGGTGGTCTAACTCCTTGCTTGAGTGTGGTTCTTTTGGTTGGCCTAATTTTGACAAGTACCTTTGGTTGGAGCTAGCTATTTCTCTAGTGCATGCTTGACATCCTTCAAAGGATATTCATGAGTAGGAAGGTGCACCCATTAGCTAGAAGTTGGATGATGTTAATCCTACCTATAGTGATGTAAGAGAGAAACCTAAAAATAAAGATCCCTCTCCTGCTATAATTGTTTGAATTGGTTAGTTTTTATGTTATCTTCTTTGTACTAAAATTTGTAACTTGTTAATGTTTAGAATTGATTCTATCTTTACTTTAGGGTGTACCTTTTTACTACCCTATTTTTTATGAATATAATATAATATATCTTAAATTAAATAAAAGCTAAATAATTTATTCATAAAAAATCATTTTCTTTCATTCTAAAATTTAAAACACATTTTTTAATAAATAATTTTAATATATCAAGATAATAATATTTTTTTTAAAAGAATGAATTTAACATATAAAAAATATAAGGTATTAGGGAATACTTTATTAGAATAATAGAGTTTTTATGAGTATATAGATCGCAAAACTTATCAATTAAAGCATAATTTGAAAATTCCTGGGTGGAAAATTCAAATTTGTATTGAAAATATTCTTCATAGTATTCACCCATAAAAATGTTCTTAACACTATGCACCCATAAAAATAATTATTTTATGTAAGACACCATAAATATAACAATTACTCATATTAATGGTCGAGTGGTGGCTATGTGAGTGGTTGATAACTCTATTTTCATATTTTTCATGGGTGGCTACATTGATCATTGAATGAACGTGGCGAAGGGAGGGAGCCATTGATCATTGAATGAACGTGGCTAAGGAAGGGGTTCTATTTTTAAGGAGTGGGAGTTTTATGAGAAGAAAAATATATATTATAAAATAAAATATAATCTTTTATAAGAAAATAGGAATCTTTAATTTTTTTTATTTTTTTGATGAATAAATTTCAGCATTATCATTTATATAGTAATAATATTACACATTAAAAAAATGGGGTGGATATAAAATCAAATCCCTAGAATTCATATTGAGATACTTAGATCATGAGACATAAAAATATCAAGCTACTAAGTGGTAACAATAGTAGCAAAGTGGAGAGGAGGAGGGTCATCTTTGGGGTGGGATGAAAGTTTTTCTTACTTGCTTCCTAAAATTTTGTTGTGAGATACCATTCATTTATAGTTTTTTATAATTCCTACTTTAGATTAAGCTTAGCATCAAAAATTGTCACCCTTGACAAGTTTGTTAGATTTGTGAATAACAAGAGACACGGGATCAAATAGCAAATAAAACACCTTCCACGCAAGAGCTCTGCAGAAAAAATGATTTGTTATTCCTCAAAAAGAAAATACTTACAGATTGAATAATACAAAGAGAGAGGTAATACTTTATAAGAGCAACCCTAAATGATAAAGGGATTAGATCATGACAAGTGTCAACATCTTGTGTGATGAGTCAAAATAATATAATATTAGCTCTCTATTTAACATAAATAAAACACTTATCTAACTAAAAAGAAATCCTAAGTTTATCTTAACTCCATGAGAATTATATTAATAATTTTAATTAATTATTATCTAATACATGATTACTCTAACACCCCCCCCCCCTTAAGTGTAACTTAGGGAGTAGCTAAAAACTCTAAAAACCAATACATAAAAAAAAAAAAAACAAGAATGAGTCTTAACAACTAGGCCTGATGAGGTACCCAATACAATCAACAAAATCTCTCATAATTGGAGAAGAGGAGAAAACCTCATCTCCTAAAGAGAGATGAAAGCAAGTAAAAAACATGAAGGAGGTCTCATGAAGACCCCCCAAGGTCAAATTACTTCACCTTAAGCATTGATCATAATTGGAGGTAATGAGGTGATGGTAAAGTTTTTGTGAACATGTCTACAACTTGCTCCTTTGTATGTATGTACTCCAAGGTGAGAAAAAAATCCTAAATCATCTTTCATATGAAGTGCCTGTGGATATATATGTGCTTAGTACACCGATGCTCCAATGGATTACAAGAAATGTAAATGTCACTTTGATTGTCACACCAAAGAATAATGCCCGACTATTAGTAGGAAAACCAAACTTAGTCAATGACTGAGAAAGCCACAAAACATCCTGGTTGGCCAAAATAATTGCACGATACTTAGCCTCTATGGATGATAATGCAATATCAGATTTCATCTTTCAAGACCATGTAATGGGGCCAAAAACAAGGCAAAAAAAGTCCAGAAGAGGACTTCCTATGATTGACATCACTATCCCAATCTGAATAAGTGAAGCCAATTATTCGAGGATCTCCTGATGTATAGTGTGTACCACGATGAGAGGTGTCTTGAAAATATCTCAAAATTCATTTAGAAGCTTGGAAATGACTCTCATGTGGATCATCATGTGAGAATCGAGAGAAAAGACCAACTATAAATGAAAGATCAAGATGTGAATGTGTCAAGTACAAAAGACTTCCAACCAACTGCCTTATAATGTAGCATCTACAAAAGGAGTAGGACAAGTGAAAGACAATAAAACACTTGAATAGAATGGTGAGAGGGTAGGCTTTCAATCAAGCATTCCAAATCTCTAAATCATGTCAAGAGCATACTTCTATTGAAATATGGAAATCCCATCCAAAGATTGAATAACTTGTAAACCAAGAAAGTAGTGCAAAATGTTGAGATCTATCATCTCAAACTACTCCATTAAAGCTCTCTGAACATTTTGGATCATGGAGGATAAACTTCCTATAATGATCAAATCATCCACATATAGTATAAGGACCAAAACATCACCATCCTGTCAAATTTAATGTACACTATAGGATCAAAATGACATCATGTGAAGCCAAAAAAAAAGTAGAAAAGTGTCTAGCTTCTCATACCAAGCCTAAGAGAATTGTTTAAGACCATATAGTGAATGATGAAGTTTGAAAACCAATGAAGAGTCCTCAGTAAAACCATATGGCTTCTCCATATAAATCTCCTCATGAATGCCATGATGAAGGCACTCTTCACAACCATCTGAAATACTGACCATCCTTGTGAAGTTGCAAGGGAAAGTACAAGGAAAATAAAATTCATCTTGGCAATAGGGGAAAAGCTCTTAAAATAATCAATGCATTCAATCTCAGAGAAACCCTTCACAACAAGGAAAGATTTATACTTATCAATAAAACCATCTACAACATATTTTTTATAGTACACCCACTTGCACCGAACCAAATTTCTTCCCTTAGGAAGAGGAACAAGATCCCAATTATGATTCTTCATCAAAGAAGAATACTCATCTACCATAGCACTATCCCACTCAAGATTACTAGCCACCTCTGAAAACTTCTATGGATCATCTGAAATGGTATGACTCAAAATACCAACTCCCTATGTATGTGCATGAGTGCAACAGGAGTCTAAAGGATCACCTGCCAAAGGTCCAGTTGCATCAATAGTATTGTGGGCCCACTTAAATAAAGGTTTACTATCTGGAGGTGGAGGGATAATTGGAGAAACATCCTCATCCTCAACATATGAGGAGTGAGTAGTAGGTGATGAGGGAGAAGCTAGGAATGGAGAATCCATCTGAGGAAAGTGCTCATCAAACTAGACATCTTGCCAAAACAATATATCTCTAGAATTAGGATCAAACAATGTGTATTCCTTAACATCCTCACAGTATCCAACAAATATGAGTGGTCGACTCTTCCTCTTCATGGATTTCCATTGAGCTTCAAGAATGAATTCCTAAGCCTCACTACCAAAGACTCTGAATCAAGATACATTGTGATGTAGTCGAGTCCGAAGGGCCTTGTCAGGCTATCTAATCACATAGAAAACACATAACACACACACACACAGATTGGCACAACACAGGTCAACAAATCTCATTTATTCATTTGGAATAGACTATAGGATTATATTCAGAATTTCACATCTATAGGTTAATCCCCTGTTCCACTTTACATTATGCTCTACACTTTGAAGATCTCCCACGCACCATTCCTGAGATGGTTCATTTTATCTTTCACCTCTCTTTACAGGCTACCTTGCCTTGCTCTCTTCCTATTAACCGCTGAGATGATTCTTCAACTTTTCCTACTCTCTTTCGAGTCGGCTCTCCCTTCTTACCAACCTCTCTCCTCTTCTTCTCCTCCAACCTCTTCTTCATGATGGGTATATATCTTCTCTCTATCATCACCAGCAAGCCTTCTCCTTCATGTATTCCTTGTCATTCTTCTCCCTTGTTTTCGTTGTACTACCATGTGGTCCAATGGTCACTTAGATTTTCCAAATAGTTACATGATTATCTGTATCATCAATTTTTATTCATCTGTGTAGGGAATCATCTCCATCCAATGTCTCATGTAGGAAATTGTTTGACCAATCACATTGTTCCACAACAATGATGTGGAAACAACGAGTAACCTCTCACCACGTCCCTCCACTGTATTTGTTCGTCAATCGCCACTTCATCGTTGATCGTTCACAACATTACCGCTTGTCCTTCATCACTATATCGTAGGTTCCAAGAGTTTTGTAACCAAGTTGTGGGGTTGTAAATTTTCCTAACTCCCCAATATTAACCTCTCCCATTTTTTGTCATCCATTACACTCTCCACCATCGGTTCATTGTGAAATCTCCAAAACCCAAACTTTAGAACCTCTATCGTTGTGTTGCTAAAAATCTGAACTTTCGAACCTCTAGTCGTAGGTTGTGGAGTTATGAAAACCCATTACCTACCGACATCATAGTTGTTGGACTATCAGAGAGACTCTAGGATGAGTCCCGCTGATACCATTCACTCTCGCTAAAATGTATTCACTTCACATTGATCTCCATGTCGCTGGAACAAAGACCGATGTCCCACCGATACTACACACTCACATCGATGAACCCGATACACTTTGTCACCATCAGGTCATCGTTGAGACATCAAATGTCATCCTTTCAATACGTTAGTCTCCCGTCGATGTAACTCCATTTTCTATCCAATGAAAGAGAAACACCAGACAAAGGGGTTGGAGCATGATTCTCCTACATCAAACTCCCCATGTGATTAAAATCATGTGCTCTTGCACATGAATTCCTTAATGCCACCTTCCAATTCCACCTTCTTTTTTCTCACTTTCTAATTGTTCGGCCTCCTCGATTCTGCACTGCCATACTTGCACTGTTGCCTTTGAAGTTTTTCTATCTGCATTTGTTGGCTTCTCTCTTTTTGTGCATACTTCCTTCTCCAATTCTCTTTATTAACTCCAAATCCCCACCAATCTGCACTATGGAATGTTGGAAAAGCATAGTCATCAATTTTATCTTCTTCAAGTAACCCATGCATTACCTCCTACTCTGGTAATACTACATCCACATGTCCAACATTACCCTTGGGTACAACACTGTACTCATCTTTTTGTATGCCATCTAAAATATATACTCCTTCCACTTCACTCTTCTCTATCTTATCCTTTTGCACAAGGATTTCTGCAAGCCTCATTTCTGCTATGCTTTCTCCATCACCATCCACCTTCATCAACATGTCCTCCAAGGAACAATTTATTTCTACTCTTTCCACTTCTTCAACGACATTTACAACTCCTTCCTCAACACATTTTTCATTCATCAATATGTCCTCCAAAGGACTCTCTATTGCTGCAAAAAATATTATGTTCTCCCTTTTCATGCCCTCAACAAGACATGTCTCGGCTCCAACTTGCAACCTCTTTTCCTTTATTCCTTCAAAAATACATAACTCCACTACAAACTTCTTCTTTGTTTTTCCTTTCTTATCCTCTTGCATGGTGATTTCTTCTTCGATGCCACGTACTTGGAATCTTGTTGCAACCTCTTTGTTTCCTGTAACAAAGTCAACATGTTCATGGGACTTATCTCCTCCATTCTTGTATCACATTCATCAATTAATTTCCCTTGAAAGAAGATATATATCTTCCTTGTCACATATTTGAGTAGGATAGCTTCTTCATCTTCACCAAATCCTTTATCAAATATAGGATTTCCAGCTGTTGCTTCAGAAACATTATGAATTACCAACTTCTCTATATTTTGCATACCTACATTCAGATTTTCAAACATATCATTAGAAAATAAATAAAGAGACCAAGATGTATCCTTAAGTTCCTCCTTCATGGAAACTTTATGTCCCTTCATTCTCAATCTTTCCTCAAGGGAATCTAATTTCACTTCAATCCCTTTCAACTTTGCAATTAACTTCTTCCTCTCATCTTTTCCCAATACTCTTCCCAAAATGGGATTATCATTGGTCTCCTCATGACCCATCTTGTCCTATTGTTCGAAGACATCTTCAAGAACTCGCAAATCCTTCTGTAGTTACAAGTCCTCCTTGAAACAATCTCTCCCTCTCTATTTAGGGTATCAACCCTCTGCAGTCACAGGTCCTTCCTACAATAAATCTCTTTAGGATTCAAGCCCTTTATAGTTGCAAGTCTCTTCCCACCTGCAACAATATCTTCTAGAACTCAAATCCTCTACAGCTATAGGTACTCTTCGTCACAATACCTCACTCACACAACTATCCTCTACCCAAAAAATATTCTGGAAGATGCTTCCTCTACCCACCTTCTCTCAGTGGAGGAACTCTACACCTTCTATCCAGCTTTATCTTTACTAGAGGATAGCAGTTACAAACCCTTTTTCATGGCTACAACAAACATTATTTCCACAACTCTTTCTCTTGATCATCAACCATGAACCCTAATGCATAGTCTCCACTTTCGAGATCTTTAGGTTTCAACCCACACTCACAGGTTCTACTACAACTGCCTCATGTTTGACACTCTGGTACAGGCTCAGGAACTCCTACTCTGATACCACTTGATGTAGTCAAGATCGAAGGGCCTTTTCAGGCTATCCAATCATGCAGCAAACATAGAACACACACACACAGATTGACACAACATGAGTCAAAAACTCTCTTTTATTCATTTGGAATAGACTATAGGATTACACTCAGAATTTTACATACATGGTAATCCCATGTTCCACTTCACATCACACTCTACTCTCTGAAGTTCTTCCCCTCGAGCTCTCTACACACCATTGCTAAGATGGTTCGTTTCAGCTTTCACCTCTCTTTGTAGGCTACCTTGCCTCACTCTATTCCTGTTAACCATTGAGATGGTTCTTCAACTTTTCCTGCTCTCTTTCAGCTTAGCTCTCCCTTCTTACCAACCTATCTACCAACCTCTCTCCTCTTGTTCTCCTCCAACCTCTTCTTCATGATGGGTATATATATCTTCTATTTGTCATCACCAGGAAGCCTTCACCTTCATTTCGGCCTTGTCGTTCTTCTCCTCTATTGTCATTGTACCACCATGTGGTCCAATGGTCACTTAGATTTTCCAAATAGTTACATGATTATCTGTATCATCAATTCTTATTCTTCTATGCCAAGTAATTGTCTCCATCCAACGGCTCATGTAGACAACTGTTTGACCAATCGTGTTGTTCCACAACAACAATGTGGAAACAATGAGTAACCTCTCACCACGTGCCTCCATTGCATTCATCTGTCAATCGCCACTTCTTCATCAACGATCATTCATTGCATTACCGCTTGTCCTTCATCACTATGTCATAGGTTCCAAGATTTTTGTAACCAAGTTGTGGGGTTGTGAAGTTTCCTAACTCCCCGATATTAACCTCTCCCATTGTTCACCATCCATTACACTCTCCACCATCAGGTCATTGTGAAATCACCAAAACCCAAACTTTATAAATTATATCATTGTATCGCTAAAAATTAGAACTTTTGAACCTCTAGTCGGGCTATCAGAGAGACTCCAGGATGAGTCCCACAGATACAATTCACTCTCGCCGAAATGTCTTAACTTCACACCGATCACCCTATCACTAGAACAAAGACTGATGTCCTACCGATACTACACACTCACGCCAATGAACCTGTTACACTCTGTAACCATCGGGTCATCACTGAGACATCAAATGTTGGCATGTCAATACATTAGTCTCCCCCCAATGTAACTCCATTTTCTATCTGATGAAAGAGAAACAATGTACAAAGGGGTTGGAGCGTGATGCTCTTGCATCACATTAGGCTTGACATGGGACCAAGCCTCCTAAGGATTCATATTTCGCAATGCCTTGTGAGGCATATGATTATGACTATAATTGGAATAATTAATTGCCTCAACCTAAAATGAAGAATATATGTCTCATTTTTGAATCATATAATTGGTCATCTCCTGTAAAGTTCTATTCTTTTTCTTAGAAACACCATTTTGTTGAGGGGTGTATGGAACTATAATTTGATGTTGCAAACCATGGTTAGTGCAAAAGTCCTTGAAAGTCTAATTAACATACTCCCTTACATTATCTATGCATATCCACTTGATAGAAAGGCCAAATTGCTTCTCTATGAATTCCTTAAAGATCATGAAAAGAATCAAAGACATCACTCTTGTACTTAATAAAGGACACCCATGTATGCCTTGAGAAGTTGTCAATAAATGTGAGCACATATTTTGCCCCTTAAAATGTAGTCAAAAATGACATGAGGTCACTATGTACCAACTCTAAGGGTGCATGTGTGGTTCTACCCATAGGAAAATAATCACAATGATGTTTGCCAAGAACACATCCTCAAAAAACACCATTTGTATAGGAAATCTTAGAGAGTTCAGACACTAATGCCTATGTACACATTTGGTGGAGATAACTATAATTGAAATGACCAAAAAATTCATGCCACAACATACTCACAGTGTTTGTATGTGCTATAAAGGATGAACTTAAACCAACTAAAATCTTAAAACCATCAAATTAGTATAAATGAGAAGAAGAATCGACACTCCCAGTGGCCACAATAATATCAATATCATGTAGGTAATGAATAACTCCATAATGTGGGGTAAACTTGACTATCCTAACGATGCCAAATTGACAAATCTAATAATTAAAAGAAGGTTGGTGGAGATATTAGGAACTACAAGTACCTCCTACATAAAACCACCTTCAAGTGGGACAATGCCTAAGCCCAAAAATTAAAGTTGTGTAGAATCCCCAACTACAATCTGAGTAGTCCTACAATCTGAAAGGGATGAGACCAAATCCTGCAAGTGTGTCATGTGATATGTCATTCCAAAATTAAGTATCCATCAAGCTACAAAAGGTAAGGCCCATGCAAAAAGAGCATGACCTTTACCTATAGATGATGAATAATATTTAGTGGTGGAGATGTTATGATGTTCCATGGATTCCTTCAAATCCTCTAATCTCTCCCAACATGTATTGAGTAGATGTCCCTCATTACCACAAAAACTGTAAGGTTCACCTGATTTCTTCTTCATCTTGGAGGAAGACTCACCATTCTTAGAAGATTTATCATACTGAAGAGTAGTTTGAGGATTTTGTTAGATAAATTTGGAGATGTTTTGGACGAACTCTCACTACCTAATAAATAATCTATCTTGGGATTCTATTTCATCTTGTCTTTCCCTTTGGATGTTTGTGCTACCAATGCCTAGGTTTTAGAACCAAAAAAAGACTCAAACTTACTCAACTTTGTATGTGCGTGAGTTAAATGCTCACAGAAAACTTTGAAAGTAGACATGGTGAATGCATCTCCAAATGCATCCATAGTAGAGTAGAAATTAGAGGAGAAGACCTAGAATGGCCCTCGAAGCATAGAAAAAATCAAGAAAATACATTTTTTTCTAGCTTTATTCTTCCCAAAACCTTGCAAAAGAGATTTGAGTGACTTGAACCTCTACAAGAATTCATCAATGGAGAGGAAAGAATAAAGTATAATAGATGTTAATTTTTTCCTCAATCTATAGAGATCTATACCCATTTATGGTGCCAAAAATATCATCGAACCTTATCCACATAGCCCTAGGAGTGTTATAAGACTTAAGATGAAATAAGAGACTATCTGAAACATGCAATGAAATCAATATCATAACCTCATATATCTTTTTCATATGCTAAAATATCTCAAATTAATGATTCAATGCTTGTTTTACTTCATCCAAAGTGGACCATAAACCCTTAGACATGAGATTTCTGGTCATATGAAGTTTCCAAGAATGATAGTTGTGTGGCATAAGACGATCAAATAAAAGAGGTTTCTACCATGATGATTGAGGTTTCCAATACAATGTGTGGGAAATGATTGTTGTTCTCTGATGTATATAGCTACTGAAAGCGGGAAATATTACCCCCGCAATAAGAAAAACCAGATCTAAATACAACTTTAAGAGAAAAAAAGCTTGAAAAATAAAAAATCACATTAAAGAGAGATCTTTGTTTACCTAGTGAATATTCCTATAAAATAGACTACATGGTTGTGTAAAGTATTGAAACACATTTTCAACACTAACTCTTTCACAAAAAAATGAGTTTGTATGCCCAAGTTATTGCCCCAAAAGTGTAGAAAAGAATATCTAACTTCAAATAACTATAGCATCTTTTTGTTAAGAAATTGGTAAAATACCTGTAGATCAAAACAACCTTTTCAACAATATATAGTTTTCAAAAAATAGAGATCATACATGCAAGATATACCAGATTTTGTAAAATTTCCACAACTAAGCCCTGAGAGGTGAACTAACGACTAAAAAATTAAAGCTTCTAGTCACATGGGTAACTTACCAAATACCGTTTGTCTATTGCATGAGGTGGTTGGATGCCACTCGAGGCATTAAATACTTAATTAGAGTCACAACTTTCCAATGCCTCTGGAGCCTACAAAATTACATATGACAAAGACTATATTGCTTGGGCTTCTATTGTAGACTTGCAAAGAGATTTTTTCACCTTATAGAGGCAAAAAGATGATGCAATAAGGTGATTTGGACAACTTGGATTTGGGATGATGGAAAACCAGCCTAGGAAGCTATTCTCAAGGAATTAGAAGGTGCCCCCAGTTCCAGTTAAATGACTTTATTTACACTTTTTGTTTCATGCACATCCTTAGTCCTTGATTTCAAAGGGGTAGAAGGTTTTGTGTAAGGTTCTGTGTAGGGAGAAGATAATATTGTGAAGAAATTTTGGTTTTGAAAAAGTTTTGTGCATATCTAAAAGGGGGAGTTCACGCAGTCTAGGTAAAGATAAAATTGAAGATTCTTTTTTTGGCACATGTTGCCATCAATTTGGGTATTGTTGGAAGAATGAAGAAGAAACTCTCTGGTGTGTTGTCATTGATGCCAACATTGGTTGGTGATAGTTTTTGCTCATCCGGTAAAAAGTATCTGTGTTATCTTAATCCAGTAATTTGGTTTGAAATTGTTCCTGTTACAAGATCGGCCTATATGATTTTAGTATGTTGTTCAAGACTATTAAATGCATCTATGAACCATTTTTCAGTGATTTTGGTTGAAAGGGCTGAAATATATAAATGACAAAATTTTGGCATATAGGTTTTATATCTTCCTCTAGCTGACATGGATAAGTGGTATGAAGATACACTTCGTGGGTGTTAAAGAGATCTTTCTTACGTCTGAGCTAAGCTAATTTATGTCTTGCATGTTTTGGTTTGAGCACAAAAGAAGTCTTATTTTTTTGAGTTGGCAAGCTATTTTTGAATTAAGTATGATTATATCTAATTAGGCTAACCTAATTGATGTATGTCAATGTAATTTAGCATATATATATGAAACCTTCTTTTGTACTGAAAAAAGGAAATGATTTGGTATGCGACAAGTAATAAATAGTGATGCGAGATAGTGTGATATTGTGTGAGCTTTTATGTATTTACTATGAACCTACAAATCAGAGCAATATTTTGTATTCCAGAGCTTAATTGGAACTAAAATCAGCCCATAGAAGTTGTATTCTATCAGTTCAATTTTTGGCAATGAGCCACACTCCTTTTTGTACTCATTTCAGGCTATGAGCCTTTCAAGGATAGTGTGTCCTGACAGTGTGCCCCTATAATATCTTATAACTAGTTATATTATATTGTGAGCTAATCGTCGATGTGGTTTTTCCCACTTTGAGTTTTCCATGTAAAAATCTTGGTGTTCATATTTCATGTGGTGTTATTATTCCTTTCATGTCTCTGTTTACAGTTGTAGTCAGATATATTTTAATTATTGAATGGTTAGCAGCTAAATGATTTGGTTGAATACTGATTCACCCCCCTTCAATATTTTGGGTGGTCAACAAGTTTTCATGGGGGGAAATGCTGACTAAAGTGGGGGAAAAATGTAGTAATGGAAAAAATATCCTTTTTTTCTTAATTTGGGAATAATTAACAATAAATGAGCCTAATGTTGTAATGTTTTTTACACATTCACATTAAGTCTAGGACCCTTTTTAATAAAATGGACTTAAAGATTCCTTATTTAGGGTGTTGTAAAGTGTTTCTTTACACTTTCACATTAATCTAGTGCCTTTAATTAATTAAATGCAAGGATAATTAGAGCTTAATTAACCCCTTAATTCAAATCCAAGCCTTATTTATTGCATTTTTTGAAGGATAAATCCTGACACATTAATAATGTTTCATAACACTTAATTTGGCAAGGTTTGAGTCCTACGCTAGTGATCTAGGACTCATTAGCCACTTGGTGAATGGGTCCTTCCTAGGTCCAAGGACCCCCTTTTGGCATATTATTTCATATCCCCGAAACTTGTCCTAGTTGAGTGTGCTAGGACCCATTACCCACCTATCGAACGAGTCGTCCCTAACTTAGGACGCCCCTTTTTGAACTTATTCTTGATGATATTTTAAAGATTTTAAATCCTAGATCGAATGTCATCTTGTGTTATTTGAATTTTAAGATTAAATCTTAAGTATAAATATAAGGTTGTTTCACATAGTTTCACCTAGCATCTTCAAGTATTCAAGCATTATATAAAATTTATGATCAAGAGAGCATTCAAGAATACATTCTAAGGTAGATTATCAAGGTTTTATTGCAGCTATCAAAGGTCATATCATCATGTCACAAGAATAGTGCATAATGCATGTTGTTGAGCTTATGTATTGATGTAGCATTGAAGATCCAATTCAAGCATTGTTTCACATCCAAATTGAAGATCAAGATTTGCATTCCTTAAAGCCACTACATGTTGGATTGTTGATTTATTATCCAAAACTTCATCTAAGGTATCATTATTTCATGTTTCATGTTTCATGTTCATGTTTCGTTGTTTCATTATAAAGTTTAATTTCATCTCACCAAGTTCATCCACTAAGGCTTGTTATGAGAAACCAAAACCAAGAGAAGTTAACGTGATTCAACCTCAACTCATCCTTTACCCACCTTTGCACAAATCAAAACTAAAAATAATCCTAAATTTACTCTTTATCCACTTAAGAACAAATTTTTGCAGCAATCAAGTAATAATACCATTTCTCATACATACAACACTCAAAACAATCCGCAACCAAGACAACCAACCCCAACAACCTTACATTTTCCTAATCCCATTTTTCTCAATGCTCCTCATTTAACTTCACAGAGTGGGAAGGAGTATGATCTCATTGAACACATTAAGAATACTCCTACAAAGATATCCCTATGGGACTTAATTCAAAATTTTCCTAACTATCACACTATGCTTCAACAGCCTTACAACAAGTAGTGGTTCCTCCTTGTATAAATGAAAATGATGTAGTAGCTCTTAGACAAGGAATGAATACAGTTAATGTAGACATCACCTTTTATCAACATGAGCTGCCTCCTTTGGAATTGAGAAATAAAAATGATGCCTTCATAATAATATCCCAATTCAATAGAATAAGCATAAAATGACCCTTGTTGATAATGGCTCGACCCTTAATGTGTGTAGTGTGAAACTCTTAGATAGATTGTGCATAGACAAATCAAAAATGGAACTTTACTCCTTATCAATTCAAGGATTTTACAATGTAGGAAACCAACCACTCGGTGTGATTTCTTTACCTATTACAGTCGGAAAGGCTACCTTACAAACTCCTATTCATGTCATGCCTCATGACCTTTCATACAACCTCCTTTTGGGAAAGCCATGGATTCATGAGATACATGTGGTGCCTTTGACTCTTCATCGTATCATGAAATATGTTTATAACAACAAAGTATACCAAGTTGAAATAGACCCCGAGCCTGAAAGTCGCTTACAAGTTGAAAAAGGAATGACAAGTCCTCTAAGCACATTGATTCCAACATCCAACATAGAGCCTATAGAAGAAGACAAGCAAGAAATGGAAATAGTGTCAAAATTATTACATGATGATTGGGGTTCCTTGGAGTTCACACCCTCATTTATGGGAGAATACATAATCACAAGAAAAGAAGATGAGAAACAAAAGCAACCAATGGTCACGTCAACTCAGAACTTGGAGGAAAATTCACAAACATCTACCTCATCCACTCTTGAAGAAGATTCAATATATACAACAAACTTTGATGAGATAGATTATCAACAACCACCAAACCTAAAAGAAATGGAAAAACTTTATGGCAAAGGTTATGAATAGGTGAAACAATTGGGTTATAATGGTAAAGGATGTGCAAAGAAAGAACAATCCATTTGCGTTCCTATGGAGGCTAACACTCAAGAGATAAAAATTGGTTTGGGATATTGTCGTTCTAATATTACGCAAGCAACAAAGTGACCATCATTAAACATCAACACTATCATGTGCAAGCCAAAAATCAACCTCACCTTGAAACATCATGAATTGCTTGATATGGATTTTGAAGCATCATGGGAATACTTTGAGGATGATGAAGCCTTGAAGAAAATGCTAGGATTTTATGAAAATTCACCTACTACTCAAAAGAAAAAGGTCACAGTGTTATGATTAGCACCAAACAAAAAGATGCAGAAGAGGAAAGTAATGAGACAGACATGAGTAAAGAAGAATACAACCCTGAATTTCTAGAGCCAAGTGCACTTCCTCTAGGAGATACAATCGACATACCAATGGACATCAATGATAACGAGAAAATAATTAAGATAGGAAAGTTCCTTGATGATGAAGAACAAGAAGATCACACAATGTTACTCCATGACTTTCCCAAAAAACAATCTTGGAAATATTCAGACATGTCAGGAATCGATGCTAATATAGTGACACACAACATAGCCCTTGCTGAAAATGCTAAACCAGTTTGACAAAAGACACAAAAGATGAATCCTAAGATAGCCTTTCTCGTTAAAGGAGAAACGAAAAACTCCTTGAGGTCAGTTTCATAAGACCTATAGATTATTCTCCTTGGATCTCAAACATTGTCGTAGTCGCAAAACCTGACAATCATATTAGGATGTGTATAGATTTTCTTGATCTAAATAAAGCATCTTTAAAAGATGATTTTCCCCTACCTAATATTGAAATGATAGTAGATTCGACTATGGGACATGTTTTGTTGTCATTCATGGACGGATTTTCTGGAAACAATCAAATCTTTATTAACCCTCAAGATCAATATAAAATAGCATTTACAATAGTTTGCGGAACATTTTGTTGGGTCATGATGCCTTTTGGATTGAAGAATGTGGGCACAACATATCAACGAGCAATGACATTAATATTTCATGACTACACACATAAGATTTTGGAAGACTGTGTTGATGACATTCTAGCCAAATCTTTCACAAGATAAGACAATGTGAATGTCCTTTGGAAAATCTTTGAGCGAATGTGAAAATACATGAGATTGAATTAGAAAAAGCGTCTATGGTGTAGATAGTAGAAAACTTCTAGGTTTTATCATATCTCACAGAGGCATCAAGGTGGACATGAAGAAAATTGATGCTATAGTCAATATGCCACCTAAAAACATTTCTCAATTGCGTACATTACAAGGAAGAGTTCAAGCCATCTATCATTTTGTCGCATATTTAGCTGATTGAACGTTACCATTTATACATCTCCTCAAAAAGGATGTACACTTTTATTCTAAGGAGGATTGTAAAGAGGCTTTTGAGAGTTTGAAGAAGTACCTTGCAACTCCACTTTTTTTACAACCCACTATGCAAAACAAACCATTCATAATTTATACAGCCACATTATTCCATGCTCTATTGAGTGAGACATTACTTACTGAATGTGTAAATACATGTGATGATGAAATTTAATCCTCTAAAATATCTTTTTAATAAAATAGATTTATCAGGACGCTTGGCTAAATGGGTTATGTTGTTAATAGAGTTTGACCTTAAGTTTGTTTCATAAAAAGCAATTAAAGGACAAGCCTTAACTGACCACTTAGTCAATGCTCCCTCACCTTTAGCATTACCTAATGTCAAAACATTCCCTAATGAGAATGTGTGGACTATTCAAAAAGATGACGAAGCATGGGAATTATACTTTGATGGATCTAAGTGTATAACATGCTCCGACACTGGGGTTACAATAATTATGCCCGCAAGAAAGCCTATTCCCTTCTCATACCACTTAAATTTCCTATGCACCAACAAAATTACGATAGAATATGAAGCATTAATTGTTGGATTGCATGCTATTTTAGCTTTGTGAGTTTGAAATATGAAGATATTTGGTGATTCTCAATTAGTCATTAAGCAAATAAATGCGACATATCAAGCAAAACCTGACAAATTATCAAAATACAAGGATCTCACAATGAATTTGTTAGGGAATTTTGAATCATTTACCATTGACAAAATCCCATGAAAGGATAATGGGCATGCAGATGCAATGGCAAGTGTAGGTTCTCTTATATCACCTCAAGATCCTTCAAAAGATTTCACATTTACTATTCACCCAATCATGAAACCATCGATCGAGTCCAAAATCAAAGATGTATTAATAACAACTACGGAAAGCTCTAGTGAATGGTATTCACCAATATTTAATTATTTAAAAGAGGGTACCTTTCTAGAGCTGACAACAAGAAATATACTCGAGTTCATCTTCGCAATCTTGCAACTAAGTATATCATTCTCGCTAATGTATTATATAGAAGATTCTTTAACAGCCTTTTACTAAGATGTCTTAAAGAATCTGAAATCCCCATAGCACTCGAAGAGGCTCATGCAGGTGCCTATGGTGGTCATTTTGGAGGGAGATCATTAGTGAAAAAACTCGTTTGCATGGGATATTATTGTAGACATATGGAAAAATATTGCTTTGAGTATGTTAAGAGATGTCACAAATGTCAGGAACATAGAAATTTGATTCATACTCTTGCTACTGAGCTTCGGGCCCAAATTCTCATTTGGCCATTCTCTGTATGGGGACTAGATCTAATTGGAAAAATCTCACCACCTTCATCTGTTGGACATACCTTTATAATCATCATGATAGATTATTTCACAAAATGGGTAGAATTTATTCCTCTTCGATCAACAATTGTTGATGTAATATGTCATTTCATATTGGAACACACTATTGCTCATTTTTTACTTCCTTCCACATTAATTTCAAATATAGGACACAATTTAAGAATAATGACGTGAAGAAATTCCTTGAAACATTTAATATACAACATCATTTTTTAGTGCCTTATTACTCGCAATCTAATGGTCAAGTTGAATCAACTAATAAAACTCTTGAACAAATATTAAGAAATATAGTAAACAAACATAACAAGGATTGGCACACACAACTAACCTATGTGTTATGGGCTTACCATACTAGCATCATAAAATCCACTGGAACAAAACCTTATAACCTTGTCTATGGTACTGAGGCGATTGTGCCCTTGGAGTTAGAAATCCCCACGTTAAGGATTTCTCTTCAAGGACTTATTGATGATAACACTTATAAAGAACAACAATCACATCAACTTGAGATGCTTGATGAACAATGCATTAACGCTCTTGAGCATCTCCAACCTTATGCTAGACAATTACAACGTAGTTATAGTGATGATTTCATCCCTCATGTATTTAGTGAACGTGACTTAGTATTATCTGAAAATCAATGTAACGTTAATGTCAACCCGACTAAAAAGGAAAATTGAGTGCTAATTGGTTAGGACCTTACATAATTATTGAAAGTTATGGGTCTGGTGCATACACGTTAACAGAAATAGATGGCACACCTCTCAAAGACCATATTAATGTTTTGCTTAATGTTTTGCATTTGCATCGGTATTATTTCTAACCCTCCTTGAATAGTGTGAATGATAAAATAGTTGTGTCAGAGTTAGTGGATAGCACTCCATGTGCTCTCACATTGCTTCATTCTTGACAAACAGTTATTTGTGTCTTGAATACTAAAGTGATTATTTAATTCATTTTTAAGTGATCAATTTAGGTTTCATGCTATTCAAGTTCATTTTGTATGTTGTGTTAGATTAGATCCTTATATGCATTTAATTTTCTTTAAGATTAGATCCTTATATGCATTTAATTTTCTTTAATTAGATCATAGGTGCATTTAATTTAGCATAACAAACTTAATCACAATATTGCATCTAAAATAAACCAGAATGAGTTTTAATTAGATCGCATAAAACATGTTAAATCATGGAGACATTGATTAAATAGTCTTACAAAGATTATTTGATTAATCACATTGTCATTTAACATTCAACACATAAATATAAGTAATAAAACATCAAATTCTCATATATATATATATATATATATAAAAGTTTTGTGTACATTTCATCAATATATACAATGCTACTCAGGTCTATGACTACTAGATCCCTCAAGACCTGGTGCTTGCATTGCCTAGTGGCAGTCTCCTAGGAGATGGTGGTATGTGATCGTGATCGTGATTCATCGAGTGTACTAAAAGAAAACTGCAAGCCTCGTACCTTTCCAAGGGCCTCCTGACGCTCCCCTACTATTTGATCCCTCTCCACCTAAAGCCTAGCTACCTCTGACTGTAGTCTCTCAAACTTTACTGAGGTCTGAGATGAATGTGCATCTAGAGAAGCATCATCTCGGTGGATGTGCCCCCTAAGACTCTCATACGTTTCATGTAGTCTGATGTATGGCCTAAAAAACTCTATTTCTTGATCCACAATGGGTGGGGCACATAGTTTGAGTTTGTGGCCTCCTCATGAATTGATGGGGGCACTATCTCTATAGCCACCTAACGATAGAGATCATGAAGATCTCTCATAGACTCTACAAGATAGAAACCATAAATATAATCAGTACACATCATGATATATATGTATTAAAGCATAAGCACAAACCATAGCAATAAATAAAATATCATCGCCTATCTATTTGCCAAGCTATGTGAAATCAGCCTCGTCGTGTGCAGGGGGCATGGAAGATGTGCTAGCCTCTCCATGGTTGTGGGTACTGGTGCCTACTACAGTTGTTGCTCATGATCTAGTCATATGAATGGGAGATGGCTCTCCCCACTCGTGGCCCGTTGGATCCTCCTTTTTTTCCTCACTACTCTCGCTCATGGGTTGCTCCTCCTCCTCATCCTCCTCCTCATCTCCTCCCTCCTATCCATCATAGTCAAGATTTGCAGTCTCATCGTACTCCTCATCTATGAAATCTGTAAATATATTTGAATCCTTGTAGCGTGTCTCCTTGGCCCTTTCCTCCATCTCATCCCCCTCATCTAGAAGTGGTCCTACATCACCTATCGACTCATCCATCGAGAATGTGAGAGTTGGTTGTGATATTGTCCACCACTCCTCATAGTCATTTGTGGCACCGATGTCATCAGCGCTGGAGACAAGAGGCATATCATGATCTAAATAATTGGAGTCACTATAGACAACATCCTCTGCAGTGAGCCGTCTAGAATCATTGGGTCTCTGAGCACTCCATATTGATCTCCTGAAGAAGGTTTGTGCCCTGGGTGCTATTTGGACCTAACTAGATTGTCGCATGATGCAATCATAGTAGAAAGGATGTACTATGTAATCATGTCTACCAATCAAGAACTTGTCCAACTACAATCTCCTCATTTGTCAAATGTGATCTAGCCACTGTAGCACAAGATGATAAGGTCTCCAAAGGATCTCATCCTCCTCCAGTCGGTCAATTCGGACTCTTCAGAAGTGCAAATCACCATACTGCCAAAACCATCATAAAGGATAGTTGAAGTCCTAAGGATACCCCAAGGTTGTCGGACACGGGAACCCAATAGGTCTGGTACATGTGATATTATCTAGGCACCAAACCTACATAAACGTATAGTGTACCATGTTGTTCACCTCCCAAAAGAAAAATCATCCAAGATCATAGTATAGGTTCACTAGGATTTTGTGCCCCCGAGCATATACTATCTTGTACTCTACCATCCCTCATATCAGGTGTACTAGTCCTCCCTCTAGGTTTGCTCCCCAAACGTTAGGGATGACTACTAGTGCTACTATCAGCATCATAATTTGTCTAACCAATGGGTCCCATGAATATAGTAGCATCGCAAGATCTATCTATGGCCTCACTCTCTCATTATGCATTGGTCCACAAAGGAAAAACTGCTTGCTGCATTTCATCTCGTGAAATGACCACTCTACTCACAAACACACTTGCTCACACCGGATTGAGACGCAGAGTATGCGGTGAACATCCTCCAACATGATAGTCATCTTGTTGGTAGGTAGATGAAATGTACATGTATCTGCATCCCATCTCTCTGCTAATGCCATCAGCATCAGATCATGGTACCTCATAGGGCGCATGAGGTATGCCCAATATAATCCTACACTCTGTCAAAGCTATACATCCTCCACTAAAAGAGTGGGGGGTAAATCTCGAAGAAGATTGATTTATCTACCACCCAGACGTTGTCATGAATGGGTGGGAACCTAATAAAAAAAGAAAAAATATGTCTTGTAAACAGTCTAAACTCTTAAATATTTACATCAACAATCATAAAAGTGTACTATTTTTTTTCTAGTGTACTTTCATAAAGGTCTTAGACACTTCACGAAGAAACGAGACACTTTGCGAAAAAGTGGGACACTTTGCAAACAAGAGGGACACTTTGCAAACTTTGCGAAAAAAGGGGACACTCCCTCTCTTAGGTCTTCCCCCCCACCATAACTAAATAAATCTTTCCCTCTCAAGTCTCTCTCTCAGGTCTCACTCCCTCCCATGCTACCTAGACTAATTTGTGTCACTCTAATGCCCTCTCTTGCAATCCCTCTCTATCAAGCCTCACTTACCTCCCACCCTACTTAGACAGATATATTTCACTCCAACCCCCTCTCCCACACTCCCTCTCTCTCTCTCTCCTTCTTTGGTCTTTTTGTATCTCTCGGGTCTCATCCCTCCCAACCCCTCTCTCGTTGTCAGGTATTTTCCCCCACTGTAACTAGATAACTCTCTATCCCTCTCAAGTCTCTATCGCTCTCAGGTCTCAATTGCTACCACATTACCTAGACTAATCTCTCTCACTCCTATCACATCTCTCTATCTCGAGTGTTACTCCCTTTGTCTCTATGGAATCTCTCCCTTTCAAAACAACACATTAGCACTCACCAAATTTGGAGAGCACCAAATTTGGCGTGCACCAAATGTGTTTTACCTTGAAATGGTAAAATAGGGGTTGACCCCATGATTCAAGCTCGCATGCTTCTGTATTTGTCTGGTTCAACATTTTATCCGATTCAGAAACGCCTTTTTTTATGTAGTTGACTTCATGTTGTACCAATCTATGCTTGATCCATCGCCTTTTTACCACCAATTTGTATGGTAGATAATGTAGAAGAAGACATTTTGAAATTTCTACATCATTTTACATTATCTGAAGTAATATATTCATTTTGGTAATATTGAAATGTTTATATTTAGTATATTTGTTTGTTTTTGACAATATAAACTATATTTCTTTAATTATTTTATTAATCATAACAATTGGACATAGAATTCAACATTGAGTTAGATGGGATTTGCATTAAAAAGTTTAATTTTTATGAGTTTGAAGAACAAAAAAATGAAAAACATGACATTTACTTAACACAAATTTACTTATGATTTTTATTTGCATTGCTTATAGTAGTCAATTTCCAGCATGGCTATTGGAATTCACTCTATTTTATTTTTATTTTCAACTAATTTGGAAAAAAAATATTTTCAAGTAATTTGGAAAACCTAATAGCTTTCATCAATGTTAATGCAAGTTTCCATTAATTTTTTTGTTCCATAAAAAATTCACCTTCATCACATGTGCTTAGATAAATTCAAGTGAGTTGACATCAATTTTCCATTCATTCATACCATTTACCTTTCTAATAAATTAAGAAATGGAAAATTTTGTACAATTGAGAATGCTTATTGTCTTTCTAAGTTACCTCATTTCCAAATAAATAGTGAATAATTATAAGATATAGCATCACAAACCCTTCTTTGAATTCATATTCTTCATGACTTCGTTAACAATCACAAATTTGGTTTCGAGAACAATAAACACAAGATTCTCTAGTTTTCATTTAGGTGGCAACAACTTATACCCTAGGTTTGTGATGCAGAGCAGTGAGACAAAACCTTCAACAATCACAATTAGATCAATTTCAAACAATCTTTAATCTCAAAAACCTCAATTCAATGCTCAACTGACCAATTCACATTCACTTCTTTGTAGCATTCACAACAGAGAAAATTGTTCATATCTTAGTCATTGGAACCCTCTCTAATGCATCTAAACACTAACCCTTGCTTTAGGCCTTTCTATTCTTGAAACAAGGAGGGTTTATTCAAAATCAACATTCCAGGCCTCTGGTGCAGGAGCACCTTGTAAGCTCAATTTTGTCAAATGCTAGGATTTTAGTTAATGTGATTGTCCTGTGAGGAAGGATTACTAGTTTGTAAGTGGTTAAGGAGGTGATAAAAAATTGGTGCAAGGGCACCTACACCTTGTATTGAAAGAAAATGGATTCTTCGAAGGTCTAATAGACTAGGTTGAAGTTTCTTGATTAATAAGCAACGAGGAAGTTGCAAAATATATTGAATTGTAAAAGTTGTCAATCAATGTCAATGGTGACAAATGAGGTCTAGGTAGATAGAGTCTGGAATAGGTTTGATTTTCATGTTTTCTTTCATGAATAAGGTCAATCAAGACCATTTAAGGTGTATTACGTTGAGTTTTAAGTCTTGGTCGTCAAATGTGCAAAAAAATGCATTCTTGCTACAAAATTGTCAATATTTAAATTTGTAGCCTTTTGAAGAAAAATCCTTGAATTTGGATATAAATGTGCAAGAATGAGGTCTAAAATGTTGTAATAGGTTGAATTAAATGTTTTTGAGTGATTTAGGAGTCCTTAGGTGTCAAACTTAAAAAGTTACAAAATTCATGTAATGTTGTCATGTGTAAAAGGTCTAAAATGCAACTTAATGAAGATTAGAAGCTTTTAATGATTAAAAATCAGTTATGGGCATTGGAGGGAGTTGAAATGCAATAAAAATATTTTTAATAACCTTCAATGCCTCGAAGGAGAGGTTGTTGGTTGATTTGTAACCCATTTTTTATCAAGAAGAACGTTATTTTCCATAAGTTTACTAGTTTCTCTCACTTTTCTTGTTGTTGTACGGCCTGTACGGACTCTAAGATGATTTGAAACCGGTTTTATGTTGTATATTAATGAATTAGATTTCATTTTCACCTATTTAGAGGTTCTAATTCTCTGTATAGAGAAATTTATCTTCTTTTTACTGTTGTACCTACTTTCACAGTGTTCTTGGATTGAAGGGTTTCATGATGTAATTCGACCCATTCCACTTGTTGTGCCTACTATAACTTTTTGAATGATTCCTCTAGCTTGTAAAATACATTCCTAACCTATTTAGAATGTTGTGGGGTCAAGGTTGGGTGTTTGGGATGATGTTCTAGGACTGTAGTAGGGTATTTTCATGGTGAAAATGAGGGCTTCAAGTGGTGTTTTGTCAAAATGTGGGAAGGACTATCCATGTAATGTATTATTCACCATGTGCAGGGTCTGGTAAGTGTGTTTGGTGCTTTGTATGGGTCTGGCAGGTCCGAAATATAGGAGTTTCATTAAAACCCAAAGTATTTTGCTTAAAATTGAGGGTTTGATGTATTAGGGGTCTAGAGGTCTTGGACCTAGAAACAAATCAAGAAATTGGAGGTTTTGACACATAACATACTATTGTTTAAGGAGTTTGAGTGAATTTCTAGTGTTTAAAAGGTACTTTCTTTGTAGACTAGGCCAATGGAATAGCCTTTTCCAAGGTGGGTCTATTGGAATTCAATGTTGGTCCAAAGGAGTTGATGTTGGGGTTTACCTATGTTATGTAACTTTCAAATGGGTATATTAATCATCCCTAATTTTTTCAAGTGTTTGGGAAAATCTTGGTGAAAAGGCCCTTGAACTGGGTTACCTATGGTACAAGGGAAAGCTTGGTAGAACTTGGGATTTTCAGTTGAACATCTGATTTTGCTTTGGAATCTAATTGATTCTCATTTATTTGGTGTATTGAATGGTTTCCACCCCTCTTTGCATCAAAAATGGTGTTTCTTGGTAAGTTAAGTGATCAAGTTGTGTGTAATTCTATTAAGAGCCTTCCTCTAAATCTTTGAACAAGTTCATTGTGGATCCCTACATGTATTGCATCAGCCTCTAGCTACTTTTCCAACTCTTCAAACACTCAAAATCCCTACTCTAATATCTAACCATGCAGACATCTAACTCCATCATGTATGAAAAATGTTGTCTAGCATAGACATGTTTGATAATTCCAAACAACTCACTACCTTCTTTCATAAAATGCTTTGGTGTGTTTCATATTTAATGCAATGTAATCAGCGATATCAATATTTTCGTAAAATGCATTACTTACTTTTGTTCTATGTGTGTTTGTGCACATGTAGCATTCAAGGTCATGCTGGAGAAATGACCAAAGCCTCTAACACTAGAAGAGCATGCAATTAAAAATGCAAGGAGAAGAGAATCAAAAAATGTAGCTCATGAAGCAAAGGAATTGCAGCCCATACAGCCGAAAATTCCCATGCAATCTAAGAAAGATGTCAAATTGGAAAAACAAAGGGCATGAATGAGGAAAGTTCGTGGAGGGATAGGAATGGATACTGAAGTTGGGGGTACATCATCAACCATAGGTGAAGCTCAATGCACATCTCCAGTTGAAGACACATTGGCAAAAACATGTGGTTTTCCAAGTACATCAGAAATCACATCTCCAATTGAAGACACATAATCAACAACATTGTGTTTTGAAAGTACATCAACAAACACTTCTTTATTTGAAGGCACTCCACAAACGACATCTCAAGTTGGAGGTACAACATCGTTTACATGTCAATCTCAAGGTATGTCATCAATTGCACCTTTGATTGAAGGTACGTGATCTATCCCCGATGTTGTTGACCTTCCCAATATTGACACAAAGTTACATTTGAGAACTCCTCCTAGAGTTTTGCATAGAAAACCTACATTTTTTATTAATATTGATTCCAATTTTTTGAAATGGATGCCTAATAAGATTCCAAAACGTACATGTCAAAGATATGCACAGAGGATATGGAGTTTATTTTTTGCAAAGCTAAGTGAGGGTGGAAGATGCCAACTATTTGTTGAAATGATGAGGCAACTCAAATTTAGGCCCACCATGAAGGCTCTTGGGATAAGAGTTTCCAATTACTCAAGTGAAAATTCTATTGTAAAGAACTTGATGAGTGCATACGAGAGCGTGGTTCTACCTCACGCATGAAGGATAGTTGTGTCACACAACGTGTGATGACAATGCTATTAAGCAATCAAGGAACAAGGTGAACCTTACAAAGGTGAGTAAGTCTTTGAAAATAAATAGATCATCTCTAATGAGAGCCAAAGGAAGGCGTGAAAGAGTGGAGGATCCAAATAGCAATGAGTTATGGGAATTCTCGGGTAGAGTGCCACGGAAAAATACAAGAATTGCTCAAGGCTTGAGATCTTTAATAGTGAATTATTGGAAGGATAACACAAGGACCTCTCCTAATCAAAGAGATGTTGTAAGAAGGATAATTGGTAGTAAAATCCATGAGCCACATCCAATGGATTATTTGGATACCACTCAAACCCAATTTTTTGTTGATTTTGTACAGAAGTTTCCTGGAATTAAAATATGCCAAAGGTATTTTGAAATGCTAAAGCCTTTTTATGTTAAAATAAATCACACGCACTACTTGTTGCAGGGTTCATATTGAATTTTCTAACCATTATGATGTTTATCGACGTATATGTGTAGATATGCATACTGACAATGTTTTGCAGGAATGTAACATA
The DNA here is from genome assembly GCA_007115665.2 of Sequoiadendron giganteum. Taxonomy (NCBI): domain Eukaryota; kingdom Viridiplantae; phylum Streptophyta; class Pinopsida; order Cupressales; family Cupressaceae; genus Sequoiadendron; species Sequoiadendron giganteum. The sequence continues at coordinate 645,618,906 of CM021107.1, read as the reverse complement.
ATGCCTCCACCTAAATCGTCAAGGAAATTTTTGTCTTCCATTTTATGTGAAAGAGAGGATGGTCAGATTTTTTACAAGTCATGTTTGGATGGCACATGTGATCATTGTGGTGGCATACAACATTTGCCAATTTTCCAACACATGGCTAGTACACACACAATTGGAGATAAAATTGTGGAATTTGGAAAATATAAGATAGTGGCATATAGTCTAAAAGATGGGAAAGAAGCAAAGAAGTGTGAATTGATCAGTGATAAGATTCCAGTGTATCAGTTTATGGGCATTTTTCGTAATCAGGTGGTCTATGAGTATGCAAGGCATACACAAAGAACAATGGTTGGACTCACAGTTCAAGTTATACAAGGACACATTTTCACTTCGTCATATCATTTCAGTTGTCGAATTTGCTGAGAACTACACACTACAGCCACGGAATGAGGTGTAATCATAGTACTACAACTCCACGCAGGTTGCTATATTTGTGCATATGGCATTCATTCATGCAAATGATAGTACAGAGGACAATAGGAAAGTATTGAGGGAGTATCACTTTTACATCAGTGATCATCACACAAATTCTATAGAGTTTGTGCAAGGTTGCTTGCATATGTTCTATGTTGAACTGGCTAGCAGGGGCATATCTCGAACGCATTTTCTTGTGGTGTCAAGTTTTCACTTGATGGAAAAAGTGTCAAATATAAATAGTTGAAAGTTGCAAAGTGGTGCAACTTTCGTTCTATAGCTTGTGTGACCAAACGGATTGTTCCAACGCATATAAATAGGTATGTTTATGCTAGGCATGGTCCTCTTTCGCATCCAAACATGTGGAATTGCTCTGAACTATGTTCAAACAGATCGATCTCTTAAGGGTCCAAAGTGCAAAATGGCTGCAAACTTCAGCATGTTATCACTCAGATACTGTGAATCTTAGAAAATTCTCGACTAAACCAACAAGATCGCGTTGAGCCCCTCTACAATAACCTCTCTCGACTTTTGTTATCTCAGAGGCATTTTATTGTGGTAGCGAATTATCACTTGGGGAAAAATTTGTCAAATGCAAGTAGTTCAAAGTTGCAAAGTGGTGCAACTTCCGTTCTGCAGCTTGTGTGACCAAACGGATTGTTCTAACGCGTCCACGTGGGTACATTTATGTCAGGCATGGTCCTCTTTCACACCAAAACACACGGAATCACTCTGAGTTACGGTCAACCGAATCAATCCCTTAAGGGTCCAAAGTGCAAAATGGCTGCAAACTTCAGCATGTTATTACTCGGATACCATGATGCTTAGAAACTTCTCCTCTGATCCCACTAGATTGTATTGGGGCCCTCTAAAATAACCTCTCTCAGTTTTTGCTATCTTGGAGGCATTTTCCTGTGGTGACAAATTTTCACTATAAAGTATATTGGAGAGACTATGGTCATCGGAGTGAGATTTCAAAGTATCGCCCGAAGCATTATAGTTTTTACTAATAAAGAAAAAGGAAGACTCATTCGGTAAGATAATTATGTCGGGGAGAGCTCAGGGAGTCTTACCGACCCCTCAGGTTATATCGATAGAACTAAGCATACGGAGATAAAGGTTGTCGAGAAGACAACGTGCGTGGTCTCACCGAAGAAAAAGTGTATCAGTCAAATAACTCTCAGTGCAGAGATCTAAGATACATCATAGCGAGTATCATTCTATCGGCAGAACAATTACTTGGTCTCGGCGACTTAAGTTCACAAAGTGAACATCTAAATGAGACAAAGACCTTTCGAAGTAAAGTGAGGAATCGTTGGCCCAATCCGTTAAGTCTGTGCGATAGTTTGCTTCAGTGAAGGTCTTGGCGACATAAAAAAAACTAAAAGGGAAAACTATCGGAGAGACTTACGATGTCGGGGGAACTACAAGACGTCTTGGCGGATGTATGAACGTTGAGTAGACGAATCGGCCAGAGATTTGAAATGTCTTGCCGATATGATCCCTGATGTGACAGCGAGAATTTCAAAAAACTTGTTGCATTCATGTCTCAGTGAAGACATTAATGGCACCACGAAGCATAAAAGATTTAGCAAATAGGGGTGAGCTTAATTGAAATCATTGTTTCGTAGAATTGGCAGGGAAGAAGAGCAGGGGAACGAGCAGAACAATTAAAAGAGTTCGTCTAACTTGGATTTGCAGGCGAAATACAGTAAGTTTCTCATCCTCTGAAAATTTGTGAATTTTGAAAATGGAAGGTACTAGTTCAGAAAATATGAAAGGAAGAAAACAAGGGGAGGGTAGTCAACCAAAGACAAAAAAGAAAAAAACTGAACTGCAACCAAAGGACACTGAGAGGAAGTTAAACCAAAATCTCATAGACCAGCTACCTAGTTCAGGAAATAAAGTTAGGCGTTCTCACAACTTAAGGCGGAAATAGATAAATTGGATAACAGATGCAAATTCATAGGAGATATTTGGACTCCAATTAGAGGATACGAATTGTTCAGTTTCCACTACCATAGAAGAAATCGCTTCAAGCCAGTATGCAACCCGTGGAGACTTAATTTGGGAAAACTGGTGTGCCCTAATGTTTTTATTGATGTCGAATTGGTGAAATTATTGGCTGGTCATTATAATCAAAAAAATAGAGCTATATGTAATTTATCTAGGAATCCATTGATACATGTATCTGAAAATTCAATAAGTGAGGTTTTCAAATTAGAAGGAATATGCAGTGAAAAAATAATAAGTGAGGAGCTCGAGAGTGAATACAAAAGAATGGATACCATTTACAAGGGTTGGAGGTTACCCCTGCATAGAATCAGGTGCCATGTCAAACCGACTCCCAGAGCATATGACAGTTATACCTATGGTGATTGTTGCAGATGGACAGGTATTGGGGATGGAGGTCCCAGAGCATATGATAGTTATACCTATGGTGATTGTTGCAGATGTTCAGTATCATAATTCCAAGAATTTTGATTAAGCTTCACATGTATTTAAAGAACTGGATGCAGGGTTGATGGCAATAAAGACTGGAGCCTATGTCCTGCACCTCAGGAATTATTCATTGTTGATGCACTTGGTGCTATATTTTGGACAGTAATTAGGATTGTGGCCTCAGAAGCTAAGGATTCCGCAATTTGATAAGGAAGGCAAGCCATTGCCTCTTCAGTTGTGGACTGTTGTTTGGGACAGTAGGTTTGCTAATTCTAATTTCTTGCATTTTGAAGAATACTTTGTGAAACCTTTGTATAGATTTTATAATCATCCTTGTGATTATTCCTTATCTGATGAAATAAAGAGGTTTCTTAGGCCTAAGGATTATAATGGACCGATCAGCCACAACTGGGGGGATTGGTATTGTTTAGAAAATGCCACTATGATTAGGGTTTATGGTTTTGAAGATACACCTTTTATTTTGCCTAGAACAGTTCAAGAGAGAATTGCATACTTGGAGATTGTTAGGCAAATGGATTTCTCCAGTGTCATGAACTTAAGTTCTTATGGGAAACAAGCTTTTATGCCAAGTACACTATGTTTTGGTGATTTTACTATGTTGGCAAAGGAGGGCTACAATTTAATTCTGGATAAGTTATTGCATTACAACATGAGAAAAGTGTCGTCAAGGAAAAACTTTGATCCAGAAGGATACATCCATTCTGCCAGACAGAGGATAAACTTTGGAGGGTATCAGCATGTGCCCTATCAATCTGATGACATAATCAGAAACTTAGAAGCAGAGGAAGCATAAATGGTGATTGAGAAGCATGATCAAGAATTGATAGATGCTGAGTTGTTGTCTTCCAGTAAAGAAGTATTGGAGGCTAATAGGCCACAAGGCCCATCCGGGAAGGTATCAAGGGCAAGGACTCGGGATTACACCTATTCTGCCAGAGAGATAAATATTGAGGAAACTATGGATGTGGACACAACACATGAAGAATATAGATCCTTTATAGAAGATGATGAATTTGTGAAAACCTTATAATTCAAAACATTCTTATGCAAACAAAAGTAAAAGAAATAAGAGGACTAGTTGACAATGTCACACCAGGAAATGAAGAACAGTTGCTAAAAAACTTGAGGGGTGAGGTGGACAAAGAGATGAAAAACATGACCCCTAAGAAAGGGAGAGATGTTAGAAAAGGCTGGTGTCATGATTTTTTGGGGGTTGGATCTCAATTCTGCATTGGTTTTTGACAGTTTGTTGAAGGACAACAATGCTACACACAAGCTCAATATAGAAAAAGTGACAGAAGTGTATACAGGAGCAAGATACAATCCTGATGAAGACATTGATGATTTGGGCTTTGTATCCCCCTCACAAGAAGTCAGTTGTTATTGATATTGAAAAGGCATTTGGACATGTCATGACTTTAAAGGCTGGAGAGGCTGATTCGGTTGCAACTCCAGAAATTGGGATCAATATAGAAAAATTGAATAAAGTCGAGATACAAGCGATGATCAGAGAGAGAGAAACGTACAAAACCAATAATGAGAGAATGAACGTTTAAAGGACTTGGTAGGTGTTGTAACAGGGCCATCAAAGATGCTCACCCAAGGTGAAATTTCACAGGTGAGGGACCATTGGGAAGGGTCAAGTGCATACTCTCAAGGGATAATGGATACACTTACTGCAATAATAAAAAAGAGGCAGGTTGTTTTAAATACTTGGTTAAATAAACTTTGGGGAAAACATTCACAATATGTGGATGCAATAAAAGAACATAGAAGAGTGGACGATAGAATCCAAGAGAGAATTGAGGAGATGAAAAAGGGTACTCCTAATGTTGCAGGAATTGAAAATGCTAATCGTATCATGGATAAGCACAGGGAATTCTTTGAGGAATTACAAGGGGATGTGCAGGGATTGATAGAAGTTGTCGAAGATAGATTGACTAAGTTTTGTGATGATGGAGGAAAACTGAAAGAAGTGATTACATGGAAGAGCGAATGTGAATCGATACTCCAAGATATATTGAAGACAGCCACTACGAAAGACATAATGTTGGATGAAGCATGTGAGTAAAATGAACGAATGATGATGATGGAGATCATGATCAGCGATGTGTTAGGAGATGCAAATACACATAAATGCCAAGATTGTATAGAGCACATTTATGCAGTTTATTTGTGGCTTAATAGAAATTAGTTAATGATAATCTTGTTAGCATTTCATGCTTAAGATTTTTCGAAAGGGCACGTCCTTCCACAAATTAAATGTCATAAATATCTGTTGTTGGGATAGAAGGAAAGGGAGGAGTTGGAAGATAGTAGAATTAGAGTAGGATAGGTTGTTGTAAAGCAAAAATATTTTCAGAATGGTAGCATTCAAGAAGACTATGTTGCATGTATAAATTTTGAGGAAGATAAATGAAAAACTATTGATTTGGTGGTTTCATTCTGGCATCAATTGTTTGTTCGATTTCTATGATTATTTGATTGTCTCCAATCTGATGCTTCTTAATTGTTTAAATTGAAGTATCAAGCATATGTTCAATTTATCAGTGCACATTTGTTGTTTCTATGTGATTTGTTTTATTGGGTTCTTTAATGAATAATTAAATTCCTTTCAACAAATTACAGTAATCTAGGAATGTTATTTGGATCAGTAAGAAAAATCAGATAATTAGATTTGATATTCTGCCTCAAGTAGGGTTTATCAATTACATCCTTGCATGTTTATACAAGTTATAAACTCATAATTGTATGCCAAATGATTAGAGAACTTGCTAGATAGGAACCATTCATTGAAGGCTTTCATTTGACTTCGTTTTACCCAATAAGGCACTGGTCTCCCTTATTTTCATTACATTAGTTTTATTCCTTTCATTTGACATATCTTAATTGAACATATTAATTCATACATTGATATTGGATATACAATTTATACCAAATTAAGATCATATCTTTCCGCTACCAAATTGCCATTTGTGGATAGTTAGGTCAAGTAGGAAACATATTTCAAAATCTATGTCATTCATATAGGTGCACCCGCCTAGGTTTAGCAGAGCCTTAAGAGTAGAGGGTTCAACTATATTGGTTGGCCTTGTTAGTTGGCCATTAATGTAGTGAGAGTGTGGCAACCTCTCGCGGTTCATTCAAACCAACATTTTTGAGACCCAACAAATTGGCGACTCTACTGGGGATAACTTGAGAAAAGTCCGGTAGTAGACAGCCTTTCCATATAGAGTCATTAGAAAAAGATTCACGGTTAAGAGACTTAAAAAATTTGACTCCGCTGGGTAAAATAACAACATTTTCTCACTTTTGGAAAAAGTGGGTAGCGACTCTAAATGAATAAAAGCATTGAGATTGATAAAATAAAATATAGATCAAAAAGAAATCATCCTAGAATCCAGACTATCACAGTTACTCACAACATGCAGGGAAGAAGATCATTGTACAGAGACAATGATGGTTCTAATGATAAAGGAAAGTCAACTTACAAAAACAATCAGGGAAAGAAAGTATTTAATGACTTGGACACAGCAGCCAAGAACAAAGCATCAAAACTATTGTTGGAGACACATAATTCATATGATACACTTGCAAATGAAGAGAGCCCACCTAAAGAGCTTCACACTCTTGAGGGGAAGAGAAGTCCCTCCCACCGAGTCGACCTTGAGAAAGCTGACGAGCACATGGTTGAGTTTGAAGCTAGAAAAAGGAGAGAGTTTGAATATGAGCAAGGACTCGAGTATGATGAAACATGTGAAGAAAATCATGAACTCATGGCACGAAATAAAGAAGATCCATAGTGGGAGCACATGAGGCAACATGCCAAAAAATTAAGGGTAGAATATGAGCAACACCTTCAAGCAATGGAAGAATTAAGAAAGATGAAATTACACAAAGCTCAGATTAGGACACCAATGGCTGACTTGCCTAAATATATGCCCCCTCATAAAAATAATAATATGAGAGCACTAAATTCCCCACAGACCCACCGAAATCATCCAAGGAACCAATATGGACATCAAAATGCTTCACCACAACATAAGGGTGTTCAACAGCCTCCTTATCAGCAGCATATACCATCACAAGGTCATCAATACGTGGGAATTAATAATCCAATGTACCAGCATCAAAAGTAGCAAAATCTTCCTCCACAATACACAACTGTGATCAGACAATTTGATTTGGTCGGGTTTCAGATATATCCTTACCCACTGGATAACAATTGGAGAAGCCTAGTGCCAAAATTCACAGGGAGTAGTGCAGTCACAGCCGAGGAGCATCTGAGAAACTTTAAAGCAGTTATTCAAGATTTGGATATGCAATATGAGGATGTATAGATGAGATTATTTATGATGTTGCTGATTGAAGATGCCAGAGACTGGTTTAACAGTTTACCAATAGCATTCATTGATTCTATTCATGTATTTTATAACCAATTTCTCCAACAATATGGGAATCAATGTGCATCAAAATTTGCTTTGCATGAGTTGGTGACAATAAAAAAACATCAAAATGAGTCAGCTTATGATTTCAATCAGAGGTTTACCAAGCTACATAATAAAATACCTCGTGAATCCAAATTGGCTGACCCTGCAGCATTGAGCATCTATTTGAAAGCTTTTGATCCCAAGATAGGATATGAGCTTAGGAATAGAGGTCCTAGGGACTTGGTTGAAGCTCAAAAGATAGCACTCACAATAGAGAATAATAGGAAAGCTGCAGGTTTGATTTACAAAAGGGAAAACCCTAGGGTTCCCCCATATGCTCCCCAAAGTAGACAAGAAAATACATACAAGAATGAAAGACCAAGGTTGCATGACATGCCTTACAATACAAACTGGAAGGATGGGAAGCCAGTGAATGACAGACCCAGAAATAAAGAAACCCTGGATCCATTGAAAAGGAAAGGAGCATATATGGTAGATAAGAGTCCCTGGTGCCCAGTGTGTTATGCACCACATTCCCCGGAGCATTGTGTTACAACTCAGTCAATACCTGAAGAAGATGCACTGGAAAATGATAGTGGTGAAGACCAAAATGTCTATTTAACTTCCCACACCCTTGTTGCTTTGAAGCAGGAATATTCAGCTTCGGAGGAGGAAGGATATCCGTATGATGTTGACCATCAAAAATACAATATTCATATGGCGGAACAACAAGTTTTCTTTGATCATGAGGAAGGTGATAATGAGCAAAATCCCCCTATTGCATCACGTCAAACTAATAGGTACAGTGTGAGAAGACCAAGTGAAGAAGAGATTGAGAGGTTGACTATTGCAGCAGTGGAGGAGGCTAGAAACAAATATCACTTGAGGAACAGAATAGTGAATAAAGATGAGGGTGTACCAAGAGGAATATTTATAAAAAATAAAAAAGTATCAGATGAGACATCAAAGAAGACAGATAATAAGCAACCAGACAAAAAAGAGCAGAAGGTATCTCCAAAGGAGGAAAGTAAAGAGATCCCCATTGAGAAACAAAAGCCAAATCAAGCATCAAAAGGGGAAAAAGAAGAGAACAAAGGAGAATTGATAGAATCAAAGAAGGTGATCAAGACTGAAGGTACATCTTTTGATTTCATACAAACTTTATCTCAATTAAAAATATATGTCCCATTACTCGAAATGATAAAAATTCAAGAATATAGGGAGGGTGCCATTAAATTAATGTCTAAAGGAAATCAAAGTATAAACCTTGAAAATAAGGAGATCCCCTTAACCACCAACAAGAAAAAGGAAATAAAAATCCCAGAAGCCTGCTTGATGAATACACCACAAATTGACCCATTTTTTACCACCCTGCTCATAAGTGGCAAGCTAGTAAGAAATTGCATGATAGATTCAGGTGCTTCCATGAATATTATGCCAGTAGGAGTAATGAAACAGCTTGGTATGTGGGTAGATGTAGAAGGAGGTAAATGTTATGCCATGGATAACAGGCATGTTCTAGTTGTAGGAATAATAAAAAATGTGGAAGTAAGGTTAGCAACTTATCCACAAGCTGCCTACAATATTGATATCACAGTAATTGACACACCTCCCCAGTTTGGAATGCTTATGTTGAGACAGTGGACTGCAGCAGTAGGAGGCAATGTACAGTTTGACTTATCAAATGCCACCATACCAATGAATGGAGAAGAGGTCAAATTATATAGAGAACCTAGAATGAATCAAATTGTTGAATATGCTTCTCAAGAGCCACTTAATTGTTTATGTGATGTTGATTTGGGGAGTTTTAGAGTAGAACTATCTCAACCTGAGTTGGTAAGCAAAGTTCCAATTGATAAAAATATTTCTGAAAATCAACAAGGGATATGGAAAATGTACTTTGATGGAGCATGTAGCCAAGAAGGTAATGGAGCTGGGGTAGTTTTTATATCGCCTGATGGATCAACTTTCAAATATTCATTTTTGTTAGCATTTGAATGTACAAAGAATGTAGCAGAATATGAAGCTTTGTTGACCGGATTGAATTTGGTTGTTAAACACAAGATTAAACTCTTAACAGTTTTTGGAGACTCGAAACAGGTTGTATTTCAGATCAGATCAAAATATGTAGCAAAAAATAAAAGGTTGAACAGTACAGGAATGCAATATGGGATACAATCGAACTATTTGATGTATTTTCTATTGATTGGGTGGATAGATCAAAAAATATAATGGTGGACTTCTTAGCAAATGTAGCACTAAAACAAGATGACATCACGCTAGCAGGAATGTCCCAAGTTGAGTTCAAAGCAAGACCTGTTGTGCCTAACAATGTATATAGTTGGCAGGTTTTTAATGATGACACTGATCTTTTAAAATTCCTTCACTGTATAGACCAGTATGAGGCTCAGGAAATTGATTTCAACGCCTTTGTAGAAGAAATAGATGGAGAACAGACAGTATTCAGAAAGAAATTCTTTCAACTTAAGACTAATAAACTTCACAAGGGGTTGGTAGCATTGGAAAGAGTATATGATGGAAGTGATCGATCCCTTATGAAACAGACATGAGTCAAAAAGGAAGATATTGAAGAGATAAATTTAGGGACTGAGCTGGCACCAAGAAAAGTGTATATTGGAAAGAAAATAAGCCTGACAGTTCGAAGAATGTTGATCTCGCTACTAAGGAAATACAAACATGTATTTGCATGGTCTTATGAAAATCTCAAGGCATATAGGGAAGACCTATTTCAACATGAAATCCCTTTGAAGCCAAATGCAAAGCCATTTAGACATAAACAAAGACCTATTAACCCCACATTGGAACCAAAAATGCAGGAGGAATTGGCCAAACTCAGAGATGGAGGTATCATTAAACCTATTAGGCATTCAACATCGGTGTCAAACCTTGTTCCTGTTAGAAAGAAAGATGGAGATATCAGATTGTGTGTGGATTTCAGAAATCTAAATGTGGCATCCCTCAAAGATAACTACCCTCTACCTAACATGGAAGCTATACTGCATAAAGTAGCTAGGTGTGAGTTGTTGTCTATGATGGATGGTTTTTTTGGTTATAATCAGGTTAAAGTCAAGTAATCTGAATAGTATAAAACAACTTTCACAACTCCATGGGGAACATATGTATATGTGAGAATGCCTTTTGGTCTCTCAAATGCAGGAGCAACCTTCCAAAGAGCTATGGACTTAGCATTTGCAGACTTGATAAATGCTATAATGGTATTGTATGAAGATGACCTTACTACTTACTCAAAAAGACTTGAAGATCATGTAGAACATCTTGAAAAAATATTCATTAAAGCTTTAGAATATGGCATTAGTTTGAACCCTAAGAAATGTCATTTTCTTGTTACAGAGGGAAAACTCTTAGGACATATAGTGTCAAACGAGGGAGTTAGGATAGATCCTAAGAGAGTTGAGGCTATAGATAAGGTCCCCATCCCTAAAACTGTAAAAGCTATCCAATTATTTTTTGGGCAGATTAATTTTGTTAGGAGGTTTGTGTCCAACTTTGCTGAAATTGTCAAGCCCATATCAAAGATGCTAAAGAAAGGAAAAAAAATTGAATGGACCCCAGAAGCATTAGAAGCCTTTGTATCCATTAAAAGAGCTATTAAGGAAGCCCCTATCCTAAAATCTCCTAATTTCTCAAAACCTTTTCAAATATTTTCATTCGCTTCCTTGCACACTATAGCAGCTGTTATGTTACAAAAAAATGAGGATGGCCATGAGCAACCTGTGTCCTTTTTTAGTAAATCTTTGCTGGGATCGGAGTTCAAGTATGACATAATGGAAAAACAAGCTTTTGCACTGGTAAAAGCCACAAAAGCCTTTAGACCATATCTTGTTGGAGCAAAAGTTATTGCTTATGTCCCTCACGCAGCTGTCAAAGACATCTTGACACAATCAGAAGTAACAGGGAAGAGGTGCAAGTGGATTAATAAAATTCGGGAATTTGATATGGAAATACAGATTACCAAATTGATAAGAGGCCAAGGATTGGCCAAGTTAATGGCAGAAGCAAACATTGAGGCAAATCAAATTTGCAATGTAGAAAAAGAAGGAAATGCAATTGCAAGCATTGAGCACACACCCTGGTATACGGACATCATGCATTACCTCAAGAACACAAAGTGCCCTGAAGGATTCAATGATAACCAGAAAAGAACTTTGAAACTGCAAGCCTCTAAATATGTATTTATAGAAGGTGATTTATTCTAGAAAAACAGAGATGGAATGTTGGTGTTATGTTTGGATGAGTCACAAGTTGATCATGTTTTGAAAGAAATGCATGAAGGGGTCTGTGGAGGCCATTATTCTGCAAGGACAACTACACATAAAATCCTCAGGGCAGGTTATTACTGGCCCAAAGTTTTTAATGATTCATTTTCATATGTGAGGAAATGTGAAGCGTGTCAAAAGTTTTCAGGCAGAATGAAATATCAGGGAGCTTTACCACTTAGACCTATGCAGGTTGAAGCCCCTTTTCATCAGTGGGGGATTGATTTCATTGGGGAGATACAAGAGAAATCTTGTGGAGGACATAGGTGGATACTAGTGGCCACTGATTACTTCACCAAATGGGTGGAGGCAATCCCAACCAAGCAAGCAACAAGTAAAGTTGTAATCAACTTTTTAATGGATAACATTATTACTAGATTCGGTACACCATTGAAAATGATTACAGATAATGGGATGTGTTTCAGATCTGATGAGTTCAGAGATTTTTGTAGAACATATGGCATTAATGTTTCTTATTCTGCCCCATATCGTCCACAAGCCAATGGTCAGGCAGAATCCAGCAACAAGAGTCTTTTGAAAATCATAAAGAGAATGCTCGGTAAAAATAAAAAATCTTGGGATTCAAAGTTAAGATTGGTTGTATGGGCACATAGGATTACTATAAAAAAGGCAATTGGGAAATCCCCATATGAATTAGTGTATGGAACACAAGCTAGGATGCCTTTACAAAATTTATCGCCATTTTACAAATTTATCCTTCAAGAAGATATAGATGTTCCAGAACCAATGGAGGAGAGAATGGAGCAACTTGCAGAACTTGATGAAATGAGAAGAATAGCTCAAAACCAGAACATGAAATTGCAAGCACAAATGAAGTATTTGTTTGATAAAAAGGCAAAAGATAGAAAATTTGAAAAGGATGATCTGGTATTGATGTGGAATGCTAGGTGCCAAGAGAAAGGAAAACATGGGAAATTTGAGGCCTTGTGGTTAGGACCTTTTTTTATTGTTGGCAAGCAAGGAGAGGATTCATATTGTTTACAAAATATGAGTGGTGAAGAACAAGAGTTTCCTGTACATAGGCAATTTCTAAAGAACTTTTTCTCTTGAAAATTACAGAGGATCAAGGCTTGCCAGTGCACGGACAACTCTTGAGAAAACTTCTCCCAAACTTTCCATGCACAACTTAGTATAGGAAGTAAAGGATACAAAAAATTGCTAGTACATGGACAATCCTGGAAATCCTTATTTGATCTTTTTTCCATATACAGTAGTTTAGGATCATATTCATCTCCACTTGTTTTCATCCATAATGTTTGGTCTACTCACCCAGAGATCTGGATCCTTACAATGATCTCACAATCATTCATCCCTAGACGGAGCCACTGTTGGAACTGTGAAATTTTGATAACCTCATAAACCCTCCATGCTTATTAGTTTCCCAGAAAGTTCATATTACAGACATAAAATTTCCTCACATAGTATTTTTTTTACCAAAGTCCAGGTTAAATTTTGTCATATAGCCCCATAAAATTCATCTGACATTAAATCTTTAACATTTGAAAATATCGGCATAAGTTGATGTAGGTCTCACCGAAAATGATATACATTTCTTCAATATATCGGCAAGACATCAGAAGTGTCATACCGATAAAGATATACACCAAAAGAATGCGGGTTTAAATTTCCTATCGGCAAGACAAAAGGTATCGGCGTGACGATGTGAGGTCATATCGAGCTAAGTTGTTTTTTACTGATTGGAATATAATAAAGTATATCGGAGAGACTATGGTCATCAGAGTGACATTTCAAAGTATTGCCCGAAGCATTACTGGACTTCCCGATAAAGCAAAAGGAAGAATCATTCGATAAGACAATGATGTCGGGGAGAGCTCGAGAGTCTTACCAACCCCTCGGGTTATACATATAGAACTAAGAATACGGAGATAAAGGTTGTCGAGAAGACAATGTGCGCGGTCTCACCGAAGAAAAAGTGTATCGGTGAGATAAGTCTCAGCGGAAAGATCTAAGAGACATCACAGTGAATATCATTATGTCGGCAGAACAGTTACTTGGTCTCAACGACTTAAGTTGACAAAGTGAACATCTCGGTGAGACAAAGAGCTTTCAGAGTAAAGTGAGGAATCGTTGGCCCGATCTGTTAAGTCTGGGCGATAGTTTGCTTCAGTGAAGGTCTTGGCGACATAAAAAAAACTAAAAGGGAAAAATATCGGAGAGACTTACGATGTCGGGGGAACTACAAGACGTCTTGCCGGATGTGTGAACGTTGAGCAAACGAATCGGCCAGAGATTTGAAATGTCTTGCCGATATGATCCCTGATGTGACAGTGAGAATTTCAAAAAAACTTGTTGCATTCATGTCTCATTGAAGACATTAATGGCGCCATGAAGCATAAAATATTTAGCAAATCGGGGTGAGCTTAATTGAAATCACTGTTTCGCAGAATAGGCAGCGAAGAAGAGCAAGGGAATGAGCAGAACAATTAAAGGCGTTCGTCTAACTTGGATTTGCAGGCGAAATACAATAAGTTTCTCATCCGTTCAAAATTTGTGAATTTTGAAAATGGAAGGTACTAGTTTAGAAAAGATGAAAGGAAGAAAACAAGGGGAGGGTAGTCAACCAAAGACAAAAAAGCAAAAAATTGAACTGCAACCAGAGGGCATTAAGAGGAAGTTAAACCAAGATCTCATAAACCAGCTACCTGGTTCAGGGCCTAAAGCTAGGCGTTCTGCGTAGCTTAAGGTGGAAATAGATAAATTGGATGACAGATGCAAATTCATAAGAGATATTTGGACTCCAATTAGAGGATATGAATTGTTTAGTTTCCACTACCATAGAAGAAATCGCTTCGAGCCAGTATGCAACCCATGGAGACTTAATTTGGGAAAACTGGTGTGCCCTAATGTTTTTATTGATTTCGAATTGGTGAAATTATTGGCTGGTCATTATAATCCAAGAAATAGAGCTATATGTGATTTATTTGGGAATCCATTGATACATGTATCTGAAAATGCAATAAGTGAGGTTTTCAAATTAGAAGGAATATGCAGTGAAAAAATAATAAGTGAGGAGCTCGAGAGTGAATACAGAAGAATGGATACCATTTACAAGTGTTGGAGGTTACCCCTGCATAGAATCAGGTGCCATGGCAGACCGACTCTGACGGAAGACAGTGAGGGACCACCATTTCATGTGGATCTTTTCAAACCCTACCTAAAGTACACATTTTTCAGTGGGACAAGTATTGGGGATAGAGTTCCCAGAGCATATGACAGTTATACCTATGGTGATTGTTGCAGATTGCTTCACATGTATTTAAAGAACTGGATGCAGGGTTGATGGCAATAAAGAATGGAGCCTATGTCCTGCACCTCATGAATTATTCATTGTTGATGCACTTGGTGCTATATTTTGGACAGGAATTAGGATTGTGGCCCCAGGAGCTGAAGATTTCGCAATTTGATAAGGAAGGCAAGCCATTGCCTATTCAGTTGTGGACTGTTGTTTGAGACAACAGATTTGTTAATTCTAATTTCTTGCATTTTGAAGAGTACTTTGTGAAACCTTTGTATAGATTTTATAATCATCCTTGTGATTATTCCTTATCTGCTGAAATAAAGAGGTTTCTTAGGCCTAAGGATTATAATGGACCAATCAGCCACAACTGGGGAGATTGGTATTATTTAGAAAATGCCACTATGATTAGAGTTTGTGGTTTTTAAAATACACCTTTTATTTTGCCTAGAACAGTTCCAGATAGAATTGCATACTTGGAGATTGTTAGGCAAATGGATTTCTCCAGTGTCATGAACTTAAGTTCTTATGGGAAACAAGCTTTTATGCCAAGTACACTATGTTTTGGTGATTTTACTGTGTTGGCAAAGGAGGGCTACAATTTAATTCTGGATAAGTTATTGCATTACAACATGAGAAAAGCATCATCAAGGAAAAACTTTGATCTAGAAGGATACATCCATTCTACCAGACAAAGGATAAACTTTGGAGGGTATCAGCATGTGCCCTATCAATCTGATGACATAATCAGAAACTTAGAAGTAGAGGAAGCATAAATGGTGATTGAGAAGCATGATCAAGAATTGATAGATGTTGAGTTGTTGTCTTCCAGTAAAGAAGTATTGGAGGTTGATAGGCCACAAGGCCCATCCGAGAAGGTATCAAGGGCAAGGACCCAGGATTACACCTATTCTGCCAGAGAGATAAATATTGAGGAAACTATGGATGTGGACACAACACATAAAGAATATAGATTCTTTATAGCAGATGATGAATTTGTGAAAACCTCATAATTCAAAACATTCTTATGTAAACAAAAAGGAAAAGTAATAAGAGGACTAGTTGACAATGTCAAACCAAGAAATGAAGAACAGTTGCTAAAAAACTTGAGGGATGAGGTGGACAAAGAGATGACAAACATGACCCCTGAGAAAGGGAGAGAGATGTTAGAAAAGGCTGGTGTCATGATTTTCTCGAGGTTGGATCTCAATTCTGCATTGGTTTTTGATAGTTTCTTGAAGGACAACAATGCTACACACAAGCTCAGTATAGAAAAAGTGACAGAAGTGTATACAGGAGCAAGATACAATCCTGATGAAGAGACATTAATGATTTGGGCTTTGTATCCCCCTCACAAGAAGTTAGTTGTTATTGATACTAAAAAGGCATTTGGACATTTCATGACTTTAAAGGCTGGAGAGGTTGATCTAGTTGCAACTGTAGAAATTGGAATCAATATAGCAAAACTGAATAAAGCCCAGATACAAGCGTTGATCAGAGAGAGAGAAATGTACAAAACCAATAATGAGAGAATGTTGAGAGAGAATGAACGTTTAAAGGACTTGGTAGGTGCCTCAACAGGGCCAACAAAGATACTCACCCAAGGTGAAAGTTCACAGGTGAGGGACCATTGGGAAGGGTCAAGTGCATACTCTCAAGGGAAAATGGATACACTTACTACAATAATCAAAAAGAGACAGGTTGTTTTAAATACTTGGTTAAATAAACTTTAGGGAAAACATTCACAATACGTGGATGCAATAAAAGAACATAGAAGAGTGGACAATAGAATCCAAGAGAGAATTGAGGAGATGAAAAAGGGTACTCCTAATGCTGCAGGAATTGAAAATGCTAATCGTATCATGGATAAGCACAGGGAATTCTTTGAGGAATTACAAGGGGATGTGCAGGGATTGATAGAAGTTGTCGAAGATAGATTGACTAAGTTTTGTGATGATGGAGGAAAACTGAAAGAAGTGATTACATGGAAGAGCGAATGTGAATCGATACTCCAAGATATATTGAAGACAGCCACTACGAAAGACATAACGTTGGATGAAGCATGTGAGTAAAATGAACGAATGATGATGATGGAGATCGTGATCAGCGATGTGTTAGGAGATGCAAATACACATAAGTGCCAAGATTATATAGAGCACATTTATGCAGTTCATTTGTGGCTTAATAGAAATTAGTTAATGATAATCTTGTTAGCATTTCATGCTTAATATTTTTCGAAAGGGCACGTCCTTCCACAAATTAAATGTCATAAATATCTGTTGTTGGGATAGAAGGAAAGGGAGGAGTTGGAAGATAGTAGAATTAGAGTAGGATAGGTTGTTGTAAAGCAAAAATATTTTCAGAATGGTAGCATTCAAGAAGACTATGTTGCATGTATAAGTTTTGAGGAAGATAAATGAAAAACTATTGATTTGGTGGTTTCATGCTGGCATCAATTGTTTGTTCGATTTTTGTGATTATTTGATTGTCTCCAATCGGATGTTTCTTGATTGTTTAAATTGAAGTATCAAGCATATGTTTAATTTATTAGTGCACATTTGTTGTTTCTATGTGATTTGATTTATTGGGTTCTTTAATGAAGAATTAAATTTCTTTCAACAAATTACAGTAATCTAGGAATGTTATTTGGATCAGTAAGAAAAATCAGATAATTAGATTTGATATTCTACCTCAAGTAGGGTTTATCAATTACATCCTTGCATGTTTATACAAGTTATAAACGCATAATTGTATGCCAAACGATTAGAGAACTTGCTAGATAGGAACCATTCATTGAAAGCTTTCATTTGACTCCGTTTTACCCAATAAGGCACTGGTCTCCCTTATTTTCATTACATTAGTTTTATTCATTTCATTTGACATCTCTTAATTGAACATATTAATTCATACCTTGATATTGCATATACAATTTATACCAAATTAGGATCATATCTTTCCACTACCAAATTGCCATTTGTTGATAGTTAGGTCAAGTAGGAAACATAATTCAAAATCTGTGTCATTCATATAGGTGCACCCGCCTAGGTTTAGCAGAGCCTGAAGAGTAGAGGGTTCAACCATATTGGTTGGCCTTGTTAGTTCGTCATTAACGCAGTGAGAGTGTGGCAACCTCTCGTGGTTCATTCAAACCAACGTTTTTGAGACCCAACAGCTCCTTTGTGACACATGTCATATCCAACATCGTTGGTCCACCCCCTATTACCCCCAAGGTAATGGACAAGCAGAGGCAAAAAACAAAACATTGATCAAAATCATTAAGAAGATGGTCAATAGCACTGGCTGAGATTGGCACCTCCATATCCATCTTGCTCTTTGGGCCTATCGTACATCCATCTGCACCCCCACCGACACTACTCCATACTCTCTTGTCTATGGCGTTGAAGCCATCTTGCCAATCGAAGTCAAAATCCCTTCACTCCGAATATCACTCAAGAATCTCATCACTGACGAAGACACCCGAATGGCACGCCTGGCACAATTGGAATTGTTGGATGAAAAACAAGTCAAGGCTTATAACCATCTGTAAGCCTATCAGCACCGACTCAAAAGGAGCTACAATAAGAAAGTTTTCCCTCACCAATTCAATGTTGGTGATTTGGTCCTTAAAGAGAATCAATGGAATCAACAAGACAGAGAGAAAAAGGGTAGGTTTGAAGCTAATTGGTTGGGCCCTTATGTCATCACCACAAAGTATGGTTTTGGCGCCTACAGGCTATCTACCCCTGAAGGGGAGCCCTTGGAAGAACCCATCAACATAATGCATCTGAAGAAGTTATATACTTAGGTCAGCTGGGGTATCCTTCCTGGTAAATCTCAAAAAATACAAAAAAATCAAAAAAATCAAAAAAGTCAAAAAATACAAAAATATCCGAAAAAACCAAAAATAGTAAAGAGAAATAATTCGTCCTATGGTGAAAACCACCCCAGCATGGCGCCTTGGATATGTACGAATGGTGAAAACCTAGCAACAGGTGCCTCTCATATAGGGTCTAATCATTATCTACCTCGCATCTTGGTTACTTTATGGTTTAATCATCGATTCCTCAATCCCCATATCCTCCCATCCGCTTGCATCACATCGTCGCTTGGTATATTTTTGGTTGAGCATTGGACGATCGTCATCCACTATCCAACATCCTGAGCTTATTATCCTAATCTAAGCTTGTGTCATCTCATCGTGTTTGTCTCCATCTAGGTCTCATCGTGTCTTTTCTTGAACTGCGACGCCTTTGCACTTGCACGTAGGCAAGGCTAATCTTTTGATCGGCCCGCGAGGCATCTTCTCCTTCATCATTTGTCCTCATTGTCCACTTTTCGATCTTGTCCATCCTCGGTCTTTCATTTTTTCTGAACTACGTTGCCCCTGCGCTTTCACATAGGCAAGGTTGATCTTTTGATCTGCCCCCGAGGCTTATGTTTGTCTTGGTCATCCATCAGTTTCCATCAATCCACTTTCCACTCTTTTACCGTGGTCTTTTCTTGAACTACGAGGGCTTTGCGCTTTCACATAGGCAAGGTTGATCTTTGATAACCTTCGAGCCCCTAGGTCTTTAGGGTTTTGTTGTCTTATGCCTTGTCATCCTGTCATCCTATCATCTTGTCATATTGTCAAGTATGTCCCTTCATCGCTGATTCTTCACAAACAAGATCTCGTATCAAGAAATTTGCCCAATGGCAATCGTCCTGAGTCATCTAGGTCACTTTAATTTAGTATCCATCATCGGTCTTAACAGGATGCATCCTTCCTAACAGACCACATCAACCCCATCCATCCTTGGGATCTTATGACAAAGGACACTTGCACTTGATCGTGATCTTTTGGTACTTTTGGCTTTTATTTATTATTTGAGCTCTTTTTTAACTAGTCAAGATCGCCATGATCCATCATATTATGGTGTGTTTTTCCTAGTCAACATAGGAGCATCTCTTGACTGTTTTATTGTTTCTATCTGATGGGATTCTCCACGTAGTACCCATCAGGATTCCTCCTGGATCCTGTGTTATGTGGGGGCATCCCTTTATGCTTGTGATTATTCCAATACCTGGCCTGACCAAAGTCATCGTGACTTTGGACTATTGGGATAGCCTTCTTGTTTGTTGTGTTTTTTTTATGCATTACACAGTAATCCGTTTTGGTTTACATACCCTGATGCCCGATGTCTTATGCTATAGCAAAAATCAGTGCTCTAAAGGATGGAAAATTGCATTCATGTTGCATTTCATCTCATTGCATATCCCCTTTTCATCCATCCTTGCTCCTACATCTATAACTCCTGATTTTAATTGTGCAAACTTTAATTCCTTCTTACTGACTTTTCTTCTCAGGATCCTTACAGTTCTTGATAGGTATCGTACCCCACACACCATACGTCTATCACCTACCCATTGATACTTATGTCTACATTATATTTAGAGTGTCAATTCATCATTTATCCATATTGCATCAATTCATTTAAGTTTATCCAATTGCATAAATTCATTTAAGTTCATCATTTATCCATATTGCATCAATTCATTTAAGTTTATCCATATTGCATCAATTCATTTAAGTTCATCATTTATCCATATTGCATCAATTCATTTAGGTTCACTTATCCATTTGCATCAATTCATTAGGTTCATCATTTATCCATATTGCATCAATTCATTTGAGTTCATCATTTATCCATATCGCATCAATTCATTTAGGTTCATTTATCCATTTGCATCAATTCATTAGGTTCATTTATCCATGTTGCATCAATTCATTTAGGTTCATTTATCCATGATTGCTTCAAGTCATTAGGTTCAAGGCATCATTATTAGGCCCATATTAATTACATCATATACACAATTGCATTACCATTCATAAATCATTAACATCATCCATAATCACATCATCCAAACACGCATAAATAAATCACTATCATGCATTGTCATAGCATCCATATCAACACAACTCATCATATACATGTGCATAACATACATTATCTACCATACAAACATCAATATATAACCATATACATAACATAAATCATTTGTCACAAAAATGTTCGACATTATGTCAATGGGGACCATCACATAATCATCATCACAATAATACAATGTTCATGTTCACAATATAGTCACATCATAACCACCTACATATCATCCTCAAATAAGAAGCATAATCTAAGACTATGTGTTACACCTCCATTCGGTACCTGTCAAAGCACCTGTATCTTGTCACCTGTCCTCTGCCTGCCTTAAGTTGCCCACACCTAACCTCTGAGGAGACTCAGGCACCGGTCCCCTATGACTCACGAGCCAGAGTCCCAAATTGAGGAGTCAGCTGAAAGTCACTATACCCTCTGGTATGTGTCCCTAAAGACTGAGATGGTATCGGCATCTATGGTACCTGCCTAACATACTACGTTGTACACTGCATCGGATCTGGCACTGCTTGCTCATACGCACATCTCCAATAGCCTGTCTCATGCATATACTCATCCCTCTGTCCAGCCTGGAACCTAGCGGCATTCCGCTCATAACTGTATCTATCTCGCTCTCTACTGATAGCTCGACACTCCTGCTCCCATGCCTCTTGTGCCTTTGTCAACATTCGCACCTCCTCTGTGGTCCTCTCCCTCTCTACCTGTACAACCTGTAGCTCTGCCTGCAAACCCTGTATGACTAACTTTGTCCCATCACCTTGCACTCTCTGTGACTGCCTCTAAGCTATATCCCTCTTGGCACTCTCCGCTCATGCCACTGCTGCATCTCTCTAAAACTGTAGGATCTGGACCTATCTCAGCATATTATCCCTCTCCCCTTGTATCGCATGCACCTATCCCTATGCACTATCTCTCTCTCTGCACTGTCTCTAACCCGGTCTCTACGGCCTCAGCCCTCACTCTCATCTCTTCTAAGGATACCTCTACAGTAGATACCCTCTCTTGCAGATATGTCCTCTCCCCCAGCAGTCCTACCATCTGAAATCTCAGTGTCTCCATCTCCCTCTCGGCTCGCAGAAAACACTCCACTGAGACATGCTCTCCTCCCCCTACTGGCTCTAGCTGACCTCGCATTTGTGCTACTATCATCGCTACCTCTAACTTGTCTTGATCCCAAGTCACTCGAGCCAGCTCACCTCGTACTCTCTCCATCTCTGCTCGCATCTCCGCCCTCCCTCTCAGCATCTCGTACATTTGTCATCAATCGTGACACAACATCAAACTCTATCTGCTTTGTCTCCTGCACCCTTTGCACCGCTACCTCTGCCCTCCTCAACTCCAACACCTATAGCCTCACCTGGGACTCTCAATAAAATCACTGGATCCTCCACTAAAGTCGTTGGTACTACTGCTAGAAGCTCCACCACCTGCACATCCACGTCCATAGCCTCCCCCTCTATCTCCTCCTGAACCTGCTCCTCCCAACTCGTCAATCAAATCCTCCTTGATTGTCCGCTCCTCCCCACCCTCATCAGTCTCCTCAGCTACCCTCTAGTCCACCTCTCCCCCTGGCTCTTCTCCATCCTCACCCATCCCTACAGTATGGGACTCCTGCTCTACCTAGATCGCTAGCTGGACCCTCTGTCGTCTGCTCTCGATCATCATTTTTTATCGTCCTCTGACATTTGTCACCCCCTCTGCTCCCTCCTGCTGATCTATGGCCCTCGCCTCCTCCTACTAGACTCTCACCTACACTCGCCTCTACCATACTCTACCACCAATCCATGTCAGTCCAACAGCCCTCCCCTCCACCACCCCTAGCATCTCCACCTCTGGCTCACTCCCTAGTCTCGCCACATCTATCTTTGGCCCTCTCCCATCGCCTTTCCCTCTTGCCTCCATCTTCTCCCCCACATCTCTCCTAGCCCTCCTCCTCCTCTTTGGCTAACCTCCAGCCCCGCCCTCATCCACCCTGCCACTCTAATGCCCCGCACCTTGTTGCCTCTCTACCTCCTCCTGTCTCCTCTGCTCCTGCCCACACCCTGCTACCTCTCCCCCTCCTCCTGTCGCCTTTGCTCCTATCCCCTCTCCTCATGTTCATCCTTTGGCTCCCACTCTGCAACTCCCATAATAAGCAACTTCGGCATAATTTTCTCTCATTGGTGGTTGTGATACCACTGATCATACCAATCTGTCACTCTGGCATCCTCTGGACCCACCCCCTTCCCTAGATAGGGCACCCCACCTGCCATCATCCACGCCTCCCTCGTTGCCCTTGCTGACAGCAGCGCTCCCCATGGCACCTCTCTAGTGAGTCAACAAAACATAGTCGGCGTTGTTGGAATCTCCTACGTCAGTCCAAACTGCTTCTCCACTCTGTCTGATCCATGCAACTCCATTACGTGTGGTTGACTCTCAATCAAAAGACATCTACATCTAAAGTGACCTCGATGTCTCTCCTCCTCGGCCCTCCATTCCCTAGACCGTTGATACATTTATGGCCGCCATACTATGTCCTCCTGTAGCTCATCAAACACTCTCCTCCATTCATCCATCTCTCTCTGTGTCTCATACCGTAGGACACAGTCCATGGCTCCCCCGTACCCCCAAGCCACCGGCTCTCTCATCCCACTCTCCTCTCCTCACCACTATGGCTCTCGTCACCATAATATGCTCCCAACCCCACACCTGTAATAATGTCATATGTGTCATGCTCACCACCCGCCAGTAGCAAATCACATGCATATCTCAATATAACTGTGCTAATACACAGGACCCCCAGGAAAACTATCCCTCCCACCACTCGACAATATGTCGAATCACCTTCATATACCGTAAACTACAGAATCGCCTGTTCCGATCCAGCAATAGTATCTCACTAATCAGACAACACAAATACAATGGTAATGCTGGAAAACCCAAGGCTAAACATCTGTCTACATCTATCTGACACTTCTGTATCAGCAAATCATCCTGCCCAAATAACACTAGGACGGTCTCATCCAACTATGCTCCTCTGAACACCGCCCCGCTATGGGACGCCTCACAATCCGCCATACATTCTCTAGTGTCACCATCATCTCCCCTGTAGGAAGATGGAAGGTCGATGTCGCTGAACTCCATCTCTCTATCAAAGTTGTCAACATCGTTTGATGCACTCTCATCATCGAAAACTACACTGTGTAGTAACCCCTGTCTGCTTCAATGTTGTGTGGTCCGCTCCAGTCATGGCCTCTATGGTCGCCGCCAGTGCCTCCAACCTCCTCTCATGTGTTGGTAATCGACCAAAACTCTGCAATCATACCACTCACCTTGTTAAATCTCTTTTTTGGGCCTGACTTTCTCTTTCTTACTTTTTTTTCCCTTATTTCTCTCCTCACCCCTGGCCTCTCCCCCCCCCCGAGCTAGGGCAGATCTGCCCCCGACCGTGGGACGGACCCACCCTGCGCTAGGGCACATTCGCCCCTGACCGCGGCCTAGACCCGCCCTGCACCGGGGCGGACTTGTCCCCAGACATGGGGTGGACCCGCCTCGTGTTGAGGCGGACTCGCCCCCGACCGCAAAGCTGACCCACCTTGCATCGGGTCGGACTCGCCCCCAGCCCCAAGGCGGAGAAGCTACCGCTAGTCGCGGGGCTACACTCGGCGTCGAACGATGATGACTCATCAAGCGGCGACGCATGTCCGCCTAGCTCCAGTGCGGTCCACCCAATGTCGAGGCAAACCCGCCCCGAGCCTAGGCGGACCTGCCCTTCGAAGGGCGTATTCACCCCTCTATGGGTGAATTGATGTTTTCCCCCCTCCCGATTTTTCAACCCCTTTTTTTTCTATTTTTCCCATCTACCCATTTTTCTTCCCTAACCCGCCCACAAAACCCGTTTCTTACATTTCACAAAAAGAATATTTCAAATACGTTAAAATTACCAAAATAATGCATAGAGTTTTTTGTTGCTAACTTGGTGGGGCCCACCCTGCTGACTGTAAACTCGTCGCACCTCGTGCGCCCGGTGGATGATATCGGTGTCGTTATCCTCCGACATCCTCGCTCCTCGTCTATTTCCTCTTCTCTCCTTTTTTCTCAACTGCTACAGTGCAAATGAAGTGAAGTAATTTCTAAAATTACCTTATATTTTTTTCCCCCCCTTTTTTGAAAAGTATTTTTTACCTCTTATTTACCTTTTTTTTTTCCTCCGACTAATCTTTTCTTTTCCCGGGGCCGCCATTTGCAAATCATTTGTCCGATTGACTTCGTTCAAAAGAAAAATTTGCCTAATTTTTTGCGCTCTTTTCAACTATACCATTTGTTTCTTCTTATCGAGAAGTCGCTCAAGACCCCTCTTTTTTCCCCGTCGCCCTCTCAAAGGGGCATACCTTTCTCATCTATCTATTTTCCTTGCCATAGTCATTCCCTTGTAGGATTGGCACATCTTAATCCATTCCCCTGCTAATCAGACAGCTCAGATCCTCCTCCCCATGTTGGGGCATCATTTTTTGGTTACTCCCTTTATCGAGTCATCTGCATTTTCTTTTTTTTGGAAACACTATTATATTAACAGTACTTTGAAGAGGGGCAAAATGTAGACATCTAAATTTGATCACTTCCACATGATCAAAATCGTTTATTCTATTCATTTATTTCATTAATAGTGATTAAATAATTTATTTAATCATTATTTCATTTTTTGCCTAAGGTTCCTAAAGTATGTAATTGAATAATTAAATGTTTTACCTTACACCTTTTTTCTCTAAATTAAATAAATAAGACAATTTATTTAATTTAGTCATTTGACCTATTTGGATTAAAACCAATTTTTAATTATTTTTTTTCTCTCTCCTTGTCACATTCTTCATAATCCTCTTTTAATCTGGATTAAATTAATTAATCTATGATTTGGATGTGCACCACTTAATCAAGATTAGTGTCACATCCTCCATAATCTCCCACTTGTCTCTCATCTCTCATTAATTATCATAATCTTGTGTTTGCACAACCTTAATCAAAGTCATTAGCCACATTTAGCATACATTTTTTAGTCAACCTTTCCACTAATCTTTCTTGGTTTTGACTCTCTTTCTTATGTGAATTTTTAATTCACATTTATTCATCTTAGGCTCCTCTCTTCCCCATGTGAATTTTTAATTCACATTTTATCCTTCCAAGGTTTACCCTATCCCCATGCAAGTTCTAGAAGACGTGACTTGTCACTTTATATGTGTCAAGGATTTCTAGAACCTTTGACTTGTCACATCACTCATATGTGGCAAATCCCCATCTTTTTGGAAACCCTTTCTTATCCAATACTCTTCTAAACATGTGAATTTTTAATTCACATTTATTTATCCAACCGCTTTCCCATTTTCCATTAAGATTTTTGAGAAATTCTAAAATTCTTCAAATCTCTCTTTCATTCTCATTTGGTAACATGGAGTTCTTTTTCGAGGAAATCTTCTCATCCCCCAAAGTACCTACAAGGTACTTGTCTTTCATCCACATCATATACCTCTCTTCCACTTCATTTCCACATCTCACCCTAAGTCATCTCACATTCCACATATCAAGATGTGAGGATTTGTGGGTCCTAAACTCACCATAGCCCTTCATCTTGACCTTGTTGGCTTAATCTCAATCGTTGAATTCTCTAGAGAATTCAAATTGTTCTATAAATAAACCCTCATTTCTCTCATTTGAAAAATCAATCTTTTGCTATCAAAACTCTCACAAATTCTCCATTTGAATTTCTCTTGCATTTACCTTGGTATTTTGAGTTCACCATGACCATGTCTTCACTCATCTTGTATATCACTTTGCATACTTGATTTAACTTGTCATCCAAAAAACGCACAAAACATCCAAAGATCAAGGGCCAACCAAAGAAGCAGCACAAGAGAGGTATAATCACTCATCCACTTATTATCTTATTTTTAGGCTAATTTTGAGGTGTACTCTTTATGTTATTTTTTTCATTGCATAAATAGTTTGTTTAGCATTTCATAATAGAACTTAACATTTTAAGATATCACAATAACATCCAACTGTTCAAATGCAATAATAATATATTTAATAATAGTTACATACTTGTGGACTCATTGTCGAGAATGTATAAAGGTCTCTAAGAATAGAACAATGCGACCCTGAAATTTCATCATATCAAAATTCTACTAATTTAGTTATTCTTAAATTTCAAAATATAATTTAATAAACATTAAAATAACTTGCTAAATTTTACATGAGTGTCAATGTTGAATGTATCATTCAGAATATCATATGTGAAAGTCATCGCCTCTTCAACTGATGTAGGATGTGTAGTTGCATCAAGAGCACTTTGATAATCGTACGTGCACACAGCACCACAAGCACCACAATGGTGGGGTGGAGCTCAAGGCCTACATGTCTCCTCCACACCAGGCTCTACAAGAGGACTTGCACACTGTAAAATGGTTTGGGTGAGTGAGTCAATCAACTTCAACGTGTCCACCTCTACACTGTCATTAACAATGGAAGGAACAAAGACATGCTCCACCATGGGTTTGGCCAAGGCTCTCAATGTCAATTGTGGATTACGTCGTGCAACAGATCTATCATGTGTGGAACCCCCACCTCTACCCTGAAAGTCTAAGATGTCAAAATAGTTTGACATTTTATTGAGAACAAACTCGCAATAGAGTTTTCTCAAAAAGTATTGCGGCACCTCATGGTTATTGCATGGAGGTTGGTCAAATACCATCCACCATCGCTACCAAATTTTGTTTTTAATTAACTCATGGTGGCACCAATGGATGGGGAACCTCCTACATGCATAAGACAAAGGTTCATTGGTTCTCAGGTCTATAAATAGGGCACACAAGTCGGCTTTGCTAATTTTTAGTTTTTTGACATCTGCATATGACAAATCACTAGTATAAAATTGTCTCATCTCATGCCTCTTATTTGACCAAAAATTTATTTGTTCGTTGATTTCTCCATGAGTTACAATTAACTTCAATGACTCAACAATCCTTCTCCTATAAAGGTGGGTTTCGACATGTTCGATTAATCTTGCAATTAATTGTTGAATGTCTATTTTATTGTTTTCAATTTGATTTTGAATTTTTTTTTGTGTTCCTTGAAGATGCCTATGAATTTATGGAGGGGTTTCAGGTTGTTTTTTTTAATAGGAGGTTCTTCGTGAGGGGGTGATTGTGAATTCTCAATGTTTCGAAGTGGAGATTCATTCTTTGAGAATTAGAACAAAATTTTATTATAAAAACCTATTTAAATTTGCATTCTAAATCAAATTCAAAATAAATAGAAGAAAAATGCATACCTTTTTGCAATCTTCGACCTCTCTGACGTGTTGGCGGCATCCTCGTGGAAAATGGCAAACTAAGGATGCAAACTGTAGATATTTAAATTTGATCGCTTCCATATGATCAAAATCGTCTACTCTATTCATTTATTTCATTAATAGTGATTAAATAATTTATTTAATCATTATTTCATTTTTTGCCTAAGGTTCATAAAATATGTAATTAAATAAATTAAATACTTTACCTTATCCCTTTTCTTCTTTAAATTAAATAAATATGACAAATTATTTAATTTAATCATTTAACCTATTTGGATTAAAACTAAATTTTAATTCTTTTTTTTCTCTCTTCTTGTCACATTCTTCATAATTTTTTTTTTAATCCAAATTAAATTAATTAATCTATGATTAAGATGTGAACCACTTAATCAAGATTAGTGTCACATCCTCCATAATCTCCCACTTGCCTCTAATCTCTCATTAATTATCATAATCATATGTTTGCACAACCTTAATCAAAGTCATTAACCACATTTGGCTTATCTTTTCTGATCAACCTTTTCACATGTTTTTTTTGGCCTTGACTCTCTTTCCCATGTGAATTTAAATTCACATTTATTCACCAAAGGCTTCTCTCTTCCCCATGTGAATTTTTAATTCATTTTTTTTTTTTAAAGTCTTCCCCATCCCCATGCAAAGTTCTAGAAGGCTTGACTTGTCACTTTACATGTGTCAAAGACTTCTAGAACCTTGGACTTGTCACATCACCCACATGTGACAAACCTCCAACTTTTTGGAGACCCTTTTTTATCCAATAAACTCTCCTAAGTATGTGAATTTTTAATTCACATTTATTTCTCCAACCACTTCCCCTTTTTCCATGGAGATTTTTGAAGAATTCTAAAATTTCTCAAATGTCTCTTTTTTTTTCATTTGGGGACAAGAAGTTCTTTTTTGAGGAAATTTTTTCATCCCTCAAGGTACCTACAAGGTACTTGTCTTTCATCCACTTCATGTATTTCTCTTCCACCTCATTTTCACATCATTCCACCCTAAGACATCTCACATTCCACATGTCAAGATGTGAGGGCTTGCCATAGCCCTTCATCTTGATCTTGTTGGATCAATCTCAACCGTGGAAGAATTCCAATTATTCTATAAATATTCTATTTTTCATTAGAGAGGATCAAGTCTTTTGCTACCAAACTCTTGTCAAATTGTTATTTGCCGCATTTTAGCTTTTCCATAGCATTTTTCATCAATCCATCTTGCATCCATTTAACTTCATTGTCATTCAAAGAGCACACAAGACATTCAAATATCAAAGTCCAATCAAACAAGGAGCAACATGAATGTATAATCAGCTAATTTATCATCTTGCTTTCATGTTTACTATTTCTTAGGCCAATCGTTGAAATGTCATTTTTGTTAGTTATTTGTATTGCATCATTAGTTGTTTAACATCTCACATTAGAACTTGACATTTTAATAGGATCACATTTCTTGAACTACGACGCCCCTGCGCTTGCACGTAGGCAAGGCTAATCTTTGGATCGACCTCTGAGGTATTTTTCCCTTCATCATTTGTCACCATTGTCCACTTTTCGATCTTATTCATTGTTGGTCTTTCGTACCTCTTGAACTACGACGCCTCTGCGCTTGCACGTAGGCAAGGCTAATCCTTGGATCGGCCCCCGAGGTATTTTGTCCTTCATCATCCCTCACCATTGTCCACTTTTCGATCTTATTCATTGTTGGTCTTTCGTACCTCTTGAACTACGATGCCTCTGCGCTTGCACGTAGGTAAGGCTAATCTTTTAATCGACCCCCGAGGCATTTCATTCTTCATCATCTGTCCTCATGGTCCACTTTTCGATCTTGTCCATCGTCGGTCTTTTATTTTGTCTGAACTACGTTGCCTCTGCACTTGCACGTAGGCAAGGTTGATCTTTTGATCTGCCCCAAGGCTTATGTTTGTCTTGGTCATCCGTCGGTTTCCATTAGTCAACTTTCCGCTCTTTTACCATGGTCTTTTTTCTTGAACTACGAGGGCTTTGTGCTTTCACGTAGGCAAGGCTGATCTTTGATCAACCCCCGAGCCCCTAGGTCTTTAGGTTGTGTCTTGTCCTCTCGTCGTTTTGTTGTCAAGTATGTCCCTATCACTGTTGGTTCTTCACAAACAAGATTTTCTCGTATCAAGAAATTTGCCCAATGGCAAATTATCCTACGTCATCTAGGTCACTTTAGCTTAGTATTCATCGTCAATCTTAACAAGATGCATCCTTCCTAACAAACCACATCAACCCTATCCATCATTGGGATCTTATGGCAAATGACGCTTGTAATTGATTATGATCTTTTGGTACTTTTGGATTTTGTTTATCATTTGAGCTCCCTATAATCACTAGTCAAGATCACCATGATCCATCATATTATGGTGCGTTTTGCCTAGTCAACATAAGGGCATCTCTTGACTATTTTATTATTGTTGTCTACTGGGATGCTCCACGTAGTACCCACCAGGATTCCTCTCAGATCCTACGTTACGTGGGGGCATCCCTTTGTGCTTGTGGTTATTCCAATACCTGGCCCAACCAAATTCATCGCGATTTTGAGGTATTGGGATAGTCTTCTTGTTTGTTGTGTTTGTTTTATGCATTAGACATTAATCTGTCTTGGTTTACATACCCTAGCACCCGATGTCTTATGTTATAGCAAAAATCAATGCTTTAAATGATGGCAAATTGCATTTACATTTTATCTCATTGCATATTCCCCCTTCATCCAATGTTGCTCCTACATCTATGACTCCTAATTTTGGTTGTGCAAACTCTCATTCCTTCTTACTAACTTTTCTTCTCATGATCTTTATGGTTCTTGACAGGTACTGTGCCCCACACACCCTACGCCTATCACCTACCCATTGATACCTATGTCTACATCCATCCATTCATTTATCCATTTACATCCACGCATTTATCCATTTGCATCAATTCATTAAATTCATTTTACATCAATTCATTAAGTTCATTTACCATTTGCATCAATTCATTTATCCATTTGCATCAATTCATTTAGGTTTATTTATCCATTTACATTCATTCATGTATCCATTTGCATCAATTCATTATGTTCATTCATCCATACACTTCCATATATTTTCATATCCACCTATGCATCATTAGTAGGCCCATATTAATTACATCATATATACAATTGCATTACCATTCATAAATCCTTAACATCATCCATAATCACATCATCCACACATGCATAAATAAATCATTAACATCATAACACAACATCCATATCAACACAAAAATATCATATACATATGAACAGCATACATCATCTATCATAAAAATATCATATACATATGCATAACATAAATCATCTATAACAAAAATGTGCGGCATATTATCAATGAGGACCATCACATATCATCATCAAAATAATACAATGTCTATATCCAAAATATAGTCACTTACATATCATCCTCAAATAAGAAGCATAATCTCAGAATATGTGTTGCACCTCATTTGGTACCTGTCACAAAACCTGTATCTTGTCACCTGTCTTCTGCCTACTCTGAGCTGTCCACACCTGACCTCTGAAGAGACTCAGGTATCGGTCTCATGTGTGTCAAAGTCCCCTGCAACTCACGAGCTGGAGTCCCAAATTGAGGAGTCGACTGAAAATCATTGTACCCTCTGGTCTGTGTCCCTAAAGACTGAGACAGTACCGGCATCTGTGGTATTTGCCTAACATACTGTGTTGTATGCTATGCCAGATCTGACACTGCCTACTCATATGCACCTCTCCAATACGCCGCCTCATGCATGTACTCATCTCTCTGCCCAGTCTGGAACCGAGCGGCATTCCGCTCATACCTGTATCTATCCCGCTCTTTGCTAATGGCTCGTCGCTCCTCCTCCCATGCCTCTTGTGCCACTATCAGTAGTCGTACTTGCTTTGCGGACCTCTCACTCTCTACCCATATAGTCTGTAGCTCTGTCCCATCACCCTGCACTCCCTGTGACTGCCTCTACGCAATATCCCTCTCGGCACTCTCAACCTGCGCCACTACTGCGTCTCTTTGGAACTGTAGGATCTGAACCTATCTTAGTACACTGTCTCTCTCCCCCTGTAGTGCTTGCACCTGTCCCTGTGCACTGTTACGTATAGATTTTCATTGACTTATTTAAATGCAAGTATTAATTACTATGTCGAGATTTAGATAGAAATTGAATGATTATTTAATGATGGTTAAATTGAAATTCAAAATGAAATGAAGTTGAAATTAAATTGAAATTGAAATCTAATTGAAATTGAAATTGAAATGCAATTATTATGATTTGAATTGTATTTACATTTATTTCGGGGTTTGTCATTACTGATGATAAATCGAGTGCAAGTGAACGCAAGAACACGTGAACGTGATTGAAGACGAGAACAATGATCAGGTAGAGTTGTTTAGCCGATTGACGTTTACGAATAGATGGGATCTCACAAACTCACATAGATGAATAGTTTAATGTATTATGCGTATATCATGTTTGCGAATTGAAATTTTAGTTTTAATGTGATTTCTCGAAAAATTGCGAAAATGCATGTGATTTTAAATTTTGATTTTGTTAAATTTGATGAAATTTAACTTAAATTAAATAATTAAATTGCTAGTTTAAATATTCTATTACTATTTGGAAATATTAAATTTGAAATTTAGAAATTCAAATGCAATAGATTGAATTTTGAAATATGATTAAAATATAATTAAATAAAATGCTTTTGAAATTAAATGCCTTATTAAATTGAAATTGTGAAAATAATAGATTTTAAAATTATAAAACTAAATTAATATATCTAAACTTAGCTAATGAGAAATTGAAAATGAAAACTCACGTGAACTTGGTTTATGCTTTCTAAAATTTAAAGTTCAGTTAAAATTGAGAAAGAAAATATCTAAATTTATCAAAAAGGCATTCAAAAATTGAAACATAGAGTCTTGAATTCGTTAACTGAAGATCAATCTATAATTGTGGATCTCATTCCTTGTGGAGAGGAATGCATGAAAAAAAGATATATACCAGATGGAAATTCGAATTGAGGGAGACAATCCGAATTGGAAAAAGAAAGAAATATTTGTTTTTCATTATTTGATCTTGAGCAGATTAACAAAAAAGAAAAACCAAGGTATTGCTGATAAAGGAGATTATTATGCATGTAACAATCAGGGTCTAATACCCACGTACAGGAAAAAGGCAAAGTCTTCATAGCCTTCCCACTCTCCACCCATACTCCACACAGATCCCACACCTCACTTTTCGCAAGAAGGAGTGATAGGCAGCCAACAAGGCACACCCAGCCTTCCACAATCTTCACTCCACGCACTAGACCCACGCAACAGGGAGGGAGAGCTTAGGAAGGGGTGTGGCCAGCTCCTACTCTCCATATAGCAAGAGGAAGGGATCCTCTATCCCACGCACCAAGGAATGTGGGCGCTAGTCTGTAGCAAGGGGCGTAAGGTAAGAGGGAGCATGCACAGGTGAAGGCTTCCTCTCCACCCAAAGCTGGTAACTCCTATATGCGGCCAATTTGGAAGGCACATAGAAGTTGGAAGAAGTGCGGCCTCCAAAGGGAATTCTTCCCTCCACATTCAGCAATCAGTGACAGAGGATACGCAGGGATCTCTTCAAAGAATTTTCAGAGCCACTAAGAATCAAAAAACAACAAACATTTCTAGAATCTGAACATTTCATCAGGTAGGATTCTTGGAATAGATTTTACATTAGATCTTTCAAATTTTATCTCTAAATTCGGGAAATGAGTATTAAAATTTAATGGAAATCTTGAATGATTAAATTAGGAAAAATAAATTTATAGATTGTTGCTAAGCTATTCCTTTAAAATTTTATTTAACAGAAAAACAAATAGACTGTAATTATTTTTCCAAAATGTTAAGACAAATTGAGAGACAAAGACTATAGGAGAAATCTTCGATTAAATTCTTGAAATATTAATATTTATCAAATTTAGGAATAAACTCAAAACAGAAAACAAGTTTTAAATTTAGAATAAGAAACATATTAAACAGAAACTTTGTTGTTTTTGCTGAGAATTTTAGAAATACTGATTTGAAATCATGCATTAAACAGAGAAATGAAATTTAGGAGAATCTATTAAATCTAGAAACGATATTTATCATTTTAGAAAATTAAACAATTATTGCACAAAAAATAGATATATTTTGCTGACATAAAATAATGCTTGAAAACTGAAAATAAAAGACAGAATTAAACTTCAAATTTTAAACACTATTTGAAACGAAGGCTATTGAAACTCGAAAATCTCACCTTTATAGAGAAGTTATTTCTTTTAATTAATGAACGATTATTATTATTTTTTTAAAATAGGATACACTGAAAATATTACGTTTAAACTTGAGATTTGATTTATTTTGGAAACATCCAAAACAATAAGAAACAACATTAATTAACGAGAGTATGAACGAATGAATGTGTACTCTTTTAATTTCTGTTTTTATATGTAATTATTTAACATACTAGAGTTACACCTTCATTTAAAAACCCTATTGATTATTTAATACTCAATTTAAAATATTGACTTTATGAATTTGAACGATGGAAAGAAACTCTTTTTAAATTATTTTCGTTTTAAACAATGTTTACAGTTTGATGTTTTGAAAGATTGCAAAAGATTGTAATTGATTGTTTTTTACCATGCATGAATGATAGATAATTCTGCATGTTATGTTTTTGGGAAAGTTACCTTCTGGGACGAATGCTGAATATGGGTAAATAAAGAGTGTAGTTTTGTTTTTCCAAAACTACTTTTATTTGTCGTGCATGACATTTTACTTGGTCAAGTAACATAAGGATCATTGAAATAGATGGAATTATTGAACTCTCTACCATATCCTAGTACCGCACTTGCTTATTTCTTAAATGAATAAGAAAAATGAAAATGTTTGTGGTTTACTAGTAGTACTAGGTATGCACCATATTCCATCTTGCTTGTAGATTGCTTTTTGCTAAGCGATTCGTGCAGGGTCGGGTATTTCTTGATTAACTAAAAAATTCTGGAGAAACATAAGCTTCGAGGTTGGGCGGAAAAAACGCCTGATCCTTGTTCTCGTCTTCTTTATGAAGATTTTCTTTTGGATGGAAGATTGACAAACTGTATCTTCTTTTATGCCTTATTATTCATGATATATGTAATGACGAGCTTATGGCGACTGAATGCCTAAGTCTCAAATTGTAAACTAGATATATTATCATTCATTGTATTTATAACTAGAATTGTGTAATTCGACACTTGTATGATTTAGACTGAGTTGTAATGAAATTATCTTATCGAATTTTATGTCGTTTGTAATCGACTAGTTCTTTGATGTCTAAATGAATGGAATGGCGACTTTATTTTGAATATAATAGATCTTATTTGAAGAATATGTCGAATGATGGAATTTAAGATTTTCACATATTACATGCACTCTCTCTCTCCTGCTGCACTGTCTCTAACCCGACCTCTGCGGCCTCGGCCCTCACTCTCATCCCCTCTAAGGATGTCTCTGTCGTAGATACCCTCTCCTGCAGCGCTGTCCTCTTCTCCAGAAGTCTTGCCATCTGACCTCTCAATGTTTCCATCTCCCTCTCAGCCCGCTAAGAACACTCCACTGAGACCTGATCTCCTCCCCCTACTGGCTGACCCCACATTTGAGCCACTGTCATCGCTACCTCTAACCTGTCTCGGTCCCAAGTCGCTTGAGCCAGCTCCCCCCGTACTCTCTCCATCTCCACTCACATCTCCTCCCTCTCTCTCAACCACCTGTATATTTGTTGTCAGATGACCCACAACACGCTCAAACTCTATCATCTCTGACTCCTTCATCCTCTGCACCTCTACCTCCACCCTCCTCAACTCCTCCTCTAACACCCATAGTCTCGTTTAAGCCCCCCTCAGTAACATCATTGAATCATCCACTGCAGCCGCTGGTACTACTGCTAAAGGCTCCACCACCTATACATCCAAGTCCATAACCTCCCCCTCTATCTCCTCTTGCACCTGCTCAACTATGTTGTCAGCTATCTTTCTAGGTTTATGCAAGAACCTAAGTTTGTTCATTGGAAATCAACAAAGTGTTTTTTGAGATACATTTGTGGTACAATGGCATATGGCCTGAAATATATGCAGAATGCAAATTTTCCTTTGTGTGGATACACAGATAAAGACTATGCAAGCTCACTAGACGATAGGAAATCTACTTCAAGCTTCACCTTTTTTGGGATTTGGTCCGACATCTTGGGGGAGCAAAAAGCAAACCACTATTTCTCGCTTTTCCATAGAAGCAAAATATCACACCGTAGGTGGAGCTATTTGTTAGGTGATATGGTTACATTGCATATTGACAAGTATGGGTGTTCCTAAGACAAGTCCTACCACTTTTTTTTGCAACAAGCAAAGTGTGTTGAAGTTTGTTCACGATCCTATTTTTCATGAGCATACCAAGCTTATTGAGGCTCAATTTCACTATATTGTGAACATGTTCAATAGCAAAATATCCAACTCCAATATTGTTCAACTCAAGAGCAATGTGCTAACCTATTCAACAAATCTCTTGCAGCAATGAAGTTTAAAGTTTTTCAAACTTTCTTGATTTGTTTTCTTCAACATATGATGTAATAAGGGGGGATTGATTACATCATAACTAATCACTTTTTTTACCCGACAAGTAGTTGATAGTTTACATATTCAGTTCTCTTTCTTAACTGACCTGCTCACATATATATTATTGTTTGCTAATATATTTTGACATCATTGGTTCTTACTTATTTAATAGTTTCATATTAATATATATTTATGAATTATTTTATTTTTATTTGAAAAGTTATTTTTGATAACACTTGTTTTACTTTATATGTAACTCATAATTTTAGTTTTGGAGACATCGGCTCTAAGAAAAATCATAAATAAGGTTGTTTACTTTGTATGTAACGTGCAATATATATATATATTCTAGAATGAGGTAGTTATTATTAAGAATGTTGAAGAAATATTCGTATTAGCATTTTCAAAACAATAATAGTGATATGAATAAAACTATACTTAAGATAACTTGATGTGCCATTTTCTTTAAAATACCAATCACAAGTCTATAACATCCATTATACCTACACACTCGTAACAAAAATATGTTTCCTCTTTTCATATTCTTGTGTATTGTTCATTTTCCATTTTTGTTATGATGTTAATCAAAGATGTGTGGCATCTTTTTACTCATACACACTCATGAGTGGCACTTACAACAAAGAAATTATCAGCTCAAAGGAATCGGGACAATTATCAGGGAGAGGACCCAGTACATGAGCACATTTTCATAGTTGTGATACTATTTGTTTATATAATGCCCAATATTTTTATCAATATTGGACCAATAATTGTGACTTTAAAATTGTTAGTGTTGATGATGACTACCCATAATTAAACAAAATGTATTTCTTTGATCTAAAAAGCAACCAATCATGTGATTCCACATCAACGCTCAATAAAACATGATGTGAATGCACAAATATTGGTCTCACTTTTTTTTTTGTCCTTTTTGGACACTTTGACAAAAAACATGTTGATGTGGCATCATATTTGATGATGTGGCCCTGAAAACTTAGTTATAAGCAAGGGACTTGCCAAGTAAGTTGCTGTAAAAAATTGGGAGTGATTTGAAATTTCCACGTAGGATAATTAGAAGCGCAAAGTTAGGGTGCTCAACTACTGGATCCTCTCCCCTATTAAATGTGATTTCTATATACATCCAAAAAAAATCAATGAGTCCTTCCTCTGTTTATCAAACTAATCTGATATATATGGCTGGCCTTGATATTGATCATAGGCACAATAGGTTTGAGCAAATCAGAGATGTGACTTCAAGTCTCATACACACTAATGAGTGAGACTTTTAACAAAGCAAATAAAGAAATCATTGTTTAATTATATTCTATTTGTGGTCTATTCTGGGAACAGTTATAAATTTAAAATTATAAGCAGTTTTGTAAGCAGGCAATTTGATATAAGCCCTTCTTATTTATATCAAGCTAATTCGATATATATGCAAAGAGTAGTTTCAAATTCTGTACAAGCAAAAACAAAAGAATTATTCAGTCTTCAGTCATAGGTTAACCTATGAAGACGGTAACATGGAAATCATTGGTATAAACCCAACCAACAATGTGTAGGTGAAATCCGACACAAAAAA
Source organism: Sequoiadendron giganteum (assembly GCA_007115665.2). Classification (NCBI taxonomy): domain Eukaryota; kingdom Viridiplantae; phylum Streptophyta; class Pinopsida; order Cupressales; family Cupressaceae; genus Sequoiadendron; species Sequoiadendron giganteum. The sequence goes on along the minus strand of CM021107.1, from coordinate 645,580,488 downwards.
CTCCAAAAAATCACAATTGTAGTCAGAAAAATCTGCAAAAATCGAGTAAACGGATCAAAATTGCATGTCAACCATTTTTTTAAATTGCATTTTTACGGGGGAAAAATCACGAATTTTGCCACTCCGCAATTAATTCCAATTTTCACGATGTTTTCCTAATTTATGCTTCTTTGTTTGAAGACAATAGTATCTGCCTAAAAGGTCGACACTAATAAGAGAGTAGCAACTATTCTAATTTCTAAAACGTGGGTGTCCTCTGAACTAATGAACTTGTCAGTTGTCATGCTCTAAAAATCCAAAGTCTAGACCATAAAAAGAAAGAATGTATATTTTTGTCCTTAGAGGACCAAATAACTGCACAAGCAAAGGACTGTAACACATTTCTAAATCCAACTAGGAGAAAAAAAAGGGAACTTGTTTACCTTTGATATGTGACAATGTGAGCAAGAAAAACAGTTTGCTAAATAAAGACTGTAACAAAAATTTGATCATTCAACAACAGAATTAGAAGTATCAATCACACCATCAACTTGAGAAATTAGTTCAAAAGAGTCCAGGTTGAAGGAAATTGTTGATGGTATCCCGTAAAGGCAAATATTTCTTTATGGCAACATATAAGTCCAGTTAACCGAGGGAAGAAATGGCTCCCAATGAAGCAAAGAAAAATTGATCTTTGCTTCAGTTTTCTTACTGCTTGTGTTTTAATCTAAATTCGCAGAAATAAAAAGCCAGAGATTCTGTATTTTTCTGATGGTCAAAAAGTCACAGAATATCGTACTATGCTCAAATTCGGTGTTTAATAATAGCCTAAAAAAATTATGCACAGGTCTTTTGATCCTTCCATAAGGTTTTCCATTCTTATAAAGCAGTCTGCTCTGTTTTTATAATGTTCAATTGATCGATCTAATGTCTACTAGAGAGAAATCAAATAAAAGAAAATAATAATAAAAAAAGTGAAAAAAATAATATAAATTTATAGCCCCTGTAACAATGCAACTATCCTAAATAATAAAAGTAGTCCATACCATAGAAGCAGAAATCTGCAAAAAATCGCGATTAATTGCGATTATGAAAAAAACTGCAGCTTCCACGTTTTTTTCCCCAAATCTGGAAACAACCACACCGCATTGATACAATGAAAAAATCGGGCATTGGAAAAGCGAGCCTACCTTGCAAATTGAAAGCAATGAAGATTGAGCTTTGAAACTCTGATAACTGATCACGGGAGCTGTGAAATGTTTGATGTCCGTCGCCGCCAAAGACAGTAATGTTCATCGCTGCAGCCAAAGACTGGTTTACGCCGCCGCCAAAGACTGGTTTTCGCCACCGTCGCCAAGCTTGGTCACTTCCGAGCAAACCACAGCCGCAAACTTATAATATTTGCATGCGATTTAGGGTTTTCACTTTCACGTAGGTTTAATCGCGTTTTCGTTGACTACACCAGGATCACAGACCACGTTGGAGAGTACAGGATGGAAGAAGGTTGTCCATGAACAAGCAAAGAAGGCAATAGCAAATTTTTGGTACTACTCTAGCTTGCCATTCCATATTGCCAGGTCTCCATACTGGCAAGGTATGGTGGATGCCATTGCATCTGCAGGTCCTGGGTTCAAAGCCCCATCTTATGAGTCATTGAGGTTTTCTTTGCTTAATGATGCAGTATAGGATGTTAATGATGTTGTTGCTGAACATCGATTGATTTGGGCAAAGACTGGTTGCAGCATACAGTCAGATGGATGGACAGATAGGAGGAATCGAACACTCATCAACTTCCTTGTGTCTTGTGATATTGGTACAATTTTTTTGAAATCTGTGGATGCATCAAACATAATCAAATCTGCAGCTACATTGTTTGACATGTATGACTCAGTGGTCGAAGAAATAGGGCCACAAAATGTGGTTCAATTTATAACAGATAATGCTGCTGCTTGTGTTGCTGCTGGGAGACTTCTGACAAACAAATACCCCTCCATCTTTTTTACTCCATGTGCAGCACATTGCATTGATCTAACCCTAGAGGACATTGGTAAACTTGAGTGGGTTAAGGAGGTATTACACAAGGCTCACTCAATTACCAAATTTATCTATAATCACACAAGGGTTTTGTGTTTGATGCGCACTTTCACAGAGGACAAGGAGTTAGTTCGACCAGGGGTGACAGAATTTGCAACACACTTCCTTGCATTACAAACTCTGTGTGAACAAAAAATGAATTTGAAACGAATGTTTGTTTCAAGCGAGTGGATGGCATGTGGCTTTTCAAATCAAGCAAATGGTATAGCAATATCAGATCACATTTATTCTGCTAGTTTTTGGGATGCAATAGAAGAAGTTGTACAATTTTCAGAGCCTCTAGTGAAAGTCTTAAGACTAGTGGATGGGGATAAATCCCCCATGGGATATTTGTACGAGGCCATGGATAGGGCCAAGGAGGTGATGAGGAGTAGGATGGAAAATGACAGGGACAGGTATATGCCACTATGGGACATAATTGATAGAAGATGGGATCGAAAGATGCATTCTCCTCTCCATGTTGTAGGATACTATCTTAATCCAAGTATGTACTATAGCTCTTCATTTAGAGATGATGATGGTGAGGTTGCACAAGGCTTGTTCATATGCATGGAAAAAATGTTTGCTACCACAGAACAATTAACGACAGCTATGCAAGAGCTAGCCATGTACAAGCAAGCAAATGGTTTTTTCTCATCCAAGGCTGCCATAGAAGGCAGGAAGACTGTGCAACCAAGTAGACTCTATACAATTTTGATAATCTCTCTATTTCGTGGACAAAATCATAAAATGTCTAAAAATTTAAGATATTCTTACGTGACATCATCTCCATATAATGTGTTTTTTAGTGCTATGGTGGGATTTTTTTGGTCACGAAACCAAAAATCTTAGGTGGTTAGCAAAACGCATTTTGAGCCAGCCATGCAGTTCATCCACTTGTGAGCGTACTTGGAGTGTTTTTGAACACATACATTCGAAGAAACGCAATCGCCTAACACAGCAACGGATGAATGACTTGGTGTTTGTTCACCACAACCTCCGCTTGAAGCTAAAGAAAGCTCAAGGTTAGACTTTTCGTATACTTGCAATCGTAGTTGTAAATTTGTAATTGTATTCATAATGTTTTTGCTTGTAATCCAAAGACTAACTTGTCCATGGGAAAAACTAGGTACCATTGAGGATGCTGAGCCAATTGACCTTGATGAGATTGATCCAGACAATGAGTGGATTGCTAATGATGATGAAGCTCTTGAGGTTGAGGATTTTGAGATCCTAGAGGAGGTCAACTTTGATCCTCGTGTGATTGATAAACTTAGGAGGTCAGGCAAAGCCCCAGGAGCTTCATCATCAGGGCCTGCAAGCCTCTAGCATAGCTCTATTTAATAATTTATAGTAGCAACTAGTAAGAGTCATAGGCTACTTTCGATTTTTGAAACTTTGTACTACAAAGTACAAAGTCAAACTATATTGTAATTGAAATTTTGTCATCTATCAGTTATGCATTGTGAACTAATGCTTTGAAAAATGTGTAATGTAATGTAATCAGCGATATGAATATAAACATCAAAATCTATTTTCTATGATTCATTAGTTAAACTCTGTATTTTATTTTCTCTCTATATCTCTATTGCTATGGAAATGCCTTTCAATTAAAAAAAAATCAATTTTTGTCTATTATTCTACATTTTTTTACGTTTTTTCTAAAATTCGTGTTTTTTCCCGATTTTTTCCTGATTTTTTCAAAAAATCTTGAACTTTTGGTTTGCCGATTTATTCCCCAGAAGATTTTTGCTGCTATGGTCCATACAACCACAAAACCGAAAAATTTCGTTTATTCGGAACATACCTCTGGAAATCCTTGCCTTGAATTACTTGTATCCATTTGCAGGAAAACTTCGATGAGATATGGTCGTACGTGGACAATGTGTCTAAAATAATGGATGCAATTTAACAAGTGGAACCTCAAAGTCGAATGGAACTTCCATATCTGAGAGTCTGTACGCAATCCTTCACAATCCCCCAACGTTAGAGCTAATGAAATTGTCAAGGCCTTTCATCATTGAACGGCCAGATGGATACCAAAAATGCATGAAACGATGTGTTCCTGCAGGTTATATTCATCAAATGGTGTACTCCAGCCTGTTCAATGAACAACAGAGTTTCCTTCTGTGTTTCCACCAGAATTTTGGGAAACTCTCCATTTCTATTTGGAGAGTGCATCTTCATCAAGACCTTAGGTGGAAAAAAAGGAAAGAACACATGGCATAGAAAGGGAATTAAAAAAAGAAACAACGCATGACATAGGGAATTAAATATGGATCCAAGCAAGCCCATATCTAATGCCCTATCAAAAATATTGAAAAGAAAAATATGAATTTACAATCTCTGTAACAATATAACTATTAAAAATAATTAAATATGGATCCAAGTATGCCCATATCTATGCCCTAACAAAAATATTGAAAAGAAAAATATAAATTCACAATCTCTGTAACAATGCAACTATTCAAAATAATAAAGATAATCACTATCTAACATACATAGAAAAATCATAATAACATAAAATGTCTGTACCACTTACCAGTGTTCTATTTCCAATTCCGCTCGAGTGTGCTCTTTCCAATTCCGCCCGTTCTAAGAAACAACGGCATCCAGATAAATTTATCAACCATTCTGCTCAAACAATTACACCCAGTTAATGTAGCTACTATAACAAAAACAATCAAAATTAACTTTAAAGAAAAAGCCACAGGGCATAACACAAAAAGCAATGCAAAAAAACAGAGTTAAATATAAGCAGCTTCTAACCTGGTTGCTGCATTTTGGGACATTTTCATCTTGAAACAGTAACATTTATACAGCATTGCATTACATCCCCGTCTTTTAATCACAAGTTCAGAACATAACTGCAGCTGGACCAAATGAAGTGTTAGGATGTATTCGCCTTTTGGATTATCTAATGCCCCGCATGGAATGTACATCTTAAAGAAAAAAGCCAAAACATCACCTTGTCCCCGTATTTCTCCATTGGCAGGAGAAGAAGCCGAAGCAATCCGATCGCTCTCTCACATCTTCAAAACGAGAATGGCACTCGGAACAAACCCTCTTCAGTCACGCTAATGCCGTCCAAGATAGGAATCGGCAATATGTACCCTAACAGAGAAATATGGAGAATGCGATTTCTAGGGTTTTGACTCAGGAATGGCGAGACGTGTAAGTTACCGATGCATTCGAGAAACTTTACAGACGGGCAAGGTGCAGATTACAGAGCAGAACGAACGGAGACGATTGTTTCTGTCGTCTTGCATCGCCCAATACAGTTTTGACCGCTCTCGTAGGAAAAATAATTTTTCGTTATCTAAATCTAGGCTAAACTAGCAATCGCACCTTAGTGGGCAATGGGTACGCCGAAGTGTCGTGGACAGTAAAAGGAAGGATAATTGTGTTATATTAGTTGCATATATACTAGCGATGACATCTTGGTGTGCAATGGGTATGTTGAAGAGGTGTGAAGGTTAATTAGAAAATAATTTCATATATTTTTTTCATTTTTTTTGAAATATATGATATAAATTGGTAGGTCATTTAGGAAATGATGCTTTCATGCAACAAAGGTCTCAATGGAAAAGTGATAGCTTAAAATAAACTATGCATCCACTTATATGGATCCAAACATGACTGACACAAAACCTTTGAATCTAGAAGATAATCAGGCTCCATTACTAATAGGATCATATTATCTTTGCAATAGGGATAGAGGGAGAGATAGAGGGAGAGATGGAGGGGGGAAGAGCAAGAGAGAGAGATAGTGAGAGGAATAAAAAGATAGAACTAGGGGATAGAGATAGAGAGGAAGATATAAATAGAGATGGAGATGGAGAGAGAGGATAGATAGAGATGGAAAAGATAAATATATAGAAAGGGAGAGAGGGATGATATAAAGATAAAGATAGAGACAGGAAGTGATATATAGAGAGTGGTAGTGAGAGGGAGAGGTATAGGTGTAGAGAGAGATGGAGAGAATGAGATAGAGATAGAGGGAAAGATGGAAGAAGAAATATGGAGAGATAGAGCTAGAAAGACAAAGAGATATAGATATGGAGGTCTAGGAAGAGGGAGAGAGAGAGATGGATGGATAGAGAGACATGTGTACAAATAGAGGGGGAGACGAAGATAGAGGTGGAGATGAAGATAGAAGGAGAGAGGAAGAGGGAGAAAAATAGATAGAGAGATAGAGAAAGGTATCTAGGAAGATATAACGATAGAGAGAGAGAGAGAGATAAGGAGATAAAGAGTGGGAGATAGAGGGGAAGAGATATATATAGAGAGAGAGATATAAATAGTGAGATAGAGTGATAGAGATATAGAGAGAGGGGGAGAGAGAGACAAACAAATAAAGAGTAGAGATAGACAAATAGAGATGTAGAG